>OX103727.1:1634510-1994739 GCA_944470365.2 Schistosoma intercalatum
CGCACTCGAGCGCTTAACTATTAGATCACTGAGCCGGCATCCAACGGTATTAATGTGTAACTTCAACCAATGCACAAAGTTGCGCCATCCGTCCACCATTTTCATCGATGAGTTACTATCTTACAACAGATGAATTAATGACAAAACCAAATCAGTTAGATAACAGAAGTGAAAAAAAGCTATTGTCATTTTTTATTTATTGTTTCTTTTTTTGGTGGTGGGGGGGGTACGGTGGAGGTGGGAGAGTAAAGTAAAATGAAGGAAAAATGTACTTCTAATCATAAATCAGTCAGTTAATCTGTTTACAACGTTTAAACGGTAGAACAGTTTTTTTCTTTCAAAAGAATATTCATTAACTTACCCTAGAAATTAACCAAGTCAAAATCTATATGTGTGTGTGTGTGTGAATGCGTGAGTGCGTGTATGCGTGTATGCGTGCGTATTTTTTGCTTCATGTTTCTATGATAAAGTCTAAAAATATTGAAATAGTGTTTATCCTTAATAAATAAATCGATTGTTCTTCTAGACTATGAAGCAGAAGGGAGAAGGGAGGGAGAGTGTGTGAGAGAGAGAGAGCACTAACTGAAGATTAAGAAAGATGAACACTTTAAAGAATCTATATTTATCTGAAATCCCAAGTGTTTATAGGTTGAAGTTATGGATTCAAATGTTTTGTTTATATCAATGTATGACTTATTGACATTTCGTAGTATATTATTATATCAACATTACTGTAATAATGTGAAAATGTGCAGAGTGAAGTTGAGTGACTTTATGCATGGAGACAGTCTGTATTGAAACCTATTTGAGTTAGGTTTTGTGCTAGTTTCAATTATCAGAAAGATGTACTTGAACTATTAAAGGAACTGTTATTCTCCGATGAATCTGAATCTGTAAGCTAGTTTTTTTTAGTTTGAAACTGCTTGGTTTGAAGCTATCGCGAGTTCACTTGATCTGTGAACGAGAACAAAGACTCGGTAACCAAAGACCAGTAAGCTAGTTATTGATGCGTCCCAGCCCCGTTAACTAAAGGGAGAAGTCCACCTTCTGGAACGGAGATCAGCTTGTTGTTGAGCTTCATCTCGTAGTGGGGGTGCTGGTAAGTTGAAGGTATCAAGCAGGATGTCAAGGGGAAGATTAACTCCTGTTGATGGGCGGTCTTGGGTTATCCGCTAACAGAAACGTTACTACCAGACTATTCAGACTAAGGTTGACTTCCAATAGAACTGTGATATTTACACTGACTCATCATTGAAAAGAAATCAGCTAACATTAAACTTAATTCCAGGAATTTTTGTCAAGTATCATCAATCACCTAACATATCAACATGGTGCACACGATATCGGTACACTTTAACTAAGGTTCACATTAAAACATGATGAACAGAAATCCGTTAGTGCTAAGGATTGAACAAATCTGACACAACGAATAAAGGATAAGCGAAGAAATATTTATCTTCAATTAGTTTTTTAATTATTTCTTCTTTTATGAAAAAAACATGGATAGTGGCTAGCAGTGGAATACAGGATGCACGTTTCGTCCTATTTGGGACTCGTCAGCTGAATGTACCTGCATCTCAGAATTGATGTTCATTCCGTGAGTAAAACCCAGTAAAGGTATATCAGTTATTCTATTCAGTTCAATGTACTCTCTTTTTTGATAATAAACTTGTTCCATCCTTCGTTACTACTATTCATAACATTCACGGAAATTTTCACAAGTTATGATGTTCAACTTCCTTGTCTGTTGAATTTTCTTAGTCTATACATATTTGATCACCAGTTAGATGTTAACAGTTCAGGAATCAACATCTGAATAATGTACATTCTACAATTGATTGATCATTGGGTAGTGATCAATGTCATGTATGTCAGGTCCTTCTTAATGCGAATCGAATCATATCGACCAAATGGCAATGTGGCCACTAGTCTAGGTAAGTCGACATTGAGTGCACTATGTTGAGATAAAATGGTGGTTGGAAGTAGTCAACAGGAAACTCTGATACACATGATATTTACCACCATTCAGAGATCACTCAGTTATAAATACATTTCAGTCATACAGGAGGTCAGTCGCGGACCGGATAATTCAGTGGTAAAGTCTCTGACAATGAAACTGAGTGATACCGGATCGAATCCGTCAGAGAGCATCAGTTCCCTCAAGATTAAAAGTACACCTTTCTGACAAGTGCCAAGTAGCACAAAACCTATATCAAGGGTTTTCTGTTGACTACCTCCAACCACCTTCTAATGTTCATTCACTTCAATTCATATTTTCAGCAATCACGATGTCTCTGATTGGACAATTTTGTAACTAATATCGAGAAAAGTCGTAAACTTTTCACAAAAATACAAGAGGACAAATAACTTGTTGAAATATCTAAACAGCAGGAACAAATAGCCCAGATATTTAAGCAGGCCGCCTTGTATATTCATACGTTGAATGGTATGAATTTTTTAGTTTTATTCAATACAATAAGTTATAGTTGAGATCATGAATCACTTGAAGCTAGACCACCATGAAAAACCAGGAAGCACCGAATAGCCGTTTCCTCCTATTGTAGGACTCTTCAACATGACGATCTAACTTCAATTGACTCATGATTTGAACTATTAAAATTATTAAAATATTCACAAAAAACTGTTGAGGCGACTTCTTTCAGAGGCCCTAAATGAGTCGAAAAGTTTCCGTCCAATCAGAACATGATGGAGATTTCTAGAATATCACTGTAGTATGCTACTATATGACAGTAGAATAACATGCTTCTTTAAGGATTGGCCGAATTATAATGTTGATTTAATAAATACCCGTCAATTTCTATACCTATCAAATCGATACTTCTCTAGCTTTTCTTCTGTCTTCTGATTTGCCACGGTGAAGTTCCAACGTTCGAGTGCCATAATCTTAAACCGTATTCTGTGTTAAACAAGTGGTGAACTTAACAAAGAACTCTTTCTGATAATAATAATAATAATAAGTTATCATTTGAAGAGTAGTGATCTATTTAACACCATCTGTCAATAAACAATCAAAAGGAAAATGGAGGTCATAATAAGAGAATCAAATTTGACGCCAACAACAAAAAATCCATCTGTTAATCATTTAAACAAAAAAAAGATAATAATCAATTGAAAACAATTCAAATGAATGATTAGATTGTTTTAATAAATTAACTTTTCAATCTGTTCAATAATCTATTAGATAAGTATAGTTTATTGATAGTATTATTCATGATAATAGCAATACTACTTAATACTACTACTTACTACTACTCCTACTCCTATTACTCCTAATCCTCCTCCTCCTCCTCCTCCTACTACTACTACGACTACGACTACGACTACGACTACGACTACGACTATTACTACTACCACTACTACTACTTATGCTTGTTACCCCTCATGGAGGAGTAATCGTCGTTACTATTTATGATGATGTAACATATGTTCATTGTTTCAATGTATACATTCAAATAAACTAATAAATTGAATATATAAATATAATATTGTTTAAATAGATGTGTATTCATATACATCATATTCAACATTATCATTCCAAACTTTAAGTCTATTTATTATAACTAATAATGATAATAGAAAAATAAACATTGATGATTTTGTTTAACATTTATTATTCTTTATTAAGATTGGATTGTGAAAACTGTTGAATGGTATTCAGAATATTAAACGAATGAAGTTACTTACTTAGTTACTTCTGTTATTCTCGATGGAGTCTAGGCTACTGACTAGCATTCTCCAACGCACTCTAACCTGAGCCTTCCTTTCTAGTTCTATCCAATTATTGTTTATTCTCTGTTTCATGAAGTAATCTGTTCTTTGTTGTTCCTCTTCTTCTCCTTCGTTGGCCTTGAGGATTTGAAGTAAAGACTTGTTTTGTGACGCAGTTGGGTGCTTTCGTCTATGTGTATCCTATTCACTTCCAGCGCTTCTTCCTGAATTGTTCCTCCTCTAAGATCTGGTTTACTCTCTTTCACAGTAAGTTGTTGCTGATAGTATCTGGCCAACAAATGTGAGGTATTTTGCGTAGATAATTGTTAATAAACATTTGTATCTCCTGGATCATGACTTTTGTAGTTCTTCAAGTTTCCTCTTGGAGCTACTGTGGGTCCGAAGCCATGAAGAAGGAGGAGGGTTGAGCATGAGGTTAGCGACTCCATTCCGTGGAAAACTAACTTGCTAAACAACGCTAACCAGGAGAAATAATTCAAACGAATGAAGTTAAACAACCATTAAAAACTTGAAAGTCCTGAACAGCTATTTCACTCTAGTGTAAAACTCCACAGTATTAGTGTGATTGTTAAGCATTTGAGTGCGAGACTAAACATCCTATTGTGGTATCATGGATGTGTACAAATAAGGAGTGATACACAAGGACGAGATATCCGTCAAATAGCTTCAGATTTCTGGTGGTTATCTACCTTAAACTAGTTATTGATCTCAATAATATATGTTAGAAACTTAATTGAATATTTTTGATTCATACACAATTAGCTTACAAGTTACAGTAGTGGTAAACATTACTAATCCAATGAATCTTCCTTCTTCTATGTATTGTTCTCTAAATGTAACCACCAATCAGGTTAGTAGATAACATTAACAGTACTGAACAAACATGGTAATAATATCAGCTAATTATATAAACAATGAAAAAAAAGAATAGATGTACATGTGCATCCTGTGTGGATTGCCTCGATATTGCCCTAACTCACAATTATTATAAGCAAAGATAGATAGTGGCTAGTAGTGGAATTCAGGACGCGCGTTTCATCCTATTTGGAACTCGTCAGCTGAATGTATGTGTGTTTTCAGTTCTTCCTCTTTTCGGATTCCCTTCACGATTCCCAGTTGTGCCTTGCATCGTGATGCAGTTTGGTGATTTCCGTAATGTATGACGTGTCCACTTCCAACTCCATTTCCTAATTTCCTCTTCAACTGGAAACTGTTTTATTCTCTCCCCCGGTGGACTGTTGCTAACGGTATCCGACCAATGGACATTGAATATCTTGCGTAGACAGCTGTTTATGAATACTTGTATCATATAGATAATGGTTGTGGTAGTTCGCATTTAGGCTCATATATAACAAAATAGGAATGATAATAAATAACAACCATAAATAAATCAATACACAACACTTTAGATGATAGGATTCAAGTAATCTGGCCCAATACCGATATCTGAATGGTAAACAAAGTACAAAGTAACACAAACTGCTTACACACTGTGAGAGTTACGTATACAAGTTTGCATATAAACTTTTGTAATTTATATGATTTAACACAGTTTTCATAACCCCTATACTCATACATACTGTTCGTTGTTCGCTTCACATTAACAGTTAACTTATACTAGTTGAAAGGATCTGTGGAGAATAGTTTGATTTGTAGGTGATTTTATTCACTGACTGACATCAGTCAAAATAGAAAGGGCAAACTAATGGACAAATAATTTATGGTAGTATAGAACTCTCCAACTATATGAATTTAGCCTGAAACTTAATTCAAGACTTTAGTCCTCGTAGTAAGCGTCCAAATGGTAAAATTTTGATCTACGAGCTTCTCAAGATCTCTAAAGAGCTTAATTTTGTTCCAAAGTGAAGATATGAATGCACTGTGTTGAGAAGTCCCATGCTAAGACTAAATGGCTACATAATGCTCTTTAATTTTTGATGGCCATTTAGCTTTGGTCAGTCCATGAAGTAATGCTATAAAATTCAATAATCTGTTCAACATCTCTGTGCTTACAACCAGTTATTTCGACCTGATAAACCAAATAATTTACACAAACGGAAAGTGACTAATTATCAACTGATTAATATAATCGAAATTGATCGATATTTTTCCTATACCGACGCTGTTAGTGACCTTTCTTTCTATCATTTCCAAGATCCAATTTTCTTACACATATATTTTGATAAATCAAAAGGCATTTCCTGGAGTTCTAGTGAGAAGCAGTGACCAGTGGAGTTCAACCGGGTCTGTTGTGAGATAGTAACCCACTGAAGACAATGGTAGACGGTTGCGCAATTTCGTGAATTGGCTAGACATTAACACTGTTGGATGCCGACTCAGCGGTCTGAGACCGGAGGTTCCGAGTTCGAATCCCACAAGAGGGTCGTCGATGTTCACTGCTGAGGAATCCCATACTACCATGAAACATCCATTCAGTGCTTTCAGGTTTTCCATGGTGGTTTAAATATAATAGACTCATAAATTCAACTATTAAATCTATCTCATTTTATGAATGGACATCAAATTACAGATGAATATTATATCCATATAAAATTGTATTCTGTTTCAAACAGTAGGCGAACCCATTGACCATTTCAAATGTATATAGGAGAATTCTAAAACAATGCACTTGTTTCTTGTATATTATTCTTTACTTATATCAGTTAGCTGTGATTATAATAACTGGTTACATTTGTTGTGTAATCAAAGAATAATCATGTCATTTCAAAACTACGGTAAGCAATAATTCAGTAGCCAAGCAAATAACGTGATGATGTTTGAGGCGGACGGTACTGTGTTCGAGTCCCGGGGTGAACATCAACTCTGGGATAGAGGTACGTCTAGCTGACCAGTCCCATTGGAGACGAAATACGTATATTGGATTCCGCTGCTACTTACCATTCATCTCTACTTCTGATAGGAATATGAATAATAGACCCTTGTAAAGTCTTGGATTACGAAAGGTAGGAATAAGTTGGTTCAGTATGAATGGAATAGTGTAATTGTTTTATGTGTTTGAATAAAATCACATAAAATCATCGTAATAAGAATGAAATTGATGAAATAACAATTAGATTTTTATGATATCCTAATAAGTGGAATGTTGTATTTCTGACGTTTCGTAACTTAATGTAAGCCGCTTCTTCAGAGTAGATAAATGAACAAAATATAATTTAAATAGGTTTCAGTAGTATAAAGGAAACAATGCAGAATATTTTTCGTACAATCAAAATCATAATGGGTCTGAATATGTCAATGTCAATTAATTCTTGGCTATTCGGATAAACAGTCCATGTTTGATGAATAGTCAGGCATTCCTTTCTATTTAGGGCGGAAGGATTTAACATTATATGAAACGCTTTGGTTACTCGCCTTACTTTATACTTAGAAAATCCTTTGTGAATTATTTTGATATTTTTATTACCAATTTGAGGGATTAATGAAAATTCTATAGTTTACAATGACAGGTTGATCTTAGTTAGATGATCGCTACAAACCTTGTTGATCTGGAATCCGATCTCTTGTAGAATCATCGATATGTACTACTGTAGATCAACATACTACGACGAAGCAGGTGTCTGGTGTTGTTCCTTGCTTCCAACAACTGTTTAAACTCATTCTGTGATGTTAACTATGAAATTTAATAATGTAAAGAAATACCATATTTTAACATAAATTTTAAGTTGATTCACTAATGACAACCGTTATGAGATTAGTTTTAGCATCCCATTGATGCTTAGGATTGCAATCGATTAGTCTTTTTTGGTATATGTGCATGGTGTACGGATTGCCTCGATATTATTAACCGAAATAGATAGTGGTTAGCAGTGAAATCCAGGATGCAAGTTTCGTCTGGACTCAATAGCTAAGTGTATAACATGGTAGCGATGACATTTGAAGCAAACGGTACAGGGTTCAAGTCGCAGAGTGAACATCAACTCTGAGATGCAGGTACATCCAGCTGACATGTTCCAAATAGGACGAAACGAGTATCCTGAATTCCACAGCTGGCCACTATCCATCTTTGCTTGCAAAATAACATTATTGTTTTATCTTACTTTCTATGCTCTATTCAGCAAATAAATAGGTCTATCAACTACGAACATTTGTAGTAAACTAATGTTCATTCCTTATATGTTCACCGTAGATTTGAATATAAAGAACGCTGTTGAATGACATAAATGTTGACTGTCTTTAAAACGTAGATGGTTCCTAAGGATTTCCGGAGATGTTATAAACAATAAAACTATGATGTGAATATGTAATATCACAATTAAATAGTAGTTTAACCACTATTTTTCTGACTTCATTTCATTTGTTTATTGAATAGATAACTTACAACTATGATATCAAGCCATTCTATATGGTTAGTACAAATCATTCGAATTCAATTTTTATGCTAACTAAAATATTTCAGTAAGACATATCCTCATTCATGATTAACTTCGTTCTGTTCAACTTATCCTACCCCCCACAACATCATTGTTGCTACACAACCACCAAAGTTATCTTTGAGGTATTTATGACAAAAAATAACCTACTGTTAAAAACTGAAATTACACATTAAACTGAGTGGATAACATGATGGCGTTTGGAGCGAATGGTACTAGGTTCGAGTACAAGAGTGAACATCAACTCTGAGATGCAGGTACATCCGGCTGACGAGTCTCAAATAGGACGAAACGCGCGTCCTCTGTTTCACTGCTAGCCACTATCCATCATTGCTTACATCAGACTTACTGTTTATTAAATCGTAGTCAATATGGTGAGACTATAATTTATGGACGACCTTTGAGTGATGCTGGACTGACCTTGAGAATGTCCACTTAATAAGTAAGACTGAATGGGTGTTATAAACCAGTGTGAGGAACTCGAGTTATGATTTAAAATTGATGGTTAAGGTTAAGAATTAGATTCAGGATTTTCATCACGAACTGACATAAACTATAATGTCAAAACTCTAATCAGCCAAATAGATGATTGGATTTCGCGCCAAAATCCGAAACCTATTATCTCATACGTGATTGGTTTGTCCATGAATTATACTTTAGCCAGTGATTCATCACGTTTCCGTTCTCAGCAAGAAGCTTTAAATGTGGATTCCTTACTATCTGGGAATCGATACCAATGCATATTTTGAAGGAATATTATGTTCAGTACAAGATTCGAACTTATTTAGTGATAAGGTGAATGAGATCACTACTGAAATATTGGATTAGTAGTTGATCTCTTGTTTAACTGAGAAGTTAATATTACTATATATATAGCTGAGAATAATTAATAATGATATATTGTCTAATTCATCTTAACTTCAATGTTTAAGATGATTATTCCAACAATTTAGTTTGAGAGTAAAATATAGAGGAATTTTAACAAGAAATTAATATAAGTTCACTTTGTGTTGTTTTATTTATATCTTTCCATTGTAAAACAACACCAAGTGAGTTTAAACTTCACCTCATTGTACAAGCAAGTGGCTATCATGACTCAGTAGTCAAATGGATAATGCGATGATGTTTGAAACGAACGGCACTGAGTTCGAATTCCGTAGCGAACATCAACTCTAGGATGCAGGTACATTCAGCTGAAGAGTCACAAATAGGACGAAACGCACGTTCTGGATTGCACTGCTTGAAGAAATCAATGTTTTTTCTCTTTTTGTTTGTTTGTTTGTTTAAGGATTGATTGATTTCATTTACATTTAAAAAAGTAAACTTATATAAATGGTTAAATGATTTGTTTCTATGCACAACAATGTTATACTACTTATATTATGTCCTTTAGCAGTGTATACATGTATATGAACTATTGGTCAGTTCTTAATGTTAGTACAAAGTGGACAAGTACATATTTATATACATTCCGTAATGTTATTACATAAAGGTTTTTTTTGTAGAAACGTGAATAGTATACATATATAGCTTGGTATATACTACTAACCAATTTAAGCAATAGTATAAATCAGTAGGTGATTTGTTCTATTTTAAAGAATATTGATTAAGAAATAAATCAAGGACACTAGTTTAACATTTTGTTTTTCATACTGGTGGTCAGTTACATTTATCTGCATCTTATTATTAATGGTATTTATACTGATATTCCGATTGAATGTTCATTATTTGAAATGGTAAAGAGTTTTTCACTGAACTATAGAACGGAATAGTAGTTCCATGAAGTTTATAGCTTTAACAACGAATGAGTTAATATTGATAATGGATTGAAATCTTAATGAAAACATTCAAGTACATTCTGTAGATGAGTTGTCATTAGACTAGAACTCATGTCTTGAATTCCATTGCTAAAAATCCTGATTAATAGTAACATAGAAACATAAGTTGGTACTCATATCAAAAATGGCCAGAAAATTTCGACTGGATTGTATGGGTTAATCCATTATGAATGAAATAATCATAAAAGCACTGGAAGACCGTGTCGTCTTATTTTAGAATTCCTCAGCAATTGACATCCACGATCCCGCCTCGTGAGATTCGAACCCAGGAGGTATAGGTCTCGCGCGCAAACACTTAACCTCTAGACTATTGAGATATCATGCAAATGAAATAATCGTACTTTTCTCATAGGAATATATATGATCTGTTGGCAAACAAATATAACTGAATGCCCTTAGCGACTATACCTTATGAAAATTATTTGATCTGTCTTACATCTTTGTACATAAGTGTTTATAAATACTTATTTGATGAATGATATTTTTCACAAGTTGATCTTGGTTGGGATGCTACTGAAAAACAGAAATCTTTAGACATCTACTTGATTAGCGTTTAAGGCTCAGTGGTATTGTGCAACAACAACCTCTCCAATAATTGAAATTAAGGTCTTCAGGTTTCAGTTATGTGCACTTTTAGGTTGCCAGTGGTACACATTTTCAACTACTATAAATCTATCATATAGTGTGAAAGCTTCCATTGTAGGTAACAAGATTTCATTACATTAAGTTTACTTAAGTGTTTTTCTATGAAATGTGACACAATGCTATGACCACCAAATTATCCACAACTCTGTACTGATAATTATCATGTACTCATTAGTGAGTGGCCTCGAGAGGGAACAATTGTAGTTCTAACGAGAGGCCGTGGCCAGTGGTGTCCAACAGTACTGGGTGTAATGAAGATACCCATCGAAGACCATGGAAGATGATCACGCAGTATAGTGGATTGACTGAAGTTGGACTTGTACGCCACCAGATCCCAGCTCGTTGCTCTAGAGGATAATCGTTCATGTGATAAATCAAAGGTCTTGCGTTCTATTTCAGAACGTAGGATCGTGAATAAACATTTCCAAGTGTGACATAGGCATCCAGTGCTTCCTGGTTTTCGACAGTTTCCAAGCTTTGACCGTTTCGTGACCTTACTGACATTTAACATTCTACACAACGAAAAAGGTCGTTTAGTGCTTCCAGGTTTTCCATGATGGTCTAGCTTTAATAGACTCACGAACCCCCCATTCTGATAATTATAAATATTTCTTTAATTTTGTAATCCATTCAGGATTACTGATTAGTTTAGCCTCGGAAAGATATAAGAGAACAGCTGTTTCATTTAACATTATGAGTTGATATTATTTGGAATATGTGTACCACTCAAATAGCTTGTAATTGTTGCGATACTCTATGTTTTACAATCGGATCCAGTGTAAATTTATTAGTCAGTTTAATTCTATACTTACTTACTTACTTACGCCTGTCACCCCTCGTCGACCAGCATAGGCCGTCCACCAGCATTTTCCAACCAATGCTTTCCAGTTCTTCTCAGTTGTTATTTATCCCTTTCAGTGTCCGCTTCCAATTCTCGACGTAGTTTATTCTTTGGTTTTTCTGTTTTCCGTTTCCCTTCAGGATTCTAAGTTAACGCTTGTCTCGTAATGAAGTTTGATGATTTCCTCAATGTATTTCCTATCCGCCTTCAATATCTTCCCCTAATTTCCTCTTTAGCTAAAAAGTAATCCTATAGTTTGGCAAAAGTAACTAAACAACTGTCTTATTAGTATTTTACCAATGTTGAAATCATCAGCATATAATGGTATTACTTGGGTCAAAATTGAAAGTCAAATAGAACAGGTAAGAATAATAATCGAAGTGGGTTGAGAACATTATTTGATTATTTATTCTTCAATCCAACATTTATATTCTGAGTTATTTTTCTGATAGACATTAGACGGAAATGAAACGTGGAGAACTACTACAAACATCATCAGAAAGGTACAAGTATCTATAAACAGCTGTTCACGCAAGATACTCAATATCCGTTGTCCGGATACCATCAATAACAACCTACTGTGAGAGAGAACAAACCAGCTTACAGGTAAAGAGGGAATTAATAAATGGCGTTGGAAGTGGATAGGACATACATTACGGTAATCACCAAATTGCATCACGACACAAGCGCTAACTTGAAATTGTAAAGGGAAACGGAAAAGAGGAAGATTAAAGAACACACTGCTTTGAGAATTGGAAACAGACATGTTAAAGATGAATAGTGACTAGAAATAACTGCAAAGGATTGACCAGGAAAAGTTTGGTGGAGAGTGATGGTGGGTGGCCTTGACTATTCCACGAGGGGCAACATGCGTAAGTAAGTAAGTAAGTAAGTAAGTAAGTAAGTAAGTAAGTAAGTAAGTAAGTAAGTAAGTAAGTAAGTAAGTAAGTAAGTAAGTAAGTAAGTAAGTAAGTAAGTAAGTAAGTAAGTAAGTAAGTAAGTAAGTAAGTAAGTAAGTAAGTAAGTAAGTAAGTAAGTAAGTAAGTAAGTAAGTAAGTAAGTAAGTAAGTAAGTAAGTAAGTAAGTAAGTAAGTAAGTAAGTAAGTAAGTAAGTAAGTAAGTAAGTAAGTAAGTAAGTAAGTAAGTAAGTAAGTAAGTAAGTAAGTAAGTAAGTAAGTAAGTAAGTAAGTAAGTAAGTAAGTAAGTAAGTAAGTAAGTAAGTAAGTAAGTAAGTAAGTAAGTAAGTAAGTAAGTAAGTAAGTAAGTAAGTAAGTAAGTAAGTAAGTAAGTAAGTAAGTAAGTAAGTAAGTAAGTAAGTAAGTAAGTAAGTAAGTAAGTAAGTAAGTAAGTAAGTAAGTAAGTAAGTAAGTAAGTAAGTAAGTAAGTAAGTAAGTAAGTAAGTAAGTAAGTAAGTAAGTAAGTAAGTAAGTAAGTAAGTAAGTAAGTAAGTAAGTAAGTAAGTAAGTAAGTAAGTAAGTAAGTAAGTAAGTAAGTAAGTAAGTAAGTAAGTAAGTAAGTAAGTAAGTAAGTAAGTAAGTAAGTAAGTAAGTAAGTAAGTAAGTAAGTAAGTAAGTAAGTAAGTAAGTAAGTAAGTAAGTAAGTAAGTAAGTAAGTAAGTAAGTAAGTAAGTAAGTAAGTAAGTAAGTAAGTAAGTAAGTAAGTAAGTAAGTAAGTAAGTAAGTAAGTAAGTAAGTAAGTAAGTAAGTAAGTAAGTAAGTAAGTAAGTAAGTAAGTAAGTAAGTAAGTAAGTAAGTAAGTAAGTAAGTAAGTAAGTAAGTAAGTAAGTAAGTAAGTAAGTAAGTAAGTAAGTAAGTAAGTAAGTAAGTAAGTAAGTAAGTAAGTAAGTAAGTAAGTAAGTAAGTAAGTAAGTAAGTAAGTAAGTAAGTAAGTAAGTAAGTAAGTAAGTAAGTAAGTAAGTAAGTAAGTAAGTAAGTAAGTAAGTAAGTAAGTAAGTAAGTAAGTAAGTAAGTAAGTAAGTAAGTAAGTAAGTAAGTAAGTAAGTAAGTAAGTAAGTAAGTAAGTAAGTAAGTAAGTAAGTAAGTAAGTAAGGAAGGAAGGAAGGAAGGAAGGAAGGAAGGAAGGAAGGAAGGAAGGTAGGAAGGAAGGTAGGAAGGAAGGTAGGAATTATACTTCACTCAAATTTGAAAGAAAATTTATTGTAAAAGTGTACCGTTCTTTCATTGCCTGTTTTGTAAATGATATTCTCATGTAAGATTAGCAATCTTTCTTTCAGTGCTCAATATGTTTATGGAATCACACAATTCAAGCAGTTCTCCACTCATCCAGTATTTCATTATTGTGCATAACAGTGTACTTCTCATTGGACATATCATAGAGAATGATTTGAAATAATCTGACTTTTCTTCATCAATTTAATTAAGAAAGAGTTACCTTAATAGTAACTGGATTGGTGAGACTATAATTTATGAACGAACCAATCAGATTTAAGATAACAGATCTTTTATTTTAGCGCGAAATTCATTCACTCATTTGGTTAAATACCATTTTGTCATGATGAAAACATTAAATTTAATTCATTCTCATTAATATATCACCTTGATTTAATCCTAGTAAATAGGTAGGCATTTCAAGGTTATTCTAGTATTGTTAAAAGGTCGTCTATTAATTATGGTTTTACAGAACCAACTGATGAACAGCACAACTAAGTACCTTATGGTAGTATAAGTTACATGATGTTCGAAGCTTAATTACTAGATAAGATTGATAATAAATTTTAGCAATATGTATATATACTACTTATAATTGTTGTAATATACTTAGAAATGAAAATTTCAATTATACCGATTAATTGTGCTCACTAATTGATGACTGAATAATTTTCAATAAGTGAATTATCTAATTTATTATGATGGATGAGCACCGCTGAGGAGTTCCACAATGAGGCGAAACGGTCGTCTAGTGCTTCCAAGCTTTAATTGACTCATGAATTCAACTATTAAAACTACTATAATATTCACACAAAATCCTTCTGATAACAATCATCACATGCTCACTAGTGACTGACGTCAAGAGGTACTTCTTGGATTTCTAGTGAGAAGCAGTGACCACTGGAGTTCAACAGGGTCTGTTGTGAGATAGTAACTGACTGAAGACAATGATGGATGGTGGCTCAATTTCGTGATCTAGAGGTTAAGCGTTCGGGCGCGAGACCGAAGGTCCTGGGTTTGTAATCCAGAGTGTGGGATCGTGGATACTCACTGCTGAGGAGTTCCATACTAAGACGAAACTGTCGTTCAGTGCCTTCAGGTTTTCAGTGGTGATCTAACATCAATCAAAAACTTAACAATCTCTACATCCACATCCAGATAAATATTCATTAATTTTTGAATACGTTGTGCCGTGCTTTCGTTCATTGTTTTTCTCCTTTAGTTTCAGCTACTATTAACTTTTCAAAATCATCATTATTGAGTATCGTATCAGATCTTGTCATATATAATACATTTCATCAGCTTAATTCGAAGCATTTTGGCTTTTCTTTATGAGCATCGAACCTGACTTAATAAATGTGTTGACGTAGTTCATTAACTAAAAAGAACTACTTATTTCTGATTTAATTGATCACTGTCCGTTTAACAAAGCATTAAGTTACATGAAATCAAACATGATTAGCATTATTACTATTTCAATCATTGAGATCATGAGTCAATTGAAGCTAGACCACCATGGAAAACCTGGAATCACTGGACGGCCGTTTCGTCCTAGTATGGGACTCCTCAGCAGTGCGCATCCACGATCCCGCACCCAGAGGGATTCGAACCCAGGACCTACTGGCTTCGGGCGAGAGCAACTAACCAACTAGACCACTGAGCCGGCATCCAACGGTGTTAATGTCTAACTTCAACCAATCCACGAAGTTGCGCCACCGTACACCATTGTCGTGGATGCGCACTGCTGTGGAGTCCCATACTTGGTCACTACCAAGTGATCAATCAATTGTCAATAGTAATAATTATTATCAGAAGGGAGTTTTGTGGAGATTTTAGTAATTTCAATTGTTGAGATTATGAGTCAATCGTGGAAGTGCACTGCTGAGGAGTCCCACAATAGAACGAAACGGTGGTCAGTTGCTTCCACGTTTTCCATGGTGGTCTAGTTTCAATTGACTCATGATTTCAACCTGTGAAATACTATCGATCAAACTATAGTATGTGATGACTAATCCAAGTGACTAGACATCATGTATATCATGTTAGATGATTGGTGCCAACTAGGTTACAGGAAATAGTGACTAGTCTTTTTTGTCTTAGATGACACTAGTCATTAAATTCTATCTCCAATCTTTAAACAATTTATGTTGCTGCAATAGTAAAGTGAGAAATTTTCATTGTAGATCTAAACAATAGAGTGTTTAGTATTAGTTAAATCACTCGCTTCGTAACTGTTTAGTATGTTGAAATCGTTCTCTTTACCCACAATTCAAAATTACTTGTTATTATTATACATTATCTTTTACTCGTTTCTCAGTTACTTCACTATGGTTTCAAAGGGGAAAATTGTATGAAATTACATCAAATAACTGTTTGAAATTATCTTTATTACAAAAGCATGTATCCATCTCTGGTTTCGTATGATGTTCTTCATCGTAACTCATAAGAGTTACATAAGTAAGCTGTCATACATCAATGTTACGTCCTAGGTCTGTCTACTCATCACTAATGTATAGAAGATAACTTGTCACAATCTAAGTTAAGGCCTTGACATAATAGGCTAATTAGTTTAATCTTGAGGCCAGAATCGTGTGAGTTCAAAGTGAGATTAATTGCTTTGAATAGAGAGACGAAGATTATTCTATCTACTGATTGTTTGAAACGCTTGCGATAGAAAAGATGAGAAGACTGTAACACTATTCGATTCACACACCGATTTAGTTCCGATTCAGATTAGTACAATAAAGATCCATGAATAAATAGATGACTAACATGACTACATTATGCGCAAACAATTAGAAAACTACAATTATGTCCAAAACTTAGAGTATTAAGATAGAAAAATCTAGTACTAAGGGTTATATTTAGATTACTATAGCTTTGGAACGGAAAAGAATATGACAATGAATC
This sequence comes from Schistosoma intercalatum, assembly GCA_944470365.2. Lineage (NCBI taxonomy): Eukaryota > Metazoa > Platyhelminthes > Trematoda > Strigeidida > Schistosomatidae > Schistosoma > Schistosoma intercalatum. Next base: position 1,651,054 of record OX103727.1, read on the forward strand.
ATACATCCAACAAAAGCTTATGGTTTATAAAATAAACTGGCAACAAAAATAAATATTAGTGTTTTACAAGCTTTGAATTAAATGAACCAACGTCCCTCCACCCCCCCCCCAAAAATAGCTTCCGTGGTTTGTCATAGTTTCTTTGTTTCTCTGTTCACATTAATTAACGCGAATAATATCGATTTCTCTAAGAGAAGTTACTATAAATGGACAATAAAGGTTGATTAACCTTTAGACTTTGATTATTCATTTTTGGTTTGACAACGAATACTCATATAAACATTTGTAGTTTATGAGTCAGTTGAAGCTAGACCACCATGGATATTTCGTTCTAGTATGGAACTCCTCAGCAGTGCATAATCACGATCCCGCCTTGATGGATTTGAACGCTTAACCACTAGACCACTGGGCAAGGCATCCAACGGTGTTAATGTTTAACTTCAACTAATCCACGAAATTGAATGTCACATCGACTATTGTCATCAGTGAGTTACTATCTCACAACAGACCAGGTTGAACTCCACTGATCATTGCTTCTCACTAAAACTCCAGTGCTTCCAGGTTTTCTATGGTGGTCTAGCTTCAACTGATTCATGACTTCAACCATTGAAATTATTATAATATTCACAAAAACCCTTGTGATATTTATGGATTAGTTCCATTGGAAAACTATCACAATGGTTATCTCATCCCATTTCGGTAAATCTATTACGTTGATTGATTAATTTATCGAAGGATATAATACACATTTCTTTTGATGACAGTCTATAATGATTATTCATTGAAACTACCTTATCAATCATAAAATATATAAGAACTAATTCCAAAGTTGTTGAGTAAATTTTAATCCAATGGGTAAATCTCATTTACTTAATTATTATTTACTTTATCTGTATAACTGGTAAGTGTAAATGACTACTCACAATTAATTGATCACTGAGTGGTGATCAATGTCATGTGTGTCAGATCCTCCTTAGTGCAGAATCTCAATGTAGCCATCAGTCTAGGTAAATCGACATTGCGTGCACTATGTTAAAATAAGATGGTGATCAGAGGTAGTCAACAGGAAACTCTGGACCCAGGTTTCATGCTATTTGATACTCGTCAGCAAAGTGTACCTGTAATTTTGAGGGAACTGATTCTCCCTGTCGGATTCGATTCCGTATCATCCAGCTTTACGGTCAGTGACGTTACCACTGAGTTATCCGGGCCTTGACCAACTTCCTGTATGACTGAGATGTATTTACAGTTGATTGATCACTGGGTGGTAAGTGATCAATGTCATGTATATTAGGTCCTTTTTAGTGCACAGGATAGAATCCATCAAAGAGTATCATTTCCCTCAAGATTACAGATACATCTTGCTGACAAGTGCCAAATAGTACGAAACCCGAATCCACGGTTTCTTGTTCACTACCTCCAACCACCATTGTGAATTACTATTCTTCCCTCACTTGAAACATACATCAAAGTCAATATTGACCTATACACATTAAATCATTGAGCAATTGTTTTAGACAATACAGATGATCTCTTCTAACAAATTTTTAAAACAAGATTTATCCTCATTTTTTTCTAATCACCCAAGGCTAAAATCTATCTATCTATCTATCTATCCAAAAATCGAATCTAGAAAGTCATTGTATATAACATAAAGACAAATCGTATCATACAGTAAGTAATGAGGTTTTTAAAACCAAAAAAAGAAAGAAACTCAAAACTGACTTCCTGAAGTACAAACATTTTCGGAGTTTTTTTTATATTTCAGAACCTCTGTAACCCCAAGAAACAACAGGAGAGTGTAACTGACAACACGTGCATATGGGGGTGGGTGGGTGGGTGATTGTACAAGAAAACAAAACGATAAATTCACATTATTCCATGTAGAAATAACTATAGAAAAATGTAACATTCTAGGTCATACTAGATGGTTCTGGTGAAAGTGATCAAAGATATATATATATATATAAGGTAATGTTCATAATAATGATAAACAGATAAACAGTTGATTAGTTAGTTACAATAATACTATTACAGTTTGCAGTGAACGTTTTACAGTTTCTTTTTGTGTTCTTTCTTTCTTTTCAAACTATATTATACTTTAGATAATATCAGAACATAGTAGACATTAATCTTTCCGCCTCTTACCCTCCCGCTTATCTAAAGTTTATCTTTTATAACCTTGATCAACTATGCATAATCTAAGTAACATTAAGCTCTATATAATGGAATGATTTTCGTTTCCGATTACTGATTTAATTTCATTAATCAGATAATATGAATTTTTTTTTATAGATAAATCTGACTTTCATTTTTGGTTTTGGTTTTTGTTTTCCAAAATAGAAATCCCTTCAAATTGATTATTGTATGAATTGAACGTTATGGATCTACTTAGTTGTTAAGCTGAATTATCATCAATCGGTTCATGATCTCAATCAAAATCTTAAAAATCCTCCACAACCCCTATACTGATAAATAATATGTGTTCACTAGTGATTAGCTTCATAAGGGAATTTTCAGAGTTCTAGTGAGAAGTCGTGATCAGTGGAGTTAATCCATGTCGGGTAGAGACAGGTATCTACCTCAGTACAATGGAAGATGGTCACGCATATTCGTGGAATGGTAGAGGTTAGACTTTAACACCGTTGGATGCCGGCTCAGTGGTCTAGAGATTAAGCGTTTGCGCGTGAGACTGAATGTCCTGGATTCGAATTTTGCGAAAGGGATCGATTCATGATCTTAATCAAAAACTTAATAAACTCCACAACCCCTATACTGTGAATTGTCATTTACAGACAATAAGAATGAATAAATTTGATTAGATTAAACTGTTTTAAGTCTTTGTGAACTAATGATGAAATTCACTTGATATTGTTTTACTTGAATCTTCCCATTGATGTTTTTGGACTGAAATTGATCAGTATCTTATTGGCATCAATGGGAAGATTCAAGTAAAACAATATCAAGTGAATTAAACTTCAACCCATTGTACAAGCAAGTGGCTATCAAGACTCAGTAGCTAAGTGGATAACGCGATGGCGTTTGAAGCGAACGGTACTGAGTTCCAGTCCCAGAGTGAACATCAACTCTGAGATGCAGGTACATTCAGCTGACCAGTGCCAAACGGGACGAAACGCGCGTCCTGGATTCCACTGCTAGCCACTATCCATCTTTGCTTATAATGAGGAAATGTTCTGGTGAAGACGGTCTATAAGTGAATTCGAGAGAGATCTATGATTCTCAGAAAAAACGCAAGATATTCCATCTAATCATCTATTGGAAGAATATTTCAGAATCCCTACGGGTAGCTTCCCTATTGGACAAATGCTAATAACTTCCTGTATGCGGATCGGAGGACTATAATGATGATCTCGTTTTTACTAATAACTATAAATGAGTTAAGACGTTTCTTGAGACCATTGACTGATTTTAATATTGCAAACTGACCTAAGTTTTACATTCATTGGAAACTTGAAAGCACTGAACAGATATTTCGCCGTAGTATCAAACTACTTCGGAGTGCCTACCTGCGACCATACCGAAGACAAAGCCTTGAAACCTTCGATCTCACGGTGAACTCTCAACCTTCAGATAGATAAGCCGGAATCTTTGGTTTATCACCCGACAATTGTGGTGCTCATCGATAGGGAATTTTATAATGGGACGACATCGCGGTGCAATTCTTCCAAGTTTTCAATGAATATCAAAATTAGGTCGGTTCGTGAGATCAATAACAGAAATGTATTTACTGAGAGATATATTATTTGAAGTCCCACCATGTCGTACTGGTCACGTGGTTGGCTACAAGTCTAAAAATAGAAAGTCTTGCATCTAAGGGTGAAGTCGTTAGGTCAGTGAAATCGATGTGTAACTACAGTAGCCTGTTTTCCATAGATATTCAGTAACCACAGGGCTTACAAAAGATCAGTTTTGAAATAAATACTGCCTTCTCTCACTTCACGAACTTCTTTTAACGATGATAAGACTTTAAAATATATAGCGCTATTATTACCAATTTAACTAACAAGAAGGCTGACCTCGTATGAAAACAACTAGGGCAAAGGTCTCGGAGAAATGAAAATGTCATGAAAACGACATGCAAATGTCTAACTTATCGATTTTAAGTGAGTTAATCTGTTGTTACAATCTGTACTCATTTCATCAAGATTTATCAAGTCCCCTTACACATGGAAGTTAAAAAGAACTGATCATAGATCTTTTCTTCTTATCTTGTTTTCATATGACTGGAACATTTGGCTTCGTTGTATATGAAAGAGAGAATTGTGGAGATTGTTGGATTTTATAGTTTTCATCACAAACTGACCTTAGTAAACCAACCACCAAAAACCAGTATTCACAATACAGTCGTTTCGTTCTAGTATGAGACTCCTCATAAATGTGTGTGTGTTCGAACACATAGAGTGTGAGCTAAACACTCATCAATGGCATTACAAGATATATATGCAATATCACGAATTGTCTGAAGTTGGAAATGAGAATTTAATGTCTAAAAGTTGAACATTCATTATGAGATCAGAAAGAAATGGATTTGATCTCTACTCGGATCATAGATGAGGACTGCTGAATAGTCCCATAATAGAACAAAACAACCATCTAGTCCTTCCTTTTTCTTAGTAGATGCATAACGAATAGTATTCCCTAATGTAAACTACAAAAATCAGTGTTCATTAATGCTTGAATTCCAGTTTAGATGAAAAACTGCAGATTACTGTACAACTAATTGACCCTAGCTCACGTCTTTTCAGATGACCTTAGTATGAGGCTAATCCCTAGGCATATTGAGACCTAAGATAGCATAATTTCATAAGGCCACCAAGCTAGAATTATAATACAATAATAAGGATTGTTATTTGAAAAAAAAGTAGGAAATGATGAGAAGAGATTTGCAGCTCGTTGACAGCGTGTTCTATAAACTAGGTGGTTTAAACGTAAAGCTTTCATTGTCATTTCGGATGCTATCACTAACGCCTAATTCATTTCAACGTCACCTTTCATAGCTTTTTCGCTAATATTTGTTTGTTTGTGATTCCACATAGCCAAAAGCACAGCAAAAAGAAGAATGAATACAATGAACAAAGTAAATTCTTCCTTCAATTAAACATACATGAAAATAGATTGATAGTAAAGTGACCTGATATGTGATCATGGATATCGGTCTATGTGGAGAACTATAGGCGTGAATGGAATTGTAGATAGAGGTATCTCATGGAGTTTCTTGAATAATGTCAATACTCAGTTAATAGTCAGATAGACATAGATTTAATTTATAAACCTATAAGTGAGAGATCAATTAATCACATGTTCATAGATAAAATGAAAAGTAGTCGTCATGGAAGCAAGAAAAACTGAGAGTGACTAAACCTACACAGAAATCAATTACAAATTAAACAATCAGAACGATACAATTTTACACTGAAATCTTCACAAACTCACAATAACTTTATTCTCAGTAGATTTGAGTTAAACTATGATGAAAGTAAATGGATAAATATTATTAAGTTTAGATTGAAATCATGAATCGATAAATGTTTAACCACCATTGAAAACATGAAAACACTGGACGACCAAAGGTCCTGGGTTCAAGTTCTAGGTGCGGGATTGTGAATGAGCGCTGATGAAAAGTTCCATCATAGGACGAAACGACTGTTCAGCTCTTCCAGGTTTTCAATAATACTCTAACATTGATTCATTCACGAATATGATGTATTATTGTTTGTGTGTTCAGCAACGAGAGGTTTTCTTTCAATAACTCATGTATGTACATATATTCACAATGTTTTTTCCACAGTGATTAAACAATACTCAAAGCGGTTTTTTCATAATAACTTGATAGCCTGAGAGTTATTCATTAACAAAATATACATTAAAAAGATCATCATTAAAGATTAAATGAATCAATATGTATAGTTATATTTCAACCAATTAGATTATATTCGGTTAAAATTTGTTGTATACTTCAGAGGTAATTATTAGTCTATATCTAATATCAGAAGGGATTTTGTGGATATTGTAGTGATTTCTATGGTTGAAATCATGAATCGATTGAAGCTAGATCACCATAGAAAACATGGAAGCATTGGATGGCCGTTTCGTCCTAACGTGGGACTTCTCAGCAGCGCACACCTACGATTCCACATCGTGGGATTCGAACCCAGGATATATCAATCTCACGCGCGAGCAATTAACCACTAAACCACTGATCTGTCCGGCATCTAACGGTGTTAATTTCTAACTTCAATAATATGTCTTAATACTATGTTTATTACATATTTCACATAAATACAGTTTATGATACATATTAGACTGTAATGTGTGCTACTGATGTTCACTGATATACTTAGTATGTATCACTAATCAAAGGTGGAATGCATAATGACAGAAGGTTAAGAAAATTGAAGAGAAGAGAACGAGGACAGAGAATGATTGATATGGAAACGAAGGAACAACAAAGTCTGAGATGATTGATTGATAATTTGAAAATGAAGTATTTATTAAGCAATGATGGATAGTGGCTAGCAGTGAAATCCAGGCCGCACGTCTCGTCCTGTTTGATACTCATCAGCCGGACGTAACTGAATCTCAGAGTTGATGTTCATTCCAGGACTCGAACCCAGTGTCACATTTAACGTTATACATTTTTATAGGTGATTCCATTAACGTTTTACTTGTATATATTTGTATGCTTTCGTAGTTGATATTAAAGACTATTAATCCCTTTAGGGATAGTCACAGTCTTAGCTGATTGCCTTGATCTTCCCATTCACTTGTAATTTTATTTAGACAACGAAAAAATACCACTAACTAACTTACGCGTGTTAACCCTCATACAGCAGTATCAAACACTGTCCTGGACAATCGTTTCTAGTTCCTTCCAGTTGTTATTCATCCTTTAGATGTCCGCTTCTGATTCTCGACGTAGTATGTTCTTTGGTCTCCATCTTTTCCATCTCTTTTTACAATTTCATGTTAGAACTTGTCTCTTGATGCAGTTCGATGATTTCCATAACGCACTTCCTATCCACTTCCAAAGCCTATCCCTAATTTCCTATTTAGTTGGAAGCTGGTTTGTTCTCTCTCACAGTAGGCTGTTGCTGATGATACCCGGTCAACGGACATTGAATATCATGCGCGGACAATTATTTGTAAATACTTGTACATTTTTTATGATGGTTGTGATAGTTCTTCATGTTCCAGCTCGAACACAACAAAATATGAACTATAATATATAAAAACCATGAGTAAATCGATATGTAAAACATTAGATGATAAGGGTAGCTGAGTTCTTATACTTGCTCAGATTTCCTTTCTTTGGTAGCTTGATGAAGGATAATTCTTTCCAGTCCATCAGCACTTATTCTTCCTCCCAAATTTTTCTGAATAGAACGTGAAATATGTTTGCGATTACTTCTATATCTGACTTTAATGCTTCAGCTGGTATATTGTCAAGCCCTGCTGCTTTCTCACTCTTTATTTGTGTGATAACCTTCCTGATTTATTCGATCGTTGGTGGAGTGACATTTATAAGAAGGTTTTTAGATAATGCTTCAATGTCTAGTGGATTTAATGGAGCTGGTCTGTTTAGAAGTTCCTCGAAGTGCTCCATATATCTATTCCTCTGTTCTTGAACCTCGGTAACTGTCTTGCCTTCTTTGTCCTTGACCGATCTCTTGAGTTTACTATATTTCCTTGCTAGCTTATTCGTCTTATCATATGGTTGTTTCATATTTCCTTCCATTGTGGTTTTTTTCGCTGTCGTTATTATGTCTCACATAATACTACCTGTCGCCTCTAATGCTCTTCTTCACTTGCTTGTTTACTTCTGTGTATTCAATTTATGCCTTGACTTTCTCTTCTCTTGTTCATCTGTTGTTAATTGCTATCTTCTTGTTCTTCTTTTCTTTAATCTTATCTAGAAACTATTATTTGTAAAGAATATCTCTCAACTATTTAATTTAGTTAATCTTGGACTAAAATGAGCACTTAGCAACTAGATACTTAACTGTAACTTCACTAAATACTACTTAATGTAATCTATTGAGGTGATACCTCAATTTATAAATTCTAACTCAATTGATAACATTCGAGTTAGCAACTCTTCAATGAGATCAATATACATAAACATAAATCCACCTTAATTATGAAATACACATAACTGCTACTACTACCTTGGATTACAAACAAAAGTAAAGAAAAGAGAAGAAAAGGGAATAGAACATCCTACTCACCAGTTCGCCTACATTCTAATCCTTATTCATTTACTTTATTATTCTTATTTCAAAAGACAAAGAAAAACAACACTGTTTATAATATTCTCACCTACATTTTCTGTAAGGTAAGATATTAAAGAAAATCAGTCGTTCTTATATATTGAAGACAACGCCCAAATCTTATTTGATAAATTAAATACAAACTAAAATGGGAAGAATGAATGAATCAATGAATGAATGAAACACGTAATAAGAGTCCTTAATAATAACAGTAGTTCTTTCTATAATTACTTGATCACTGAGTGGTGGGTGATCAATGTCATGTATATCAGGTCCTTCTTAGTTCAGATCAAATCCTATCGACTAAGCTGCAATGTGGTCATCAGTCTAGGTGATTTGACGTTGTGTACACTATGTTGAGATAAGATGGTGGTTGAAGGTAGTCAACAAGTAACCCTTGATATAAATTTTTTGCTACTTAGCATTTGTCAGAAAGATGTACCTGTAATTTTGAGGGAACTTGATGCTCCCTGACAGATTCAATCTTGTTGGAGACCAGGGATACTCAAACTGTGACCATGAAACCAGCAGTACTTTCGCGTTACACTTGTCCGCTTGCTGACACTACGTACAGTTGCTTACTAAATCCACGATGTGTTGGTCCATGAGGGGACAATAAGCATAGCTTGTGGCAATGGATTTCATTCGTTTTATACCAGGATGACCAGTGTGGAATTACTTTAGCACCTTTGATCTTAGAGACTCTGGCACCACTACTCTATCTCCAAACATCAAGCATTCATTTACGACACATAATAAGTCACGACGGTGGTAAAGTTACTTCAAGTCACCATCGAGTCCAGCCATTGGTGACGTATTTCATCGCTCTCTTTATGATGGAGTCGTTCTTGGATGCAGATTGTATTTCAGCTGATTCATTGATCATATAAGTTTAGCTTTGATTTTGACACCGATGGTATTTTTGTTTGTATCTTTTGTAAGATTAACTGCTAACAACGTTAAAGAATTTCATACTAAGACGAAATAGTTGTTGAATACTTCCAAGTTTTAACTTTAGTCGATAGCTGTTATCAAGAATGACTGTTGTTGCTGACGATGATGATGTTTTGTTTTCCATTTTATATCTAGTTTGGTAAATATTACAATTTTTAACTTATAAATCTTGATGTGAATACACAATTTTGAATTGAATAATGATGGTTATTAAGCCGTTATGTTGTTGATTTGTTTATTGTTTACTATTGTAGATCTATAAAGTATTGTACAAACAAATGTACTCACATTATTATTATTGCCTTTATTACTCCCTATACCTATTCCCTTAAAAATGTGGCACTGACAACAGTAGTATTCATTAGTTCTATATGTTATGATCATCACTATCATTTGATGTGGTATCAGTGAGCTTATTTAATGTAAATGTGTGTCTGTGTGTGTGAGAGAGAGAGGGGGAGAAACACGATTTTTGACACTTCTTTTTCAACTATGATTCTATTTTATTCATTCTGATATATCTATCAGCAATTAGATCATGTCATTTTATTGAATGCTTGAGTTGATTAAGTTAGATTAATGACTTATTTACTGACATATATGATAGAAAGGACCTGGTAGATCATACATTTGGTTATTTTTATATGATTTATATATCTGTGTTTGTCAAACAAAATTATTTATTAGGTTAAGCATTTGCAATAGGTCCTGGGTTCGAATCCCACGAGGCAGGATTGTAAATGCGCACTGCTGAGGAGTCCTATACTAGGACGAAACAGTAGTCCAGTTCTTCCAGGTTTCTCATGATGATCTAGCTTCAATTGACTCATGATTTCACCTATTAAAATTACTATAATATCCACAAAACCCTTTCTCTGATTATAATCATCATATGCTCACTTCAAGAGGTGTTCCTTGGAGTTCTAGTTAGAAGCAGTGATCAGTGGAGTTCGACCGGATCAATCATGAGATAGTAACCCACTGAAGATAATGGTGGATGTGTCACTCAGTTTCGTTTATTAGTTGAAGTTAGACATTAACACCGTTGGATGCTGGCTCAGCGGTCTATAGAATAAGCGTTCGCGTGCGAGACAGATGAGTACTAAGTTCGAATCCCGCGGGCGGGATCACAGGTGTGCAATACTGAGGACGAAACGACCATTCACTGCTTCCACGTTTTCCATGATGATCTAGCCTATATCGATTTACGAATTTAACTATTAAAATTACTACAATCTCCACAAACTCTCATTCTGATAATAATAATAATAATAATAATAATAATAATAATAATAATAATAATAATAATAATGATAATACAAAGATATGGGAATCATGATAACAAAGATAGTGATATTTGTCTAAAATAGGTTGTAAGTACATTAGCTAAATTAGAACATTCAATAGTTATGATTCCTAATGAAAAATTGACTCTGAGGTTGACCAAGGTAAGAGAAGCAGTTGAAGATATTTCTTCTACACATATACCTCCGGTTTTTTTAATCCGAATGACAATTGCTTCTATCATTTGGATAACTTTGAGTCTGATAAACTGACAGAAAACTACGGACTCGAAAAATAAATGAGAAAGAATGGCTCATACTGGTTTATGACCAGTATGCGCTAAATGGAGCTGTTCACTTTCTTCACTAGACCTTTTTTTAGCCATTACAGGCTTAGTTTATACTGAGCTACAAAACATGAGGATCAGTGTAATTCCTCACTGATTAACTTTACCATACTGAAGGAGACACTTCCATTACGAGAAGATCGAAACTATAATCACATATTAATAGCTATTAATAATTTTGACTACATGTTTTTACAACAAGAAACTTTGATATGGATTTTACTTACATGACTTTCATAAATTAAGACATTTTATCTTTATTGTACCAGATTGTATGTTCGTTTCAACTAAACATTCTTCTGCTAATAACTGAATGACTCTGTACATGAATATTCTTTCCTTTGGTATGATATCGACAGTATGCAAAATAAAAATGATTATAATCAGAGAAGGGTTTTGTGGATATTGTATTAATTTATTAGTTGAATACAGGAATCAACTGAAGCTAGATCACCATGGAAAATCTGGAAGAAATGGACGGTCGTTTCGTTCTAGTGTTGGACTCTGTGAGACGCACTAATGTATGATGATCATCATCCTTGATCAGTGTTCAATATGACTGTAACATATTGATCATTTTCAATCATTTTTCCGTTCTTTCAGTGTGCCTGTTCTGTATATAAGGGTGTATAGTTTACTGGGGACTTGATTTTAAATATCTAAAACTGTCTACATATGTCTTCGATTAACATGACACTAGGGCATCCCAAAATATCCGACTAAAAAACAAAGAGATTGGTAGTTAGAGCTAGAAATGTAATTCTCGGTGAAATTTATACTAATCTATGTAGCATTCATTCACTAAATAAACGAGAAAAAAACTTAATATTGCCCACATATCAAATATTTAAGAACAGATGCGTTACAAATTCATGGACACATATCCTACACCGTTTTAATGAATCACTCCTGTTCGAATCGTTGGACTGACTTCAAATCATTGATTGCAGTCGACTAAGTATAAACTACCAACCCTAATCACTACTTTCTATAACACTAGTAATGCTTTATGATTATACATATGTAATCGATCGCTGGATTACAAATGCTGAATGTAACTGATTGTGATGACATCTCCCGAGTTCTGGATTATTAAATCATGGATTTCCTCAAATTAACCTCTATCAGAAGACACGATGACTATTCAATCAAAACACTAATTAATGTCTACACCTGATTGTCAATTCTAAGTAGCTAATATCAGACTGTTCATTTTAAGGTATAGACCAAATTCCATTGACTGAATATGACGTATGATTACCACAATAAATGGCTAATGGTAATCTATAGGAATATGATAAATAAAGTTTTCATTCTGTTTATCACTCACTTATAATTTGTACCTACAATTATCCATGAACAGAATATTCTTCGAAAGATGGAAACGTTCAACAAAGTTCCACAACTTTCTTTCAATGTTATTCAACCATCTTAAGTTCAAAAAGATCTTTTTTATGAAAATTGAGAGTAACACGAATGAGAACAAAGAAAAAAAAGAGGGAAAAAATGACCAGTCAATGAATCTCAGTTGTTGTTTCGTTAATAACAATTCTACACGCAATGTTTTATTGAACACCTATTCATTACTTACGAATTCTCTAAAATACAATCTCATATTAGGTCCTAAGACGACCAGTCTAGCAGCAACCTCAGCAGCAGTAGGTCTCAATATACACAAAGGGAAAAGCAAGATTCTCCGACACAACACAGCATGCACCAATCCAATCACAAATGACGAAGATTCGGAAGATGTAAAAACCTTTACATATTTGGACAGCAAGTGAAGAACATCTAGAATTCAAAACAACTGTCAACCAACACCAAGGTCAGAATTTTCGGTACAAATGTCAAGAAAGGTCTACTGTATGGGGTGGAAACTTCGAAAACTATGAAAGCCACCATCCAGAGGATACAAGGGTTTATTAACAGTTGTCTATGCAAAATACTTCGGATCCGTTGGCCAGACACTATCAGTAACAACCTGCCATGGGAGAAAACAAACCAGATTCCAGGAGAGGAAGAAATCAAGAAGAAGCGCTGGAAGTGGATAGAACACACATTGAGGAAAGCACCCAACAAGACAAGCCCTCACATGGAATCCTCAAAGCCAAAGGACGAGAGGAAGACCAAAGAACACATTACGCCGGGAAATGGAGATAGACGTGAGAAAAATGAACAAGAATTGGATGGAATTAGAAAAGAAGGCCCAGGACAGAGTGTGTTGGAGAATGGTGGTCGGCGGCCTATGCTCCATTAGGAGTAACAGGCGGTGCGATGCAATATTAGATCCTGAATGCATACTACTGAAAAGTCCTATAGCGATATGGAACAACTATCTACTATTGCTTGGATATCACTGACGCTTTATCTGACGTTTTTGTATAACGAATAGCAATTATAAAGTCATTTAATCTACACAAAACCTTGTTCAATAGTAATAAACTAATATAAGTAATCAATTAAAACCTTTTATAATTTAAGGCATAAACCTTTCTAGTAACTATTAATTACTTAAAGGTTTGAATTATGTTTTTCTGGTTAGCGTTTTTTTAGCGAGTTGGTTTTCTACGGGATGGGGTCGTTAACCCTATGCCCAACCCCCCTCCTTTATCCGGGCTTGGGACCGACAGTAGCCCCCGGAGAGACTCCAGGCGGAGTTAAGCATTAATTATCATAGCAAATATTTTAAAACTGTCCAATCTACAACATCAAGTATTTATTCTGTTTAGTTGTTAAATATAGTTAAGACTTTAAATAACTCAGTATAGTTTCCATCTTCTGGTCAAAAGTAGTTTACTTAAAGTCTTGTCATTGAATTTCATAATATGTATATCAATGACAAGGTATAGTACTTACAAATAATTGACAAATTAAGTAGATTAATTAGGATATTCGTTCTTTTTAATTATACAAGTTAGCATTAAAACTGACTATTCTATTGTGTCTTACAAGTTACCCAAAAATGATGAGACTATAGTATATGGACGAACTTTGAGAGACTCCATGATAATGTTGAGTGTTCAACTACTAAGCTGGGACTAAATAAAGGTTATAAACCAGTGCTAAGAATTAAGATTAAGATTTAAAGTTGATGGTTATACTTAGGGATTAGATTTCGGATTCTTCATCATGATCTAATATCAACTTTAATGCTTAAACTCTATTTACCCAAATGGATGAATGAATTTTGCGCCAAAATCTGACACCTATTATCTTATATCTGATTGGTTTGTCTATAAATTATAGTCTCGCCAAAATTCAGTAATTTCGTTTTTTCAAATACATTTGATTGTCCCCACTTTTGTTCTCGTTCACTTCAGCACCGTAAGTAAGGTTGTAGTGAACAAGAACACAAGTGGGGACAATTGAATATACCTGGACACCAAAATTACAGAATCTCTTAGTAAAATCTGAGAATCATACAGTAAGTACTTCATTTGTAAAATGTCAACCAATCGTCTCAAACTTCACTGTCCCTTCATTTACATACCAATTTCTTTCTGTTCTCATTCTTTCCTTCTCGATCTTCTGCTGCCGGACATTCTACTCCTGACTATCGTTATATTCTACTTATATCAATATAAGTAGTACAAACCACAAGGTTAATTGCTAATGAATATCACTTTTATGCTAAACTGATCTCCACAATAATAATAATAATAATCCCTATATATATTTAGATATTTTAAACTGGTGTATCACAATTGATCGATCACTGGGTGATGATCAATATCATGTGTGTCAAGTCCTTCTTCGTGCAGATCGAATGCTATCGATCAAGTTGCAATGTGGCCACTAGTCAAAGTGACTCGACATTGCGTGCACTATTTTGTAATTAGATGATGGTTAGAGATAAGGTCCAGGGTTTCCTGTTGAATACCTCCAACCACCATTTCAACTGGTGTATCGTTTACACATTTATTAATCAACATGATTTGATTATTCCCAATATACACAAATTTTACTGTTGGGACTATCATTTATGGACGAACTTTGAGAGAATTCATGATAAACCTGAGAGTATCTACCTACTAAACTAGGACCAAATGAAGGCTATAGACCAGTGTTAAGAATTAAGATTAAGATTTTAAGTTGATTGTTATACTTAGGGATTCGATTTCAGTTTCTTCAGGATGATCTAACATCAACTATGATGTCTAAACTTTATTTACCCAAATGGATGAATGAATTTCGCGCCAAAATCCTAGACCTGTTATCCTATATCTGATTGGTTCGTTTATAAATTATAGTCTTGTCTTAGTTATTTCTTAATTAAAATCCTTGGAAATTATAGAATGAAGAATACCATCGCAACAAAACATATTTGTTTGTTGTTGTGTGTTTTTTCCTTGAAAAAAATTCTATATAAATAATCTTTAAATATTGTGCCAGCATAGAATAGTTTTCAAATGACATTGAATATCGAACAAATAGTTTATATTTATTATCTAAAAATAGGATTATTTGAATTGACCAATCAAATAATAGCTTGTTAAAAGTTCAAATACACACTCACACACACGCACATGCACGCACTCCATTTATATATATATATAAATACACAATCACGTTATATCCGTATTATATCCCTTCATAATATGGTTAGGGGCTAATTATGGGACAATTTATGAATCATATTTATTTAATATTCAATCAAATGGATCATTATTCATTGAATGAATAGGAAGTAATAATAATAATAAAAACAATAGAGGATTAAATGAATGAAGAACTAACCGCCTTACCCGTCATTCTATGATTATTACAATATGACATTACATACATGTTGGTAATATATAATCAATACAAATAGATCGAAGTGATTGTGACACATTCACACACACACACAAGTAATGATACCTCAAATATATACCAGGTATTACATCATCCATTAGCTTAGTTACAATTGAAAGAAGAGAGAAAAAACATCATAGACAACCACCACCACCATAACAACCACAACAACAACAACACAATCACACAATTTCTTTACTCTTGGACAGAAAAAAGTAAGACAATCAATAAACGTCAGAACAAATTACACAAAAGAGGAAATAAACATTTAAAATTATTAAAAAAAAAAGAATATTATATCATGTTGTGGAATATATGAGTGCCATCTTGAAGTTTGTTTATTTTGAATCTATCCTGGGAACAAAAACAAACAAACAAACAAACGAAGAAACAGAGACGAAGGTATTAGTGAAACTGTAAAAACAAATAAACAAAAACAGATTTTTCTTCAACTTGTTTGATATCAGTTTGTAGAAAAAACAAACAAAACAAAAGAAACCAACAAATTGGATAGTTCAACTTATTAAGAAAGAGAATCAATGTGGTAACAACAGTTAAGTAAGTGTTCTGTTTTTCTTCTCATACAATTTGAGTTAATCTATTTTAAAAGTGTTAATATATATAATTCATTTAGATATTAACACTGTTGGATACTGGCTCAGTGGTTTAGAGGATAAGCGTTCGTGTGCGAGACCGATAGGTTCTGGGTTCGAATCCCACGAGGTGGGATCACGTGTGCCCACTGCTGGGGGAGTCCCATAATAGAACAAAACGGCTATTCAGTGCTTTAAAGTTCATGATCTTAACTATTAAAATTACTATAATGTCCACAAAAAACTTCCTTGTGATGTAATTTGTTGTTAGATCTTAGTAACTACATCTTTATTGTTATTTATGAATGAAAAAAGTTAGTTTTTTGATGAAATGGAATGGTTTAGTTAGTTTGAACACCTACACAAACACAATTTCTACTTTGATAGTACCTCACACTTTGGTTGAACTAGATTTATGCTTGAATGAATCTTTCATTTAACTGTTTTAAAAAACGTGTGAAAACTTAAAATTTCCAAGTTTATTCCTAAAAATATATTAGTTTGTACTTGTTGCATCATGAATGATCTTTGAAAAGATTAACTCAGATGTTTTCCAGAATATTCTAGGATAACTCTTATAATGTATTCCATAATAATGATAATTCAATGGAAATGTGAATAGTACCAGCAGACATATGAAAAATGACACATTTTGAAATATGAAATTATTATCCTTCTATTGAGGTTAGATCTGTATGTAACGGACAGTCGTTTTGTTATAACATGGAACTCCACGATCCCACATATGGGATTTAAACTCAACACCGTTTGATCCGTGCGTGAACTCTTAATTTCTAGACTATTGCCTCGGTATTCAACAATGTTAATGTCTAACTTCAATTGACTGATTCGTGAATTCAACTATTAAAATATTACAAAATCCACAAATCCTCACACTGATACTTCTATTTCCAGTGGCTAATTTACTATTTTACTTACGATATTAATTAGCTAATATGGAGACATGTTTTTGTGTTGATATCATAATGTAATAATATATTTGTCTTTTATCATAAGTAAAAGTAGTTTACATTTTGTTTCTATGTAAATTTAATTAATAGAATCCCTTCCCCCCTCGAACCTCTAAAATGTATTTTCTAAATATAAGTATCAGAATAAGATCGTCTCAATCTGTCGTTTTTAAGATAAACTTCTATTCTAATAAAGTTTTCAACTTGTTCAACTAAACAACTGAGCATTATTTTGATTCTTTCCTTGACTATCTTATTTCAATGATTTTCATAGTATCTAATTTCATTTACAAGATATATGTTATTACCAGAAGGGGTTTTTGTGAATATTCTAGTAATTTTCAATAGTTGAGATCATCAGTCAATTGAAGCTAGATTCGTGGATGCGCACTGTTGAGGAGTCCCATACTAGGACGAAACGGCCGTCTAGTGCTTCCAGGTTTTCCATGGTGGTCTAGCTTCAATTGGCTCATGATTTCAACTTGTGAAGCTAGATCATCGTGGAAACGTCTGGAAGCACTTGGCTATCATATTGTGGTATGTGCTATTTATATTGACATAATTAGTATAAGCTATTAGTCAGGAACAGAATGTCTGGCAGTAGAGAGATAAGAGGATCGAACAGTAAAGAATGGGAACAGAATGTAATTTGTATGAAAATGCAAGAACAGTGAAGTCTGAGTCATTTTGAGACAATTGATGGACATTTTGCAAATTACGTATTTCACTGGTTGGAATCATGAGTTCATTGAAGCTAGATCACCATGGAAAATCTGGAAGCACTGGACAGCCGTTTCTTCCTAGTAAGGGACTCCTCAACCGTGCGCATCCACAACCCCGCACCTTGCGAGATTCGAACCCAGGACCTACCAGTCTCGCGCCAGGCGCTTAACCAACTAGACCACTGAACCGGCCGGCATCCAACGGTGTTAATGTCTAACTTCAAACAATCCATGAAGTTGCGCCACCGTACACCATTGTCTTCGGTGAGTTGATATCTCACAACAAACCTTGTTGAACTCCACTGCTAACGACTTCTCACTGGAGCTGTAGGAGTATCTATTGAAGTCAGACACTAGTCAACAGGTGATTATTATTATTATCAGAATGGGTTTTGTGGAGATTTTTAGAAATTTCACTTTAATTGACTCATGATTTCAACCAGTGAAATTTCTAAAAATCTCCACGAAACCCATTCTGATAATTACATATTTACTATTTGATTGTTAGATTTTATTACCAATTCCTGTAGTTTTGTGTCAAATACATTCGATTGTCTCCATCCGTGTTCTGTTCACTACAATATTATCTAGTCTTTCATGTCTTAATGGAATTCTATCGATTATGTGTTTGAATTATAGTTACTAGTGTAGGAAAATTGATATCTAACCTGGAAACACGAACAATATCTATCAACAGTATCAAAGATACTAACAATCAATGTAAAGTCAGAATCCAAATCAATCCAATGACCTATTTATGTTTCGTCATAGAATCATACCATTGAACTAAGCTAAACAGAAATAGTTATTCAAAGTTTAACATAAATATTAAATACTTCAATTCAAATAGTAACTTTGTTTGAAAAGATATTACCCTAATTTACTTGACCAACCATTCGACATATTTAGTTGACAATACAACGACTCATAGTGTTCATCAATTCAATATATCTAGTTACCTAACCATAACGTATATACAAACTAACACACACACACACACAGAGAGAGAGAGAAACACCTCACAGATTGAATGTTGCTAAAAAGCAATATCATTAATGTATACAGTTACATTATTTATTAATAAGAAAAATAGACTTAACTCATTACTAATACTCCTACTACTACTACTGTTATTCTTACAACTACAGAGAAGAAAGTTGATATAGTGACAAAGAGATGTAATTTACAATAGACGAACAAGTTTGACCTTATTTGTTCAACGTAATAACCAATATATTGTGTACGTGTATGTGTATATGTGTGTATGTGTGTGTGCGCATACGTAATTGTTTTCAACTAATTACAGTTTATCTGTTTCATCATAGTGACAAGATAAATTTTCAAAGACATAGTTTAATAGAAAAACATGGGAGTTTAATATTAATACAAGGAATATATACAAATACAAATTTTTCATTTGTTACTAAGATAATATCGAGGCGATCCGTACACGTGAATAGCATGATGGCGTTTGGAGTTAATGACGCTGGATTTGACATCCACAGTAAACACCACTACCTCTGGTATGTAAGTACATTTAGCTGATGAGTTCCATGTAGGACGAAACGTGTGTCATAGACATAACTGTTGGTCGTCATCCATCTCTTCCTACAATAAAATCAAGTGTTTCCATCAAAAACTGATGACAAATAAACGCCTCTACTGTTAAGCAAATGACTAAACCAGATAGATCAACTGATAATAATCAGTGTCAAGCTGAATAGAACGTCTTATCACTGATTGATATACTACTAAAAGAGTACAATAATGTATAGCTGTTTTAACTTTATATGATAGATTACACTCATAACTCCATTTTAGGCCCAACTCCAGACTAGTCACCAGTGTACATTTACAATTTCATAGGTGGTGTACAGAATACAACTTTCATTCTTACACTAAAGATCATTATTGTTTCCAAAAGTCAATAATTAACTATCACGTAACACCGTTGGATGCTGGCTCAGTGGTCCAATGGTTAAGGGCTCGCGCACGAGACTGATAGGTCCTTGGTTAGGATCTTGCGGGAAGCTGGATCGCGGATGCGCACTGCTGAGGAGTCCTATACCAGGACGAAACAGCCGTCTAGTGCTTCCAAGTTTTCTATGGTGATCTAGTTTCAATTGATTCATGATTTCAACCATTGAAATTCCTAAAAAAACATTGAATATTTGTATTTTTAACAAAAGTTAGTACTTTGAAACTAAACGTTATCTAAGTGTAAGAAAAAGAGACTAAACATGAGGGGGGGGGGAACACACAGAAAATTCCCATTCAGTGGAATGAAGATCTGTTTAAAATTTCTATGTATATTCGTGATAAATAATTTGATTAATATTGATTATTTAAATAAGTGAAAATTCTGAAACTTTGGACATATGTTTCTCCGATTGTGAGACTCATCAACAACATGAGTCCATATTCTTAGTTGAATATTTGGTATTTATATATGTTACGTAGTACAGTATTACTAAACTATCAGTATCGGGATTTGTGGAGATTATAGTATTTCAATAGTTGGATTCACTAGTCAATCTAAGTTAGACCACCATTGAAAACTAAGAAGCACTGAACAGTTGCTACTGTTAAGTATGCTACTTATGTTGACAGATATAAGTAGTATGTAACATCAATCAGAAGTGGAACGCCTCCAAGAAGAAAAATAAATTGAAAATAACAGGAGAGAAAACAGTGAGCAATTTTAAGAATAACAGAACATGAAGAATCATGAAACATGTAAACGACAATTGAAGGAAGATATGCTAATCATGTATTTAATGTATGATTTTCATATGTAATTTAGCACTAAACAATAAATTAGTTTTCCCCGATCGGGTTCTCACTTACTACATAAGGTCCAACTGTGAGGTGTCTTAGAAGTGCACACCCACGAACCTCCCACCAGAGGTCGAACCCGAAATAGCTGTAAATATTGAAGGAATGGTTCATCGATGGTCATCTTATCGTATATATATCTATGTATATATGTATAAACTATTTGGGGGAAATATATTTTCTTCATTCATTTAACTTATGGTAAATAACATGTCAATTTAAGCAAACAAGGATAGTGGCTAGTAGTAACGTTCTGTACCTAGTACAGTTCGCTTCAAATGCCACCGCGTTGTCTATTTAATTACTGAGTCCAGATTAAACTTGCATCCTGGATTCCACTGCTCGCCACTATCCATGTGTGCTTAAAAAGCTTATGACTTAAGACTATATCGAGTGGGACAATCCACACAGGGTTCACATACGCCAACAAGAGACTGTTCAATTGTAGTCCTAAATATAAATGGGAAGATAAAAGTAAAACAAAACCAAGTAAATTTAACATGTCAATTTGTTTGAAATATTATCAATAGTTGGAATCACAAGTTAGTTGAAGCTAGACTACCATGGAAAACCTGGAAGCACTAGATGGCCGTTTCGTTCTAAAATGGGACGCCTCAACAGTGCGCATCGACGATCCCGCCCCCGCAAGATTCGAACCCAGGACTTATCAGTCTCGTGCGCGAGCGCTCAACCATTAGACCACTAAGCGCGCTGCTGCGGAGTCCCATACCAGGACGAAATGGCCATCTAGTGCTTCCAGGACTTTCATGATGATCTAGTTTCAGTTGACTCATGATTCCAACTATTGAAATTACTAAAAATCTCTACAAAACCCCTTCTGTTAAAATATAATCTTTAAAATATAAATCTTTTTTTTGCAAGTGTACTTAGTATATGGTTAGTAGTAGAATCATGTTATTTCGAATTTTTCAACTGAATCTATTTAAGTTTATTAGTGTTAATGTTTATACTGAAACTTTAGCCCAGTATGTTTCATCTCAAAAGGTATGAAGTTATGTATTGAATTAAGTAGTCTTACCAAAGGTTAATTCTAAACAGACATTAGCTTTCATGAATTATATAAATATAATTGAATGAATTTATAGGATTGATTGCAACCTGTTTCCTTGTCACTTTGAAGTCCAATCTACTACTGGCCATGCTTATTTCGGAAATGTATAACATTTTATGCAAGATTTTGTATTTATGAAATAATTATAGACTCATATATATATATATATATATATATATATATATATATATAAGGCTAATAGTTGCCTAGCTAGCTCACTGATAACGTATAAGACTCTGAAATTAGAACCTGAACTAAACCTTATTTACTGATATCAATTAGGACAAAGTCTAAATAAGTAGGGTATCCTACAGACGACCTTCAATTACGTAACAATAACGAATTTGTAGAAGTCATGAGATGAATATTTAATTCTGACAACTGATATGATGGATGATTTCTTTCACACACTAATGAGTGACATGAAATCGTGATCCGTTTTATTTTTTGGTGTTGGATGATTGAAAGTAGCTGGCAATAAACTCTGTTCAGTAAGGTATACATGTAATCAGGAGGGAACTGATGCTCCCGGTGAGATATTATCAATGACCTATCAAAGCCTCAAACGATCTTCTGTAAAACTTTGCCTATCACTGTGTACTAACCAATGTCATGTCTAACTAGTCCTCTAAATGTTAATGTATGCCATGTACAACCGCTAGTGGTCTCGAATGCTGTTAGAGGTATGAGGGCGGTTATCACTTCACGGTTGCCCACACCATAGAAGGGTTCTTCTAGATGCAACTGAATTGGAAATTGGATAAGAGGTGGTCTTAGTAACCTGAGAGTGTGACCATAGTGCCCAAGGGACAACTGCTTGAGGTCGGTCATATACGGCCTTTTGATGAGTAATCTTTTGTTAGCTCCGTACTTGCTGAGACCTTACCACCGGATATGGATATCCGTGGGATAAGATGAGGTGTGCATTTTTAGGCTCGACCTTTTCTAACCCCACCCATACTTATGAAAAGGCAGCATCGTTGTTCTGCTAGATGTCTGAAGGAAACACTTTAGTGCCATCATACCTCTGTACAGTCAACAGTACGACTTTGCCCTCAGACCTTGGGGTTTGTTACTTTTCATCTTACCGCTCTTCAATCGACCTGCCTGACTGGCATGATAAGATCTCGAGGTACGATTGTTCCAGCCAGTATAGCTCAGTTGCTTCATCACGATAGACAAGCTCGACCACCACGTCAAGGTAGCAACAACGGTTGGGCAACCTGAACCAATCCACATATGTGCTCCAATATTCTCCAGTTTTTTCATAACTAACTAACTAACTAACTTAAAATCAATTAAATAATAAAAACTATACATTTATGATACTACTCATTATTCTTTGATTTACTGATTTTTAATGGAAATTTTAATTCATCATAACAATCAAACTTTTATTCATTAACTAACATAATACAAACAATTGAATGACAGTTTTTGATTAAATTTATGAAAAGGTTAGATCAAAGAATGAATTGTAGTTAATTAAATGTTTTAGTTTGTTAAAATAAAAAAGTTTGTTTTTCTGATAAGATCTATAATTGATGAACGACCTTTGATCGACGCTAAAGTGACTGTGAAGGTGTTCATCTAAGAACTAGGATCAAATGAAGTTTATAAACCTGTGTGATGAATTCGAATTAGGATTTACAGTTGATGATTAGGGTTAAGAATTCGATTTTAGGGTTTACATCACGAACTGATATCAGGTATAATGTCAAAACTATATTAAGCCAAATGAATGAATGAATTTCATGCCAAAACACTAGACCTGTTATCTTAGATCTAATTGGTTCATCCATAAATTAGAATTTCGCCAGTTTTATTTGTTCATTATGATTTAAAGATATGATGAACGTTACAAGACTGGAACAATAAAAGTTCTATTCTATATAGGGACTTCGTAAGACAGGAGATATCTTAAACTATGATGAATCAGCAGTTCGTTACGCTCAAGTAATGAACATTTTCACAACTGTTTCTCTTTGTGGAAAATGTTCAACATTTCATGAATATTATGAAAGAGTATAAAATAAATAAACTCGAAATGCTTCAGAGCAAATGTTAATGGTATTGGTTTCCACATTGATTGGATAGAGCATACCTTCGTATTGTTGTACGTAATTCTTCTCTTGAAGCCTAATGTTTACTGTTTCTTTCTTGAAACAACTTTTGAACTTTTTAGTCCATGAAAATTTTCAAAATCGTTCTATTTTTAGTGAGTTATTTAAGCATAACGCTTAAGTCACTTTACTTCTTCAAATAATCCATCAATGTTCATTGGATCCTTTGAAAATCGAACACACAATGTATTGATCAACAAAACTTGAATATTTAAATTTTATACCTTTACAAAGTCACAAGAATAAAACAAATCAAACAATTAATATACCAATATTGGTAGTTGAGATCATGAGTTAATTGAAGTTAGACCACCATGGAAAACCTGGAAGTACTGGACGATCCTGGATTCGAATCTCGCGGGGCAGGATCATAGATACTCACTGCAGAGGAGTCCCAGTTCTTACAGGTTTTCCATGCGGGTTTAGCTTCAATTGACTTATGATTTTAACTATAAAACTACTATAATATCCATGAAACACCTTTTGGTACCAATGAATATATGCTCATTAGTGACTGGTTTCAATAGGTATTTCCTGGAGTTATAGTGAGAAGCAGTGACCAGTGGAGTTCAACCGTGTTTGTTGTAAGATAGTAACTCATTGAAGATAATTGTGAATGTGTCACTCAATTTTGCGAATTAATTGATGTTAAACATTAACACCGTTAGATGCCGGCTTATTGGTTTAGACTTTAAGCGTTCGATCGAGAAATCGATAAATCCTGAGTTCAAATCCCTCGAGTCGTGATCATGAGTGAACATTGTTGAGTAGTCCCATTCTATGACCAAACGGCTATCTAATTCTTTCAGGTTTTCCATGATGATCTAGCTTTAATTGACTCATGATTTCAACTATTATAATTACTATCATCTCCACACAAAAACCTCTTCTGATAGTAATATACTATTTATAGTATCATTCAATATGAAATTATATATCATCTGTTTGAAAATCATTAAAAGACTTTAATTATATGAATCCTTTCTCCTTTTTTTCCCCCTTCTATTCTTTGCACTCCATTTAAACTTGATATCAGTTTGTGAAATCAGTGAAAATTCTCTGATTGAAAAACATTTTTTTCACCGATTAATCAATTTTCCATTCATTCATTCATTAATACATATAATCGCTTAAATGATTTTGTTGCTGTTGTTGTTGTTGTTGTTGGCGGTGGTGGTGATGGTGGTGTTGTTTTGATATGGGATAAATTTTTCAAACAAAAAAAGAAAGAAGAACGGGATTGAACTAGAAATGATGAAAACATGCAATTCCTTATCATTTATTCTAATATAGGATCTAAGATACACATGTTACCATTATAGAAACACACGTGCATACACACGCACACGCACACGCACACTCACGCACACACACACACACGTATATACATATACACCTACGGACAAATAGGGATAGTTTATTCCTAACCCTCTTCTTTTTTTTCTTTTTCTTTTCTTCTCTTTTTTTTAAAATCCTTAATTGTTTTCAGTTTTATTTTCATAAAAAAATAATAAAATGGTTTTATTGTTTACTCAGAGCGACAAAAAAAAATAAAATAAACACCAACCTGGTAATTTTTAGATTCATGTTTAGTTAAATAATTAAATTGGTATCTTAGAGTTTTGTCGCATTTTTTAACCAAAAGAAAAACAACGTAAAACAAACTTTTGTAGAAAAATACATGAAAATTTATCATTTGAAGAAGGGAGAAGAATTGTCACCGACTGGTTGATGTTAGACACTAACACCAATAGATGCCGGGTAAGTGGTCCAGTAGGTTAAGAGTTCATCTGTGAGATTGAAGGCCCTGGTTTCGAATCCCAAGAATTTTCACATTGATGTTTAGTATCGGTCTTTTAATGGCATATGTGCATCCTGTGCGGATTGTCTCGATATTGCCTTAATTCACAAGCATTCTAGGTAAAGATGGATAATGGTTAGCAGTGGAATTTAGGACATGTGTTTCGTCAATTGTGGTTCTAAACATCAATGGGAAGATTCTAGTAAAACAACACCAAGTGGATTTAAACTTCACCTGATTGCACAAGCAAGTGGTTATCTGGACTTAGTAGCTAGGTTGATATTTTGGTGGAATTTGAAACGAACGGCACTGGGTTCGAGTCTTCGAGTCTCAAATAGGACGAAATATGCATTCTGGATTCCACTGTTAGTCTCCACCCATCTTTACTTGTTAATTTAGTAAATTGAAACAGATAGGAATAAAATCTATGTTCAACAGTGAATGAATAAATATATTTCTATAGTTAATATATAACTGAGAAATTTATACATATTACACATGGACTCCTAATGATTTAAAACAATCAGTGTATCGCTGTGGAGATTGTTGAATTTTGATCAAGATCATGAATAAACCAACTTCAGAGCACCATTGAAAACCTAGAAGTACTGGATAGCTGTTTCGTCCTAATATTGAACACCTCAACAGTGGGCATTCACGATGCTAAGCACGGGACTCGAAACCCAAACCTGTTGTCTGGTTCACCAACGCTTAGCTTCTATCCAACTATGTCAATGTCTAACTCCAAAATCGAATCCTGTTTGTGGGGTCGTAGGTACGCACTGCTAAAGAGTCACATACTAGGATGAAACAGCCATCCAGTGCTTCCAGGCTTTCAATGATGGTCTAACATTGATCGATTCATGAACTCGAATTAAAACAAATTGAAAATGATACATGTATTGATTAGTTGTATTTCATACAGCGCGATTGTACAATATTGAAATCAATTATTAGTTGAAAGCTTCTTTGTATATGTTATTATAATTACTTATGTTGTCGATTTGATTCAATAATCGTTGCTAAGTATCCTATTTTGGTTACAATTTCGTATTGAATAAGTTTTCTTTATTTATACTTTATTATAGTCATTGTTTAATATAATATGAATAAATACTTGTTATTATTATTTTTTATTGAGATCATCAACCGACTGATGTTAGACCACCATTGAAAATCTGGAAGCACTGGACGGCTGTTTCGTCCTATTGTGAGACTCTGCAGCAGTGTGCATCCACGATCCCGCTAGCAGAATTTGCACCCAGGGCCTTCAGTCTCGCGCGAACGTGTAACCTACTGGACCACTGAGCCGGCATACAATGGCCGTTCAGTGCTTCCAGGTTTTCAATGGTGGTCTAACAACAGTCGGTTCATGATCTCAAAGAAAACAACTCAACAATCTCCACAACCCCTAAACTGATATTTGTTATTAGTTGATTTCATAGTGTTTTTACAAAAGAATTTACCATCGTTCTAACTAGCAACAACCCCCCCCCACTTATATATATATATATATATATATATATATATGTTACGTAACTCATTTTTCATTCATGTTAAAGGTTATACTTGACAGCTTTTGTTTGTATGTGTCTGTAAATGTATTCATGTCTATATGTTTAGTAGAATTTAGGTGAATTTAGAAACAATTAGTTCAATGAATTCAAGAAGTAGTAGGTTATTAGTGTCATTGATGATCCATTGTTGGTGTGTAGTGTTTCGTTTTTTTTTAGTTATCAAGTAATGTTATTGTTATATTGTTCAACATTGTCAATGAATAAAACAATGTTCAATGATGTATTCTAATGGAAATGACCTTATATGACATAATAGGATTGTTTAGAAAAGCTTTAACTTTTTACTTCTTTTATTAGAACGGGACATTTTGTAATTTGTGACATTTTGAAATGTAATATGATTGCCACTTCTCCTTATACTTTAGAGTATTCATTAATTTATTGGTTGATTGAATTGTTTAATAAGCATACAAAATGAACTTTTAAAGATTGTTAATTATAAAGGAGTCCCATACCAGGACGAAACGGCCATCCAGTGCTTCCAGGTTTTCAATGGTGGTCTAGCTTCAACTGACTCATGAGTTCAATCTGTGAAAATTTCTAAAAATCTCCACAAAACACATTCTGATAATTATAAAGTGTTTATAGAAATGCTACACCTCAGCATATTATTTGTACTCCTATCATCATCATCATCATCGTCGTCATCATCATCATCATCATCATCACCCGAAGCATCATCATCATCATCACCCGAAGCATCATCATCATCATCATCATCACCATCATCATCATCATCATCATCAACATCATCATCATCATCCGAAGCATCATCATCATCATCATCATTATCATCATCGGCATTGTCATCGCCGTCTCCCTCGTTTAGTCCAAACAGTTAAGCTGATAATATTTTCAGACTGGCAGACAATTTAAAGCTTATAATGATTAAACTTTCGACTATACCATCATTATACAAGACAATTATCGAGATCCTAACGATTAATAATTATTTGATTTGCATGACTTTCATAGGTAGGAAATACAAATCAAGAATCATAGTGAATCAATCGGATAAGTAATTTTTAAACCAAATAAAAAGGATGGAGATTTTTAAATGTTGTTCTTCACTATGTTCTTTATTAGTATGATAAGTGTGGGGAATTCAAACATGGTAACATAAAAATTTATTTCATCTTTTTGTGTGGGTGCTTGATGGTAAATTGTATTCAGAAAATACGATTCTACAAAAGCATAAAATAAGAACGAGGGAGCTACAAAACCCTTATCTTTGAGGAGTTCCAAGGATATTTAGAACAATTGTGGACAAGAGATGAGACACAAGTATTACTTTGAATAGTTTTAAAATGATGTATATTAAACTTTTTGAAATTGCGCGAAATCATCACAATTTACGTCGTTGTTGTCAATATGGACAGAATCTGTTTACCATGTTGTTCAGAAAATGATTATCCTGCAAAATAATTCAAACATTAGAACTAATCAGATAGTTAGTAGGAAGCAGTTCTAAACGAATCTTATCGACCTAGTTAGAGTGCTATAATCAATCTAATTGATTTAACTACAGTTAGTTTAACATTTCAGTCTTATAATAAATCAGTCATTTTTAATCCGAGTGAAACACTGGTAACGTATCCTACTGAAATACTTAGTGATATGGATTTTAATCTTATCAATCAAAACAATAAGTACACCTTGTGTACAAATGTGAACTAGGACGAGACGTAGCCTTCACCTAACAAAAAAGCACATCAAAAACACATTTAATCTATTGACTTTATTTCAAATTGCTCGATTATATTTTATAGAACACCAAAGACTAGACATATATCACATGTTATAGTATTATCATACAATCAAAACTTCTTGAGATAAGATGTTGGTTAAAGGTAGTCAACAGGAAACCCTAAACTTAGGTTTCGTTCTTCTTGTCACTTGTCAGAAAGGTGTACCTGTAATCTTATTGGGGACTGATGAATTCTATCCCGTGTCACAAAATGTGACTACTGTTACCTTTAGTTTACAGAATATTGTACATACATTAAAAAAATAGTAAACAGAATGTATAGAGTAGTCTATCATTATGCGATAAAATGGTTCATTATTATATTCGAAACAAATTTGACAACATGTATATATATATATATATATATATATATATACTAATGAACCTTAAAGAACTTCAATTTGATTGGTCAGAATTATTGGATCTATTTATTTGTGTGTAGGTAACTAATATTAACTTCATTCCTATTGGTTAATATAAAATAATAATTTAAGTGTTACCATGGTAAATTATCTGATGGATAGATGATGGCGGTAAAGTTTTTCTTTTAAAAAAAGTTCAACAATGTCAACAGTTTGAATATTAAAAGGTTATTGATTTTTCATTTATTATATGGAAAGATATTTTAATATGATATTACTAACTAATTCAATATAGTGTAGATAGTTTAGTACATAGTAAGGGATTGTTTCAAATGCCGTTATAGTTTTATATGAAGATCTTAGTGGGTACGAAAAGTTCATCTAGGGGAGTTAGAAAACCCTCATTCCAAACTAATGATGCACATAGGCTCTAGGATCCTGTTGGAAACAAATGGTATACGAACTTATTGTTGGTCATCAGCAATCAAAGAAGTGCATCTCCTTATGTTGCTTCACTACTGCCTTGTGGATTAGACCTTTATGTGGAAGGCTTCAAGTGTGACCTCCTAAGAAAACTACCTGGTTTGGTTTGGGCACCCGGGCTGTATCCCAGTTCTCACAAAAGTCGAATGATCTATGTGGCGCATATCTATTTGGCGCCTAATTGTACCAATATTTATGTGTTTAAATAAATAAAAAATAATGAAAATCTGTGTAGTTGCACATATGTGTTTGTGAATTTACAAACTATACAGTGTTGTATTTTTTCTATTAGTTCAAACAAATAGTAAGTACGTTTTAACAAACTTAAAGGAATAAGCAACCAAGAAAAAAGACTTTAACTATTACGATAGGAACGATGTCAGTCAGTTAGTCAGTTAACAACATAGAACTTCGTACATGCGTACATCAGTTCGAGTTGCCACACCATATTAGTACACGGATACGATTGTCGATTCAAATCCCGTAGTGGTAGTAGTCAAAGTATAAGCAGTAATCGGATAGATTAGGGTTTGAAGATGTTATTCAAAGAGTATAATCCAGTGAAATAAATTTGGAAAGAGAAAAAAGAAAGGGACATGAAGAATTCAGAAGATTAGAATTTGGGAGAACACAGAGAGTGAATGCACCTGCGCCATTGCAAACGATTTTGAGCCATGTCATTCAGGGTCTCTAACCATCGGTTGCTATCATCTCGCGGTCCCCAACCAGGTAGTCTACACCTACCAATATAACTCAGTCCACTTGTCAGTGACTTCATGGACTTGTTCCATGGTCTGGTCGCCCCTAGCTCTCTTTCAACCTACTTCTACACAACAAAACATCGCACGTCGAGGCAGTTGGTGGTTGTGCATATGTAACACATGTCCCAGCCATCTCAACTGATGTAGTTTCACTACTTCATCAATTCATTTGCCATCCTTACCTAGTACCCATTTCTTAACAACTGCATTACTTACTCAGTGGTCCCATGATATACGAGCAATGTTTCGAAGACTCCTATGATCGAATACTAGTAACCTACGAATATCCTCTACTCTTACCGGCCATGATTCACTTCCATGAAGCAGGACAGAATGAACTGCTGTGCATTAAACCCTTCCTTTGGTTGATAGATGGATATCTCGCCTACGCCATAAATGACGAAAGTTGGCAAGAGCTAATCGAGCCTTCTGTATCCGTGCTGAGATTTCGGAATAATGTAAAAATAAGTAGTTGATTGTTTATGGAACTTATAGTGGGATTTTTAGTTATTCTTCCTTTCATTTAAGAAATTATGGCAACAAATGTTTGAATATTAATTTTTTTGTAAGTAAACTTGGATTCTGGCAAGGAATGGGATCCATGAAGCGTGTTTCGTTTAATATAGGACACGTCAGCTTGATGTAATTATATCTGTGTTGAATCTGATGTCAGGACTCAAACTTCTAACAGATTTTTTATTGACCTATAAATAGTTGTGATATCCACTGGCAACATTAATGAAACCTACTTAATGCACATATACCTAAATGATACTTATTAATTCCCGCACTTAATATCAACGGGAAGATTCATGCCATTAAAATATTAAATTCGTTACTTAATTTAGTGGTTGTCTGGATTTAGTAGCTAAGTTGATAACGCATTCTTTGGATGGATAGAAGGCCATCTTGATTAAGTTTCAATGTGAACATCAACTTTGAAATGTAGGTACATCTAAATTATGAATCCTGAATAGAATGAAATGAACGCCTTGAATTCCAATATTAGCCACTATCAAATTGACATAAAATCCTACTGCTTAATGATAATATTGAGAAATTCCACTCAAAATACACGTATACTAAAATGAGACTGATCAGTTTAAGTCGTTAACATTAATGGGAAGATTGGAATCATTACAAAATGATATTTTGTCCATTTGAATAGATATTCAACTGAAATGTTTACATTATCAACCTAAACGAGATATATTTTTATATTATTCATTAGATAATTGATTAAAGTTGAAAAATGTGTATCCGAAGGAACAAGATCGACGATTTATGGTTCCTCATTGATAGATACTGACTGGTTATGAGTATTGAATTAGAATAAGGCAAATAATAAGTACTATAGGGTTTCCATCTTCTAATTGAACTAATCTATAAAAGTTCATATCATTAAAATAAGGGATTTTGTGGAGATTTTAGTAATTTCAACCTCTAGATCACTGATCTGGAAGTATGCCTGACTTCAACCGATTCACTAAACTGAGCCACCATCAACATCTATCTATCTATCTATCTATCTATCTATCTATCTATCTATCTATCTATCTATCTATCTATCTATCTATCTATCTATCTATCTATCTATCTATCTATCTATCTATCTATCTATCTATCTATCTATCTATCTATCTATCTATCTATCTATCTATCTATCTATCTATCTATCTATCTATCTATCTATCTATCTATCTATCTATCTATCTATCTATCTATCTATCTATCTATCTATCTATCTATCTATCTATCTATCTATCTATCTATCTATCTATCTATCTATCTATCTATCTATCTATCTATCTATCTATCTATCTATCTATCTATCTATCTATCTATCTATCTATCTATCTATCTATCTATCTATCTATCTATCTATCTATCTATCTATCTATCTATCTATCTATCTATCTATCTATCTATCTATCTATCTATCTATCTATCTATCTATCTATCTATCTATCTATCTATCTATCTATCTGCTTATTAGCGATGATTTACTTCTATACTTTAATTCTATTTATGCCCAAATCTATTTACATCATTTCACATGTACTTATCATTATACTTCATTCAGTTTCATTGAAATTGTTTTATTTGATTTTCGGTAATAGAAGTTTATTCTGTAAATATAGATTAAATTAACTTTTAATTATATTTATGAATTTAACGGCAAAAAAAGAAAATTGAGGTCAATCTGATGAATTTAGTTGATTGGCTTTGCTTAATTTAAAAAGACAGGTTATCATGTTCATTACTCAATGTAACATAAGAGGAGAACAATCAAATATGCTTGAACACACAAAATTACAGAATCTCTTGGTAAAATCTAAGATCCATACAATCAATATTTCATTTGAAAAATATCAATCAATCGTCTGGGACTTTGTTGTTCTGTTTTCTTTGATCTTCTTATGTTGAGGTCAGAAGAGTTGGCCAAGTCATGTACGAAGTTGAGGTAGGCAGCGACAGGTGGCAACGCCATCGGAATCAGTTACGTAAACGGCTAGCCCTAGACTGCTCATCAACCAAAGCAAATATTCCCCTTGACATCTTGCTTGACATCTTCAACTTACCAGCAGACTCATCACACGAAGAAGCTCAAAAATAAGCTGATCCCGTTTCAGAAGGTGGCCTCTCTGACAGCGGTGAAAAACAGTCAAGATGCAAGTCGACCCCAGGAAGGTACGCTATGAAAAAGGGGAGGTGTGTTGGAGAAGTTAGATCCTCAGAACTCACTTGGGAAAGTACCTCAGTTTGTAATTTTACTTAGAAAATTTGAACTTCTTTGTTTCTGCGCCAATGGCGCTCTTGTCACCTTCATGTCATATTTCTCCCTTAGGAAATTTCTTAGATGCTATTGGTCCGTTGCGTCTTTTACTATGCTATTTGGTAACTCTCCCCAAGGACGGTTTTGAACTGTATATATACATATTGAATTGTGTTTGTTGTTATCGCTCGTTTCTGGCTGTTTTGCAGAATATACTTCCCATTCCAAGATTGGACTTCTCCCTCTTGTTATCGGGGCTGGGATGCATCAAATAGCTAGCTAACTGATCTTTGGTCACCGAGTCTTGTTTCTCGTTCGCCGATTAAGTGAACTGCTGATAGCTTCAAACCTAGCATCTTAATCTTCCGTCACCAGGCATTTCACATACTACTTATATCTCTTGAAATTAGTAGCATATATGATAGTATAACTATTAAAGATCATTTTTATCAATTAATAACATTGTCTAAATTTAGGGACTCATCTAAATGAAGTTGAATTCAGGACCTGACAATTGAAATATTTAACTATTCAATTTTTTATTATAGTTAAAGAATTATTGTCTTGCATTGTAATCAGTATTCACATTAAAGAAAGTGTTTCGAATTCTGAATAGTTAATTCATCCTTTCATAACTTTAGTTGCAACACTATATGACGTGCGTTTGAATTCCTAGGAAATTATCAGTTTCATTTTTAACCTTTCTATTACATCATCTTGACAACTGTTACGAAACCATTTACATGTAACTATCTTCTAAGAAATAAAATGTAGGGTAATCACTGGTGAACTTTTTAAACTTATTTGAATTGAACACATAAGTACCGGTAAAAAGGAGCACCAAATACATATGCACCACACAAATCATTTGATGTGTGTATGGGCTGTGATACTGCCCGCGCTCTCAGACCGAAGTAGGTGGTTTTCTTAGAGGGTCATACCGGGAGTCTTTGACCTAAAGGTCTTATCCATGAAGCAGTGTAGTAACGTCTAGAGATGCAGTCCCATAGTAGCCGATGAACAATAATTGGTTCATACGCTATTTTCTCCCTCAAAATCCTGGAGCCCATGTGCACCATTAATTTGGAATGAGGGTTTTCCAACTCCTCCAGGTGGATCCTCCATATCCACTAACCAGCTTAAAGCACCGGACATTCGCTTTTCGTCCTCTCGATTTCCTAAACAACACTCGTGATACGAGGAGGCAGTGAGTAGGACTTCTGTGGCAGTGGCTGTATACTTGTGTTCATGTGCGAGCATTTGGAGAGTGAGAGCTGACTCGCCTCACCCTCGACCGTACCAAGGCGTTTCGGGGCCAGTACTTCAGTATTGGTCTGTATAAGTGTATTATTTGAGCATGAGGAAGTAATTCATTTGAACATAGTGACCATGTCTCAATCATATCTTGCTTGATTTAACAGATTTAGCAACCGATAAACTTGATATTGATTTTTCTTTCTATATTTTGGCGTCCTGGATTCCACTGCTAGCCACTATCGATCTTTGCATATAATGCTTGTGAATTAAGGCTATATCAAGGCAATACGCACAGCATGTACATATGCTTATAACAGACTGATCAGTTGCAGTCCTAAACATCAATGGAAAAATTCAAATAGACAATGCCAAGTGAATTTAAAGTTTACCCCATCTTGCAAGCAAGTAGTTGTCAGGTCTCAGTAGCTAAATAGATAACGCGTTGGCGTTCTAAGCGGACGGCACTGGGTTCGAGTCCCGGAGTGAACATCGGTTCTGAGATGCATGTGGACCCGGCTGACGAGTCTCAAGTAGGGCGAAACGCACGTCCTGGATTTCACTGCCAGCCACTATCCATCTTTGTATATGATGCTTTCTGAATGCTGTGAACTAGCATGAAAACTATGTCAAAGAGAGTTGCCTGTAGACTACCTTTAGCTATCCAACATCAAAATATAGTTCACATGATGTCGAGTCACTTTAAATATTGGCAACAGTGTAAGTTGATCAGTAGAATATAATCAAGGCTAAATAGACTAGACAAGCCTTAACTTCACTTGCTAAATTGACTTATCAGTAGTGCAAAATAAAATGATTGTTAAGTTTTAATTGTCTGCTCAAAAAATCCATTTTTAAATTAGCTAAATACTTTTTGTAGATGCATAATACTGGAAAGAAATTTCCATTATCATATTCTATCACTTAAAGGTGACCAATGTCATATTTGTCCAGTCCATCTTGGAGATACAGTTTATGTGATAATACTGAGAATTAAAACACCAGTTTTACTAGTAGAATATATTTATTTCATTGTACGACATATTGGATGAATGAGTTTTAAAGCAATCACCTAATTCGAGAAATATCTGTCTTTGAATTTCTCACTTACTTACGCATGTTACCCCTCGTCCACGAACATAGGCCGTCCACCAGCACTCTACATCTAACCCTGTCCTGGGCGATCTCTTTCACATGTTTCCAGTTGCCATTCATCCTTTTCATATATACTTCCATTTCCTGACGTAGTATGTTCTTCAGATTTCCTCTTTTCCGCTTCTCTTCAAGATTCCAAGTTAAACCTTGCCTCGTGATGCAGTTTGGTGATTTCCTCAATGTATGTCCTATCCACTTCCAACGTCTTTTCCTAATTTCCATTTCAGCTGGAATCTGGTTCGTCCTCTCCCATAAAAATCTGTTACTGATGTTATCCGACCAACGGACATTGAGTATCTTCTGTAGAAACTTGTTTATAAGTACTTGTACCTTCTTGATGATGGTTGTGGTAGTTCTCTACATTTCAGCTCTGAACAGTTGAATTGTCTTGACGTTTGCATTGAAGATTTCGACTTTGATACTGGTTAACAGTTGTTCTGAGTTTCATGTATTCTTCAACTGTAGGGATGCAGCCCTTGCTTTGTCCATCCTTGTCTTCACATCTACATCAGATCCTCCTTATTCGTAAGTGATGCTTCCCAGATACGTGAAAGATTTCATCTCTTCCGGAGTTTCGCCATCAACTATGATTGGTTTAGTGTTCTCCATGTTATATTTTAGGATTTTACTTTTTCCTTAGTGTATATTGAGGCCTACTGATACAGAGACTGTTGCTACACAATTTTTTTTCCATCTACATTTGTTCGTGCGTATGGGATAGGAGGACCAGATCATTTGCGATGTCCAACTTATCTAATTGATTCTGAACTGTTCATCATATTTTGTGCTTTTCATTCACATGTGGAGGTCTTCATAATTCAGTCACTGACCAAAAGAAAGAGGAAGGGGGAAAGTACAAAATGAATACAAGAAAATGAATCTCAAACACGAAAAATTTACTACATTTATCACTTAGTCAGAAATTAGGTTTAAACATACTGATCTGAATTTATGATCTCATTAATGAAGTGTGCGTATCTTAGTTACAAGATCTTATGAAATATGGGTTAATTTATGGATATCTATATACATAATTCTATTTAAGATCATTTCATACAGATCATAAATATCACACCATTCATCATTGAACATAACATCTTGATCATGATTGGTTAATTCAAATTATGATCCTTTTGGGCAAATGTTTTTTGTATTTATTGATTTTACCCTTAAGCTTAAGTAGACAAAGGTCAATAATACGAATGATGATAATAACAATAATAATATGGTAATTAGCCGAAAAAAATAATCGATTTAATGACAATGAGAATATGAATTTCTATCAGAAGGAGTTTGTGGAGATTTTAGGAATTTCACAGATTGAAATCATGAGTCAATCGAAGCTAGATCGTCATGTAAAACATGGAAGCACTAGACGGCCGTTTCGTCCTGGTATAGGACTCCTCAGCAGTGCGCGTCCACGATAGGTCCTGGGTTCGAATCTTGCCGGGTGCAGGACCGTGGATGCGCACTGCTGAAGAGTCCCATACTGGGAAGAAACGGTCGTCCAGTGCTTTCAGGTTCTCCATGGTAGTCTAGCTTCAATTGACTCATGATTTCAATCTGAGAAATATCAATTTCTTCCCATTATTATCATCATTACTTTATTATTATTATTATTATTATTAATAAGTATAGGTTGACAACAAGTATATCCCAATCTTGTATTGATTTCATAATGTTGTAATAAATTTTCTCAATACATATCCTATTACTAATTACCTTTATAACGTTTTCTTCAGTAGGGAGCCTGTGGATATTATTAGTAATTTTAATAGTTGAAATCATGAGTCAATTAAAGCTAGATCACCGTTGAAAACATGTTGTGAGACTGTTCAAAAGCGTGTATCCGCGATCTCACCTCCTAAGATTCGAACATGGGACCAATTAGTCTCGCAGGCGAACGTTTAGCTTCTAGACCATCGAGCTGTCCGGCATCTAACGGTGTTAATGTTTAACTTCCATTAATCTACGAAATTGAGCGACACATTCACCAATGTCTTCAGTCAGTTACTATCCCACAACTGACTCGGTCGAACTCTACTGACCACTGTTTCTCACTAGAACTCTAGGAAATACCTCTTGAAGCCAGTCACTATTGAGCATATGTTGATTAGTATTCGAAGAGCTTTAGTGGATATTATAGTAATTTTAATAGTTAAGACTATGAGTCAAATGAAGCTAGACCACCAGGGAAAATCGGGAAGCAGTTTTTAATGTTGAGGAAAAAAATCCTTTTCAGGTTAATCAATATAAATGTAAAATTAATTAAACTTATCTGACGTCAGGTTCAGGGTGATCATTAGTGCTGTGACTGCGGTTGAAGGCTCACCATTGAACCTCAATGGGTTGAAACTTGTGACGAACCCCATTCGGATGTTCTTGGGCGTGCAGTTTTTGTCACAGACCCTCATTCTGATAATAATAATAATCATGTTTTCACCAATGGATGGATTTCCTGGAGTTTAACCATGTCTGTTGTAAGTCAGTTACTGACTGAAAACAATGATGGACGGTTGCGCAATATCATGGATTCGTTGAAGTTAACTAAACATTAACACTCTTGAATGCCGGCTCACTGATCTACAGTTTAAGCGTTCGTGTGCAAGACCGAATGTCTTGGGTTTGAGTCCCATGTGCGGTGTCATGGATATGCATGTCCAATACCGGGACGAAACGGGCGTTCAATACTTTCAGGTTTTCAGTGGTGGTCTATTTTAGATAAATTCATGAATTCAACTGTTATAATTAAAGTGTGTTTGTTGTTATGTGTTTGAGTGTGTGGGAGAATTTGTAGGTTCGGTTGAAACCACGAAATATTCTCATGAAATACACTTTTTCATTCTAGAAATGTTACAGCTCGAAGAAAGATGATAGAAATAACTAGTAGTTTTCATTGACGATTTTTGTGACATTGAATTCTATGAGGAGAATGTCTAAATTATTGATGATAATTAATTTTAAAATTTATTATCATTATGTCGACTGTGGAAGATAAAGTAAAACTTTACCATTAAACCAGTCAACATTCTGACTAATTGAATATGAAGAAAAATGTTTTCTGATATGTGAATGCCTTAGTTTAACAATTAACAATAATTTGTAATGATTTTAAATAAGTTCGACCGCCCAAAGTTGAATATCATTTTCATGCAAAGATTTAGTGTTCTTTGTGAGGTTTTGAAGATCCATAGTAGGTCTAAGTATACACACCACTGAATGATCTTATACTATGATAAATCAACGGTCCAGAGCTCCCTTATTTTCACTGTCTTTCTAACTTATGGTGGGTTGTAATATAAGCTATTAAAGTCAATCATTAGCTATACTTAAAGAAGTCATTCGTTTGTTAAAAGTGTAACTTATAAACGTTTAGTGATAAAAGTCAAACAAACGATAATGACTACACTTTGTAAGGAACTGATCTAATGGTAGGTTCAGGACTGCTTGATTCCTAAGAATAGCTTTTCCTAATCCTTTGCTTCATCAATTATTCTAACTAAATATGTTCATTTCTTTTTTATTTATAACTGAGAAAAATGAAATTCGAAGAGGTTTTGCGGAGATTTTAGAAATTTCACTGATTGAAATCACGAGTCAATTGAAGGTAGACTACCTTGGAAAACCTGGAAGCACTGGGCAGCCGTTTCGTCATAGTATGGGACTTCTTCAACAGTGCGCATCCACGATCCCCCACCCGCCCAGTGTTTCCAGGTTTTCTATGGTGGTCTAGCTTCAATAGACTCATCATCTCAACTATTGAAATTACCAAAATCTCCACAAAACCCATTCTCATAATAATCATCTGCTCACTAGTGACTGACTTCAAGAAATACTCCTGGAGTTTTAGTGAGAAGCCGTTACCAGTGGAGTTCAACCAGGTCTGTTGTGAGATAGGAACTCATTGAAGACAATGGTGTACGGTGGCACAACTTCGTGGATTGGTTGAAGTTAGACATTAATACTGTTGAATGCTGGCCGGCTCAGTGTACTAGTTGGTTAAGCGCCTGGCGCGAGGCTGGTAGGTCCTGGGTTCGGATCTCGCGGGGTGATCTAGCTTCAATTGACTCATGATTTTAATCAGTGAAAAATGAAATTCACAATAATTATAAGTCATGGTGTGGTGTGAGTTACTTATATCCACATAAGTAGTATATAATGACGACCAAGAATATAATGTATTTCAGTAGAAGATCCAGAAGAAAACAATAGGAACGGAAAGCAATTGGTATGACATTACACGAACAGTGAAATTTGAAACGATTTACTGAGATCTGTAAAAGAAATAGTCAAGTTTGAGAGAATGGATTGATATTTTGCAAATTAAGTAATTACTGTATTGTTCTCAGATTTTAGTGACATGTTCTGTAATTTTGTATTCAAATATATTGGATTGTCCCCGCACGTGTTCTTATGAACTACAATATAACTAGAGAGTAATGTTTTGTTGTTTTGTCCAAGTATTTAGAATTCTTCAACAAATTGATTAACCACTTTTGACCAAACATTTGGTTTGGCATTCTGTACCTCAACAGGTTTCTATTCCTGGCTTTTATTTTCAACGATTGATGTCAATTAATGACTGAAATCATTTTTGCATTCAGTTAATCTTAAAAAATTGGCTAATTCAACGCTAACACCTTGATTGCAATAATAATCTGCTTTAAGATGAATAATGTATAATTCCTGGCCTTTGCACATATAGATGAACATATGTAAAATAATGAATGAAGCTTTACTTCATTCCGACTTATCGCTTACTCCACGAAGTAGAGTTCGCACTTTAAACAACAGAAGATAAAACCGCTATGAACAAAGATGATGAATGATGACAAGCAATGGAAACCAGGACTTATAGTTCGTCCTATTTTGGACTCATCACTCGAATGTACCTGTATCACAGATTTGATGTTCACCCCGGGACTCGAACCCAATACCGTTGGTTGCAAACGTAGATATAGGTTGTTGGTTAAGGATAGTCAACATAAAACACTTGACTTAAGTTTCATGTTATTTAGGACTTGTCGGCAGGATATGCTTTAACGATTTTTAACTCATCCAGTGAAATTCCTATTTTGAAAAGTAAAAAAACACTGACCTGTGTCCAATTTGCAAGAATATGATATGGATTAAAACATGGTATGTGTTTTACTTAAGTATCTTAATTTCTTTTGCTTATGTTGCTACTAAACACATAATTTTAAGAAATCACCACGATATATTTGTTGAACTCGAGTTACAACTCAAGTTTAGAATTCATTAGTGGTGCTCGAACCCCGATTATCCGTAAATGCTTACTTCCTTAGGTCTGTTACTCCTAATGGATCATAGGCCGCCGACCAGCATTCTCCAACACACTCTGTCCTGGGCCTTCTTTTCTAATTCCATTCAATTCTTGTTCATTTTTCTCATGTCTATCTCCATTTCTCAGTGTAATGTGTTCTTTGGTCTTCCTCTCTTCCTTTGGCTTTGAGGATTCCATATCAGGGCTTGTCTTGTGACGCAGTTTTCTGCTCTCCTCAATATGTGTTCGATCCACTTCCAGAGCATCTTCTTGATTTCTGACTCCACTCAGATCTGGTTTGTTCTCTCCCACAGTAGGTTGTTGTTAATAGTGTCCGGCCAACTGATTCGAAGTATTTTGCATAGACAACTGTTAATAAACACTTGTATCTTCTGGATGATGGGTTTCGTAGTTCTCCAGGTTTCTGCCCCATACAGTAGAACTGTTTTGATATTTGTATTGAAAATCCTGACCTTGGTTTTGGTTGACAGTTGCTTTGAGTTCCAGATGTTCTTCAATTGTAGATATGCTGTTCTTGCTTTGCCGATCCACGCTTTCACATCTGAATCAGATCCACCCTGTTCATGAATGATGCTACCCGATTATCCTACAAAGAATAAATCTCAGAGTTTTTAAGCCAATGAATAAGTTATCCGGAGATCAATAAACCAAAATCTAATAATTATAATCTTCAGCTTTAGTTGATTCGTAGTATAACATAACTATCCTTCCCTGTGATATCCACTCATCAAATCTTCAATAAAACCTAAGAAAACGTTTTAAGTAATTCATGAAATGTCTATTGTGATAACATATCTAAGAAAACAACGTGTATAAAATATGCATAATTACGATCCAGGATCAAGAACATTGTATATTTCCAGTTTCTCTTCAGTCAGTCAGTCAGTCAGTAACAACGTAGAACTTCGTACGTACGTACATCAATTCGAGTTGCCATACCACATTAGTACACAAACGATTGTCGATTCAAATCCCGTAGTGGTAGAGGTAGTCAAAGTATAAGCAGTAATCGGATAGATTAGGGTTTGAAGATGTTATTCAAAGAGTATAATCCAGTGAAATAAATTTGGAAGGAGAAAAAGTAAAGGGACATGAAGAATTCAGAAGATTAGAATTTGGGAGAACACAAAGAGTGGATGCACCTGCGTCATTGCAAACGATTTTGAGTCATGTCATTCAGGGTCTCTAACCATCGGTTGCTATCATCTCGCGGTCCCCAGCCAGTTTCTCTTAATTTTCAATTGTCTATTCACTTATCAACCTAATACCTTCTAACTTCTAAAATTATTCCGAACAATAAGAAATATCTTTCATAAAATAAATGAATTGAATTCCATTAAACATTTTAAAAACACTAGTTGAAATCATGAATCAGTTGAAACTAGATCACCATGGAAAACCTGGAAGTATTGGACGGCCGTTTCGTCCTAGTATGGGACTCCTCAGTAGCAATGCGCATTTATGATATTATCCACAATTATATTTAGATGACCTTAGTTTATCATTTATACAATAGTTAAATTACACCTCAATTGGAGTACATATTTTCTAAATAAATAAAAAAACAGTTATGTAATAATTCTATGGTTTGTAGTTTGTTATTTCTTATCAAATAATAACGTGCAAAAGTACAATTCCATTTCAAGCTAGAAATATGTACCTACTTATGCATGGATACATGTATATAGACATAGTTATTCTATTCCCGTATATACTTACGTATCTAAAGTGTGTTGTTCTTCTTTTCTTCTTTCTTTTCTTTTTTCTTTTCTTTTTTTTTCATCAGCAACAATTTCAACTTTCATTTACGTAATAAGATTAACATGGTCAGTTGTTTAACTTCTCAGTATTTTTGACAATACAATATGTATTTCAATAAGGTGAAGATGTAAGGATTCATATTTCATATACATACATATGTGTATACATATATATATGTATATATATATATGTATATGTATATATCCTGTTGACTAATGACATTTAACAGACATTTTCACTTCTTTACTTTCATCAGCCTAGAACTGTCATACATTCTGGTTACATGTCACTTGTAGTATACAATAATAGTACTGATGGTAGGATTCGTAGTAGTAGTACTTTAATGTAATACTTTTCAATGAAATATATTATTTATCTTATCTAGTCACCTTTTATTTCAACTTGTACTTTAGATTGTGATAGATCTAGATTGTAAAATTATAAGAACTAAAGACATAATATTAGTCTATAAATAGATTTATAGTTAATATAGAATCATATAACGATCTTTGAAGGCATCTTAACTGGATCTCCAATGTTAGTTCACTTTATGATCAAAGAGACTAAGGTAAAAACAATGCAAGATCATAGTCATTTTCTATCTTCTTCTAAATCTAACCTTAGGCATAGTTTCATCTATTTCATTGAAACTTATTCCTTACTGGTACATCTCATACGGCAACATTTCTGTTTGTCACTATATATCGATATAATAAGATCTAGAAGGTTTTACTTCTGATTAACTATTTCAAAATGATATTTCTTTAAGAATATCTACATTAAACAGCATCTTCTGTTACCTTGGTGATAATTTGAACAGTTTACAATTTCTAAATTTCTTTTCACAGTTCATCTTATGTTTTTTTTTATAAAAAAAAATCCATCCCCCAATAATCTGTATTCTCCCCCCCCTCAACTATTTCATCGTCATTATTTTCATGCACTTAATATACATTAAATCCTTTCTATATATCGATTACAGTTTATAAATTATGATCGATCAATTGCGTAACCAAGACTAATATCATAATTATTAGTTTAGTTACTATTTGATATGTTGATCTACCTATTCTATTCTATTCTATTCTAAACTGACTACATCTTTATAGTGACTGGTTTCTAGGTTGGTTGGTTGGTTGGTTGGTTGATTAGTTTTTTTTTGTTTTTGTTTCTATGATAAAAAAATACAGTATCATTTAGTCTGAATTCTTTACTAATAAAGTTATTATTTGCCATTTAAGAAATTGTGGTCAAAGTCAGCTGAATGTTTATACATATATATGTATATAAAAGGTTATCAATGATTACCATGTTCATAAACGAAACGAATCATCTATAGATGATAAATCGATCTAAGATATCTTCGAGGAAATACCATATTGATTATATAATAAGAAAAAAAAAATAGAATTCAATGGAATTTACAATAGACATTTCTGTATGGTGATTTATGTGAATAGTTGGCTAAGATCAGAACGAATATATATTTATATATATATATATATGGGTGATTTACCTTGTCTTTTCTTTTTTCTCTACGAAAATTCTATTTTATTAACTTTGGTACAATTTGATATTTTGAGAGAGAATTGATGAAATTTAATCAGGTAGTATACAGTTAGTTACA
This sequence comes from Schistosoma intercalatum, assembly GCA_944470365.2. Classification (NCBI taxonomy): domain Eukaryota; kingdom Metazoa; phylum Platyhelminthes; class Trematoda; order Strigeidida; family Schistosomatidae; genus Schistosoma; species Schistosoma intercalatum. Next base: position 1,695,645 of record OX103727.1, read on the forward strand.
ACATAGAACCAGGCAAACATATGCGTCGGTACAAGTTGCCACACCTCATTAGCACAATAACATGATCAACGAATTCATAGAAGTAGTTACTTCAGTTGTGGTAATATATACAAAAAAGATTGTGTATAAGGACATAGTATATGAAGAAAGAATTAGTTCATAGAAAGAAAGATATGAAGCGATTTTAATCTCATGGTTTGAGGGAAGACAAAGAGTGTATACACCTAAACCATTGTGATCGATTCTGAGCCATGTCACACACAGTCTCCAATCAATGGTTATGATAGTTGCGCGTACCCCAACCAAGTAGTCTGCATCTATCAACACGGCTCAGACTAGAGGTTAGTGACTTTAAGGACTGATGTCACGTTTTGGTTTGACCGTCACTAACTTTCTTATAACCGTTCCCAACACTAGTCAGCAGCATTGCGTGTCGTGGTAATCGGTGTTCAGGCATACGTAACACGTGGTCCAACTATATCAGTCTATGAAGATTCATAACCTCATCAACTGATTTACTATCATTCTCTATTACCGCAAGTCTAACCTTACTATTACTTACCCGATGATCTCAGCAGATGTGAACAATATTTGTAAGACATCTGTGGTCAAATATTAGTAGCTTACGAATATCTTCTACTCTTAATGGTCATGTTTCGTAGCCATAAAGTAGAACATAACAAACTGCAGAGCAGTATACTCGTTCCTTAATTGATAGACATATATCTCACCTTCGCCATAGGTGACGTCAATTGGTAAAAGCCAACGAGCTATTTCAATCCGTGCTGAGAGGTTACTGGGGATTAATGGTGTACGCGCTAAATTGACATTAATCAGATAAACAGTTAATACAGAGGAAGGTTGAATGGCTTTTTATTTTATTTATGGTGCTACTCAACAGTTTCTATTTATGATCTAACCAGGGATTAAACGCAGGACTTTTAGACCTCTCGGAAGACTAGACAATATTTGACTATTGTGTTACTGTTCGGTAGTTCCCATTTCCAACTTTAGTCAGTGAACACCGATTTCCAATGAATTTAACTTTACACCTATTGCCTGCTTACCCAATGATTGAATATCAAATACAGTGGGTCATAATATCATAAGAATCGACGAAGTGTTTCATCAAATTCGGTCAAACATTGAATACATAAGAATGTGGTCTGATTAATGATACTGAGTAGATTTCAATTTCGTCAGACTGACATGATGGGATCTTACTTAAACATTAACCTTTTTCAACGTACTTTTACCATACTTTGTTTGTAGTAATAGGTACTGAGTTCGAGTCTCAATGAAAATACCAATAATGGATTAAAAATACATCCAACAAACAAGTTCGAATTAGAGCGAAACTGATTCCTACAACTAGTAACAATCAGAATTTACCAAAACACGTAACTGAAGATCATTTCGAGGTAGTGTAGTAAACAAGAACACCCGTTAGGAGAATCGAATGTATTTAAACACAAAATTACAGAACATCTGAGTGAAATCTGAGTTGCAATGCAGTAAATGCTTCATTTGCACAACGTCAATCAATCGTCGCAAACTTGACTATTTCTTCTTTTCCACACAGATCATTATTTGTTCTCCTTCTCTTTTTTTGATCTTCTAAACCTTCTGCGTCCAGGTATTTCACTTTCTATTGGCGATACATACTACTTATATCTGTCGATATTAGTAGCACAGTTGGTTAAGCATAACATCTGGTGTAGCTTAATAAATTAGATATTAAAATAAATAGTTATATGATTCCCTCATTTAGTCTGAATCAACTGAAAAGACTGAGATCATTAAGCTGTTTTCAGTCAACACTATCGTTTCACTGAAAATCTTCCAATACACTGATACAAATCAATGGCTAATAACAGACTTGATTGTTGTAGTGAAGATGATACCTTCGTAACACTAAGTTATATTACAACAGTTCATAATTTCAAGACTCGTCAGTTTTAATAGTTGAATTCATGAGTCGATCTAAAATAGACTACCATCGAATTCCTGTACTAGTATAGGAATCCTCAGCAGTGCGCACACACGATCTCGCACGTGAGACTCGAACTCAGGACCTTCGGTCTCGTGAGCAGATGTTAATTCTCTATACCACTGGACTGGCATTCAATGGTGTTATTATCTTCAATGGAGGCATGATCTCGCTCAAACTTTCATCCACTATTTGTGGTCAATAGCTGCCGACACAGATTGGACTTCACTCGTTAATCTGTAGTATATTATAATCCTTTTACCTTAGTACGAAAGGATAGTAATATACACTAATGAATGACATCATATTTGATAATTTACATCTATTGTACACTTCAATTACCTTTTATAATTTACGAGTTCGTCAGTTTTTAACATCGTTTATTCTTTCTGTTTTTCAGTTAAATCATTATTTTTTGAAGACTATGTCCTTCAATTATCTAGACATATACACATATACAAACAGATGATTCCATATGGATTAGTATAGGGGATTTGTGTGTACGTTGTAGAATTTTATTGAGATCATGAATTGATCTAAGTTAGACAGCCAATACAAACCTTGAAAAATTAGACAGCTGTTTTATCCTAATACAGTACTCCTTAACAGTTTGCATCAATGACTTCATCATAGAAGATCTAGCTCAAGATTTTCAGTCTTGAGTGTAAACTTTCAACCGATAATTCCATAGTAGTTTAGCTTTAAATAACTCATGAATTCAATCATAAAATTATTAAATATTCATTTATTTAATGACACTTTGGTTGATTTCAATCATAATAACATGAATATTACTGTCAAAGAGATATTAAACGAGTTAAGGTCTCAATGAAAAAATGCAAGAAAAGTCATTATACCTTTTTAAGCAACTTACCTAGAAAGCATCATCGATGAGCAAAGAGGTTCAGATGCAGACGTAAAGGCGAGGATCGGCAAAACAAGGGCCGCATTCCCACAATTGAAAAATATATGGAACTCAAAATAACTGTCTTCCAACCAATATCAAAGTCAGAATCTTCAATATGAACGTCAAAAAAGGTTTACTATACTGAGCTGAAACTTGGAGAACTACTACAACCATCATCAAGAAGGTACAAGTATTTATAAACAATTGTCTACGCATAATACTCAATATCTATTGAGTGGATACCATCAGCAACAGCCTTCTGTGGGAGAAAACAAACCAGCTTCCAGCTGAAGAGGAAATTAGGAAAAGACGATGGAAAGGGATAGGACATACATTACGCAAATCATCAAAGAGCATCACGAGGCAAGCCCCAACTTGGAATCCTGAAGGGAAGCGAAAAGGAGGAAGGCCAAAGAACACATTACGTCGAGAAACAGAAGCAGGTATGAAAAGGACGAATACCAACTGAAAGGAGCTCGAAAGGATTGCCCAGGACAGGGTTGGATGGAAAATGCTAGTGAGCGGCCTATGCTCCTTCACGAGGAGTGACAGGCGTAAGTAAGTAAATAAGTGAAACCTAAAATGGGAATCGATCATTTTCGGTAAATAATTAATTCTAATATCAATCAACATATGCTCAATAGTGACTGAATTCAAGAGGTATTTCCTGAAGTTCTAGTGAGAAGCAGTGATCAGTGGAGTTCAACCGGGTCAGTTGTGAGATAGTAACTCACTGATGACAGTGGTGGATGTGTCGCTCAATTTCGTGGATTAGTTGAGTTTAAACATTAACACCGTTGGATGCCGGCCGGCTCAGTGATCTGGAGGTTAAGCGCTCGCGTGCGAGACTGATATGTCATGGGTTCGAGTCCCGCGAGCGGGATGGTGGGTGCGCACTGCTGAGGAATTCCGTACTAGGACGAAACGGCTGCCCAATGCTTTCAGGCTTTCCATGCTGATCTAGCTCCAATCGACTTATGATCTCAACTATTGAGATTTGTTTAATTAAGTAGTAGGACAGAATACTTTCGGTTAAAGAATTATTGCAAACCAAACAAAATAGATAGTTGTTTCGTCTAAGTTCAAGACTATTTTAGTTGATTTTAGTTTGTAATGGTTCTGAAGGAGTTATTCACTCATTAATAACATAGAATCTATCAAGGGTGTTCATTTGTCCATATTTTTACTTCTGACATTAACACATCAAAGTGACTTTTAGTACGGTTAAACATCACATAATTTACTTACCAATCAAAATGTGACTTATGCAAACTTAGCACTGTGACGAATCAATGACATATTGAATGATGTGAGCAGTCAGCATCTTTATTAGTCCTTTGTTTGCCTAGCCTTGCAAGTTACGTCCACCACACCAATACCAGCTTCCATTATACGAATCATTCATTTCAAACATACCTAGTTTGTATAAAAGCCAGATGGACCATATTCTTTGAATAATTTTTTCTGGTTAGCGAGTTAGTTTTCTATGAGATGGGGTCGTTAACCAGACGGAGGTATGGATAGGACATACATTGAGGAAAGCACTCAACTGTGTCACAAGGTAAACCCTCACTTATACTCCTCAAGGCCAAAGGAGAAGAGGATGACCAAAGAACACATTACTCCGAAAAATTGAGACATACGAGAAGAATGAATAACGAATGGATAGAACTAGAAATGAAGGTCCATGACAGAGTGGGTTGGAAAATGCTGGTCGGTGGCCTATGCTCCATTTGGAGTAGCATGCGTGAGTAAGTAACTAAACGGACCACATTACACTATACGATGAGAATGGCTGTGATTGTGGGAGACGGTAATCAATAAACTGAGCATAACTTAGCAATAGTAAATCGTATAATGATAGTCTATAGTTCAAAATGAATCTTATAATAAGAGGAATATAGATATACATAATCTAGTTACTGAATAGTTATGCAGTAGGGGTGTATATATATATGTGTGTAATATTAGTCCATAAATAGTTCTCAGAAGTTACCCCTGTTGAGTCGGCTTCCGGAGAACTTCAACGGAGCCTCCAGAGGCCCAAAAAGGAGCCGAAGGGCCCTAGCCAATCAGAGTATGATGGAACGTTCGAGAATTCCAGCGTGGCGTGCTACCATTTGTCGGAAGCACAATATGACGTTAACGGATTGGCTGAAATATGATGTTGATTTAACAGACGCCAACATCTATAGGTACCCTTGATTTTCTGTACTAAAACGAACCTTGGGATAAAGTGTTTTCTCTCATACTTGTGTCTTCTTTCTGGAGTTCAAGTCGCTGTGTAGTTCTAGTCTGTGGGTTACGGGAATAGCTTAGGATTCGTATATAGCGTTCAACCTACACGACTTATCAGTGGCGACGGGGATGGGATTCGAACCCACGCAGGGAAACCCCAATGGATTAATAACTCGATCTTCACTAGGATACAATAATCGGTAATAGACTGTATAATTAATCTCAATAATAATGAATAGAAATAATAATTTAAGGGAAAGAAAATTTATAATTCAATAATGATTTATATCTGACAAACGAGTTTATTGATTTATTATTGATTTTATAAATGTTAGATTATTGATTTGTTATTAGTTTAATTCATTTCAATTGATTGATTGATTAGATATTGAAAAGAATAAATCGTTTATTGATATTATGAATGGATCAATGTTAGATCATTATTGAAAACTAGGAAGCAATGAATGGCCATTTCGTTCTAGTGTGAGATTCTCCAAGGTTGATGGATGTGCACTTCTCAGGAGTCTCATACTAGGACAAAATGGTTGTTTAGTTCATTCAGCTTTTCATGATATCAATCTCAACTGAACAATCTTCACAACCTTATACTGATAACTAATTTATTATTATTATTACGGATATCGATTAATAAGTAGTCGATGAATAAATCGGCCTGCTTTTACCGGTTTGTTTCCTTTCTTCAATTGAAAAACGTATTCACATTCTAATGGAATAAGTATCAGATAGTAGTATTTCTCAGTTACAGTAAACAGTTGTATTAGAGGCAGTAATCAATATTTAGTTCAAGTTACCACATTAACAAATTTAGTTTTTTTTCCAAAATATTAAGAACATAGTTATTAATTAACCAATAGATCCTATCCAGATATTTGATAAGTTTGACACTTCTAACTCATTTCCAATACACTCTGTTATCATGTCAGTCAGTCAGTAACAGCGTAGAACTTCGTACGTACGTACATCAGTTCGAGTTGCCACACCGCATTAGCACAGAGATGCAGTTGTCCATTCAAATCCCGTAGTGGTAGAGGTAGCAAGAGTATAAGCAGTAATCGGATAGATTTGGGTTTGAAGATGTTATTCAAAGAGTATAATCCAGTGAAATAAATTTGGAAGGAGAAAAAGTAAAGGGACATGAAGAATTCAGAAGATTAGAATTTGGGAGAACATAAAGAATGGATCCACCTGCACCATCGCAAACGATTCTGAGCCATGTCATTCAGGGTCTCTAACCATCGGTTGCTATCATCTCGCGGTTCCCAACCAGGTTGTCTACACCTACCAACATGACTCAGTCCACTTGTCAGCGACTTCATTGATTTGTGCCATGTTTTGGTTTGGCTGCCCCTAGTTTTCTTCCAACCTACTCCTATACCACTGAACATCGCATATCGAGGCAGTCGGTCGTTGGGCATATGTAACACGTGTACCAGCCATCTCAACTGATGTAGTTTCACTACTTCTTCAATTGATTTGCCATCCTTACCCAGTACCCGTTTCCTAACAACTGCGTTACTTACTCGATGGTTTCAGGATATACGAGCAATGTTTCGAAGACATCTATGATCGAATACTAGTAACCTACGAATATCCTCTACTCTTACCGGCCGTGATTCACTTCCACAAAGTAGGACGGAACGAACTGCTGTGCAGTAAACCCGTCCTCTGGTTGGTAGACGGATATCTCGCCTACGCCATAAATGACTCAAGTTAGCAAAAGCTAGTCGAGCCTTCAGTATCCTTGCTGATTTCGTCACACACCAGACCACAAAGGCTGTTATCATGTAATGTTAGTTGTTAGGTTAAATAGCTGATGTATGATGAATGAGAACACAAGAAGTGACAATTGAATGTACCTGAACACTAAAATTACAGAATCTCTTAGTAAAATCTGAGAATCATACAGTAAATACTTCATTTACAAAATGTCAATCAATCGTCTCAAACTTCACTGTTCCTTCATTTACAAACTCAATTACTTTCTGTTTTCATTTTTTCATTCTCGTCCTTTTTCTACCTGACATTCTATTCCTCACTAGTGTTATATACTACTTATATCGATATCAGTAGCACACACTACAGATATACAGAATATATATATCCTATTTTATAATAAATGAAAGTTCGTTATCTCATCATCTCAATAAGACTATCTTCTTTTTCACTGATTGAAATTATGAGTCAATTGAAGTTATACCATCACGGAAAACGCGGGGGCACTGAACGGTCGTTTCGCTCTAGTATGGGACTCCTCAGCAGTGCGCATCCACGATCCCGCACCACGCGAGATTCGAACCCAAGACCTATTAGTCTCGCTCCAGGCGCTTAACCAACAGATTTTCTTTTTACCAAACAAAAATCATCATAAATTAAGCTTAATTACATTCAACTAAAAGTATGTCTTAATCCCTTAATTACTTCATAATAAATCAACAGTAACCATCATGTTCTTTTTTTCTTTCTTCCTTTTAATGTAAATATTTTCATTTTCATCAGTAATCTAATCATGAAAATAAACTACCCTTTACAAAAACAAAACATCAAAAAAACACGACATATTTGATCATCCAAAAACACAAATAGTTCTCTTGTTCCATCTATAAAGAAGTAGGATTGTGTATGTGGGTGTGTTTGTGTGTGAAAGAGAGGGTGAAATAAGCGGTAGGGAATTATATTATCAGAAAGAGATTTTGTGGATATAAATTCATTAGTTGATTAATTCTAGACCACCATGAAGAACTTGAGTGCTGGACGGCTGTTTCATGCTAGTATGTGACTCCTTAGTAGTGTGTATTCACAATCCCGCGTTGGACCTATCAGTCTCGTGTACGGTTGCTTAACCTCCAGATCACTGAGCAACTCATCCAAGGGTATTATTGTTTAACTACAATCAACCCACAAAAATTGAGCGACACACATACCATTATCATCAGTGAGTTACTATCTCACAAAAGACTGGGTTGAAATCCACTGGTCACTGCTTCTCACTAGAACTCCAGGAAATACCTCTTGAAGTCGATCACTTTTGAGCATACGATTATTATTATTATTTTATCGTTTTAAATAACTTTTAATATTCATTTTAGTCACTATGGTTAACATTCTGTTGTCATATTGCTTTTTAATCTTTTCTTCAACTGAAAAGAAAATAGTACATTTTTTCACATTGTAATTGATAATGATGACGAAATGGTTGAGAAGATTTGTAGCTCAAGTGGATAATTATGATGGAGTTTTGGTCTGTGAGCTGGATGATTTATTTGTGGAGCTTTCATCGTTCTTCTGAACAACATCATCAGAACAAACTTCAGGTAGACGTTTTTGAAGGACATAGTACAGAAAGAAAGATATGTAATAATTTTAATCTCATAGTTTAAGGGAAGACAAAGAGTGTATACACCTACACCATTGTGATCGATTCTGAGCCATGTCACACACAGTCTCCAATCATTGGTTACGATAGTCGTGCAGACACTAACTAAGTAGTCTACATCTATCAACATGGCTCAGACTAGAGGTTAGTGACTTCAAGGAATAATGCCATGTTTTGGTTTGACCTCCCCTAACTTTCTTCCAACCATCTCCAACACCGGTTAGCATTGCACGTCAATGTAATCGGTGTTCAGGCATACGTAACACGTGGCCCAACCATCTCAGTCTATGAAGATTTATAACCTCATCAACTGGTTCACCATCATTCTCTAATACCGTGAGTCTAACCTCACTATTACTTACCCGATGATCTTAGCAGATGTGAGGAATATTTCTAATGCATCTGTGGTCACATGTTAGTAGCTTACGAATATCTTCTACTCTTAATGGCCACGTTATTGTAACCGTAACTAAACTAGTGCTTCATCAATGATAATGACCTACGATTATTATTATTATTATTGGCTTTATTCAATATCATATATTATGGTACAATATAAAATTCTCAGCACAAAGCATAAAGTATTTCAACAAGTTTCCGTTTCTTATTACTTGATCGATCTTGACGATTAATATTGAATGATCACTAATTAGATGTTGGCAGTTCAAGAATCAATATCTGAATAATATTCATTCCTACTTTTCAATATACATTGCCAGTCATCACGATGTCTTCGATTAAAAATGTTTGTAACATGTACAGAGAAAGGTTGCAAACATTTCACAAACGTACCTGTATAAGCTATGCAATTCATTGACATCATGATATGTTAAAACAAATAAGGAAACAAGCAAAAGGCCGGTAACATGTTGAAATATCTAGATGACAGGAACAAGTAGCTTAGATATTCAAGTATACCGTCAAAAGTGGATTATACTACTCATATCCCATATAAATCACAGATTAAAATGTGGCTAATCGAATTCTGACAAAATGAATTGATAAGACGTTAATCTGTGATATCAAATTCTTTTATGAGTATAAGACTCCTCAACAGTACGCATCCAAGATCTTGCAAGTGAGATTCGAACTTAGGACCTTCTGTCTCGTGCGTAAACACTCAACCTCTAGATCACTTAACCGGCAATCCAACGGTGTTAATGTCTAACTTCAATCGATATGTGATCCCCCTTCTGATAATTTAGAATGTAGTATATTCATAACCTATTCAATATTCCCATTAGCCTTTACACTAATATACAGTACTATTTATATGCATACACTAAAAATATTTAACCAATCAAGGTGATTTATTAATCAGTGATAACAACTAAATAAATTGTAAAACTCAACATCATAAATATAAAGTACAAATCGATAGTATGATGTATTCACATTGACCAAAAATAATAAATGCTTAGATCAATCTTTCATAACAGAAAATAGGCAAACTAATTGAGTTCTAGCGAGAAACCGTGATCAGTGGAGCTAATTCGTGTCGGGTAGAGACAGGTATCTACCTCAGTACAATGGAAGATGGTCACACAATTTTTGTGGATTGGTCGAGGTTAGACTTTAACACCGTTGGATTCTGACTCAGTGGTCTAGAGATTAAGCGTTTGCACGTGAAACTGAAGGCCCAGAATTCGAATTTTGCGAGAGATCGTGGATGCGCACTGCTGGGGAGTCCTACAATAAGACGAAACGGCCTTCCAATGCTTCCATGTTATCGATAGTGGTTTAACATCAATCGGTTCATGATCTTAATGGAAAACTTAATAATCTCCACAACCCTATACTGATTAATATAAATATTGTAATGATATTCATTACAAGTTATATAATTTAAGCAGTTTGAAGTGTTCGAATAAATGTGATCAATAAAATTGGGCGACACTATAATTTATAGACGAACCAATCAGATTGAGGATAACAGGTCTTAGATTATAGCGCGAAATTCACTCATCCATTTGGCTAAATAAAGTTTTGACATTACCGCTTATGTCAGTTCGTGATGTAAACCCTAAATCTAATTCTTAACCTTAACCATCAACTGTAAATCATAATCCTTATTCTTCGAACTGTTTTATAACTTTCACTTAGCCCTAGTAAGTAGGTAGACACTCTGGAGCTCACTTTAGCGTCGCTCAAAAGTCGTCCATAAGTTATAGTCTCACTGAAAATTGAATGAACAAAGGATATGGAAGATAATAACAAGTGAAATTGCTTGTTAAACACAATTTGACCAAAAAAGAGATAAGGGTTTTACAAATTCCTTTGTGAATATTTAGAGTTGGATTGTTGACTGGACTACCTATAGCTTATGTTACATGTAAGAGACGATATCGAACTTCGTAGAAGGTCTTTTTCAACCAATTTATCCATCAATTTCTAGTCAACCTTTGGTGATTCATCAATTTATGGATACATTATCAGAATTTATCACATCCATGTGTATCTACGAGTTCGGAGTACAACCAAACAACTGAATCAATAAATAAATGAACACCTCACTTCGTGTTTAGGAAAGAGTATAACCTTTCTATCACACACGGTCGATAGTTGTCAGTTAGTAGAAAGAAAAATATAATTTCAAGTAGTTTGTCCATGGCCTACTACTTTCTCTTATAAAGTCGAATCTCATTGTTTAAATATGAAAGAAGTTTTAGGGATTCAATTGAACAACCCAAAAGTTTATATTCATTAAAACATTGAACACATCATTATCTCCTCTCTGCTTGATTTAATTTTAAAAACGATATTATATATTAGTATTCTTCATACCCTTTGTTCATTTATTTTTGCTGTTACTTCACATACAAAGATACATACATATATACTTACTTGCTTACTTACTTACTTACTTACTTACTTACTTACTTACTTACTTACTTACTTACTTACTTACTTACTTTACTTACTTACTTACTTACTTACTTACTTACTTACTTACTTACTTACTTACTTACTTACTTACTTACTTACTTACTTACTTACTTACTTACTTACTTACTTACTTACTTACTTACTTACTTACTTACTTACTTACTTACTTACTTACTTACTTACTTACTTACTTGCTTAGTATAGGCCGTCCACTAATGCTCTCCATCCAACCTTATCCTGAGGACAATCATTTCCAGTTGTTATTCATCCTTTTCATATCGTCTTTTATTTCCCAATATAATGTGTTCTTTGGTTTTCATTTCTTCCCTGTTTCCATTTATTTTTTGTTATCCATGTAAAGCATTTTATATTATTATACTATTTCTATTTTTAGACATAAAAAGACATTTCTACAGTTTCTGTTTACATAAGATAAATGGAAGTATTAAAATTAATTAACAAAAACAAAAGAAACGGTGAACGAATTAAAACAATTTCCAATTAGAGTTACTTACCTAGTTACTCTTTACTTACTTATGCCTGTTACTCCTAATGGAGCATAGGCCGCTGATCAGCACTCTCCGACCCACTCTGACCTGGGGTCGCTAACCCCATGCTCAACCCTCCTCCTTTATCCGGGCTCACCGGCAGAAGCCCCAGGAGGGACTCCAGGCGGAGTTTCCAATTAGAATTAATGATAAGATATTCAAATGATAGAGAAGATTTATAACACTACACTTCTATCTGAAGTTTGTACTGATGATGTTGTTCAGAAGAATGATGAATGGTCCATGGCTAAATCATCCAGCTCAAAGTACAAAACTCCATTTTAGTTTGATGGAGTTTGATTCTCTGAGCTGTGAGCCATATGTGAAGAAACTTTGAACACCACACTTCTATCTGAAGTTTGTACTGATGATGTTGTTCAGAAGAATGATGAATGCTCCATGACTAAATCATCCAGCTCAAAGAACGAAACTCCATCAAAATAACATATTCAATTCGTTATGTATGAACTAATTAACTGACTTATTAATTTTGTATGCTTAAATGTATATTAAAAAAAAGATTATACTAATTTCAAGGTAATTTGTGTAAAAATTTGTATGAAAATTCATCAAAATATGAACAAATATTTTTAAGCAAAGATGGATAATGGCTAGCAGTGGAATCCAGGACGCGCGTTTCATCCTATTTAAGCCTCGTCAGCTAGATGCACCTGCATCACAGAGTTGATATTCACCAACGGACTCGAACTCTGTACCTTTGGCTTAAAACCTTATCGCGTTATATAACTTAGCTACTGAGTCCTGATGGCCACTTGATTGTGCAATGCGGTGAAGTTTAAATTCACTTAGTGTTGTTTTACAGCAATTGATCAGTCGCATGTTGGTATGTGTGTATCCTGTGCGGACTGCCTCGAACATCAACTCTGGGATCCAGGTACATCCAGCTGACAAGTCCCGAATAGGAAGAAACGCGCGCCCTGAATTCCACTGCTGAGCACCATCAATATTTGCTTAAAAAGCTTGTGACTAAGGCTTAAGACTATATCGAAGCAATCCGCATAGGATGCAGATATACCAACGAGAGACTGGTCAATCACACTCCTAAATAACAATCAGAAGATACAAGTAAAACAACGCCAAGTGAATATATGAATAAACAGTTGCATAGAAATTGGTTACCAAGTATATGGTAGACATTATATATTGCAAAAAGCATATTTCAAATAATCTCACTTATATGAAATTGATTAATCACTGGGTGGTGATCAGTGTTATATATGTCAGGTTCTTCCTAGTTAAGATCGAATCCTATCGAGCATGAGTTCCCTCAAGATCACAGATGCACCTTGTTGACGAGTGTCAGGTTGTGCGATATGTACGTTCATGGCTTCCTGTTGACTACCTCCAACCACCGTCTAATCGAATTTATTGAACGTTTGCTTAACAAACTGATCTGAACTTTACAGGAGAAATTATTAATCATGTTGATTAAACGTTGATGAAGTAGTGAATGAGAACTTAAGCGGGCAATACCAATTTATTGTTTAGTGCACTATTATACAGTGATTTACTAAATTTTGAAGATTATACATCTAATACATCATTTGCACATCATCTTTGAATAGTCGGTGAGACTATAATTTATGGACGAATCAATCAGGTATAAGATAACAGGTCACTTCCATATTGCTAAATAAAGATTTTGCATTATGCCTGATATCACTTCGTGATGAAAAACCTTAATCATCAACTGTAAATCATAATTCTAATTCCTCATGCTGGTCTATAAACCTCATTTGGTCCTAATTATTAAGTTAACACTCTCAAAGTCACTTTAGCGTCGCTCAAAAATCGTCCATGAATTATAGTCCCACCAAATAGTCTCTTACAGACTTGGTTGTTTCTTTATCCCTGTTTTTATTGTGATGGCTTTCAGTTTCCTTCGCTCTTCTCTTCATTTCAAATTTACTCAACCCCTTGCTCTCAGTCATTCCATTTTGGACTGGTGTTACATACTACTTATATATACAAAAATAAGTAGCATACACCACAGTAGGACAACTTTAATCAAGTCGAAATTCTTCACAAAGGTTTTGTTACTCATAAAAAAGACTGATAGTTAAAACTATGAATACATGTCCAAATCAGAATAATTTGAGTAGAATAGATAGAGCATAGCTAGTTAGAAATAAACATTTGAACCTTGTCTTTCATCTCATTTATGCTACCCCGTAGGTGGATTCAAAATGGGGATTTTGTAGAGATTGTAGTAATTTAAACAGTTGAATTCGTGAGTCATTCTAAGTTAACACCGTCGAATACCGGTTCAGTAGTCTGGAGGTTATTCGTTCGTGAGAAAGACTGAAGTTCCTAATTTCAAGTCCCGTATGCAAGATCATGGATGCGCACTGTCAAGGAGTCCCATACTAGAACGTAATGGTCATCCAATGTTTCCAGATTTCTAATGGTGATCTATCTTAGATCGACCCATGAATTTAACTATTAGCATCCTGAATTAACAACATGATGCAAACATTTAACATTCAAAAGCTTATTATATTACTGGAAATGAAATCAACGTTTAATCTTGAGTGAGTAAAGTTTTGGCATAGTTTTATTTGTCAGCCTTATAAAATCTTTGTAGAAGCTCAAATAAGTTAATCGGACGAAATATTGGGATTATTCACATACATGCCGTTAGTTAAATGATCATTGAAAATCTACCTTTTTCCTAGCAGTGTACATTCATCACTCTGTCATAGATTGATCACAGTAACACACAAGGAACACTATTGTCAAATTACCATTAGATTATTAAGTTTTGCTCTAACTAGCTATGAAACCATCATCCATCGTCATTGTGTAGTGAATGAGAATACCAGTGGCGACAACCAAATGTATTTGAATACAAAATTACATAATCTCTTATTAAAATCTGAGAACCATACAGTAAATACTTCATTAGTAAAGTATCAATCAATTGTCTAAGACTTTATTATTTCTTCATTTTTACACCAATCACGCTCTGTTCTCGTTCTCTTCTCTTCGATCTTCTTAACATTCTGCCACCATCACAATCGATTGATCACTGGGTGGTGATCAATGTCATGTGTGTCTATCGATCATGTTGCAATGTGGTCACCAGTCTAGATGACTCGACACTGCGGGCACTATATATTGAGATTAGATGGTGGTTGGAGGTAGTCGACAGGAAACTCTTTGACCCGGGTCTCGTGCTACTTGGCACTTGTCAGCAAGGTGTACCTGTAATCTTGAGGGAACTGATACTCCCTAGCGGTTTTCTGTCGACTACCTCCAACAACCATCTAATTCTGCCACCATGCATTCCACTTTTGATTTGTGATATACTACTTATATTTATCGACATCAGTAGAACACACTACAATTTATAATATCTGTTTGCATGTTCCTGCATGAATAAGACATGATTATTATCAATCCAAATGTTGAACAGTTCACTTAGAAGTATAACATACGTGGGAAATAATCAATCAGGACATTGTTTATGTATGCGACAACTTCCTTTCTCTCACGTATATATATATATATATATATATATATATATATATATATATATATATATATATATATATATATATATATATATATATATATATACGGTACTGAATCGTTTCTCTGTCTGTTTATTTGTTTGTTTGGTTGGTTGTTTGTTAATAAAAGCCAGTTTTACTGATTTCATTTTTCCTTTCAAAGATAGTATCAAATTAATGAATTCAATTATCATAGTTCAATGATTTTAGAATATAGAGATGTATTAGTGTACGACTAAGACAATTATCATGGATGCTAATGACATATACATAATTTTTCGCTTGATTTAACTGACCTTAGTTATCAAGATCTGATAAGGAATGATGCATTGGTATCTATTATTCTTATGTAATCATCAGTTTCTATTGTTCTAATTTAAATATTTGAGAATTACGCAGAAACAAAAGGTTGAATAGGAAATACATCAATAAGTATATAGATATTTCAAAAGTTGAAATCATGAGTCAATTGATGCTAAACTACCATGGAAAACCTGAAAGCACTGGACGGACGTCTTGTCTTAGTATGGGACGCCTCAGCAGTGTGCATCCACGATTCCTTCCCCTGTGAGGTTTGGACCCAGGACCTATCGCTCTCGTGCGCGAGCGCTTAATCATTAGACCACTGGGCCGGCCGGCATCCAACAGCTTTAATGTCTAACTTCAACCAATCTACGAAATTGCGCCACCGTACACCATTGTCTTCACTGAGCTGATATCTCATACGCGCGAGACTGATAGGTCCTGGATTCGAGTCTCACGGGGTGGTGGTGGATACGCACTTCTGAGTAGTCTCATACTAGGACGAAACGGCCGTCCACTGCTTCCAGGTCTTCCATGGTAGTCTAGCTTCAACTGACTCATGATCTCAACCATTAAAATAACTAAGATCTCCATAAAACCTCTTCTGATATAGATATTTATTGAATGTAAATCACTAGATTTATGCATAAATCAACAATTCAATTCATTTGTATCTCATTTAGATTATGAGGTGAATATGAAATTCATGGGAAAGGCATTTATAAGGTTTGAACTAAGCAAATTATAAATATCAAATAGGTTTGTGTTGTTTATTTTTTAAATGAAATTTCTTATTCTGTGAACTAAAGGTAAGAATGGTCACGTTCTCTGACACAGGATAGAATCCATCAGGGATTATCAGTTCTCGCAAGATTACTAGGTATATCTTGCTGACAAATGCCAAATAGCACGAAACCTAGTTCCAGGGTTTCCTGTCAACTACCTCCAATCACCATCTTATCTTAACATAGTGTACGCAGTGTCAAGTCACTTAGATTGGTAGACACATTGCAACTTAGTCGATAGTATTCGATCTGAACTAAAAAGGACCTGACATACATGACAATGATCACCACCCAGTGATCAGTCAATTGTAAATCACGTTCACTCTGTCATGTCTCACAATATAATTTTCGTTTCTTTTTAAAAATTGATTTAATTCTTTCTGTTTCAAATGAGAACACTCGAAACTCTTATTTGAATAGCTGACTTAATCTATCTACATTAGCCAAGTTATGTCTTATTTAGTTCTGATAGATTGAAAAACTACGGTGTATTAGCTGAATAAATATGTTTAACGACACTTAATAATAGTTACACAGCAGATGAATGGAGAATGAGAATAGTTCAAAAATAAATGTTTATATTTTGATTTAAATCATAATTTAGCGGTGAGACTATAATCTATGGACGACCTTTGAGAGTGTTCATCTGATAATTGGGAGCAAACGAAGGTTTGAAACCAGTGTGAGGCATTACAGTTGATGGTTAAGGATCGGGATTAGATGTAGGGTTTTCATCATGAGCTGATATCTGCTAAAGTGTCAAGACGCTATTTGATCAAATGGATGAGTAGATTTCCTGACAATACCGGAGACCTTTTATCTTAAATGTGATTGATTCGTTCATAACTTATTGTCTCGGTACATCAGTTACTTGATACATACCGTCTAAGTAACATGCTTACTGGATCATCAGAGGGTGGTGTGTTCAATATCACATCATATTGTAAGCAGGCACGTGTAGGAAATGAGTTCTCTTCGAATTTTAGGAAAGCCATCGATATGATAAAAGGCATAAAGACGTCTCTTTTCGACAATATCATTACATTAAGTTCATACAATCATCTCACATGTAATAATCTATCATGAAATAGATTAGTGTTACTTGATTATCAGAGATTGAATGTAGAAATCTATGAGAATGAAATAGGTGTTGTATCATTTAGCAAAATAATTAATGATTCAAAGTTGAATTCATGACTCATTCTAAATTGAACCACCATTGGAAACCTGGAAGCACTGAATGACCGTTTCGTTCTAGTATGTGACATTAACACCAATGGATGTTGGTTCAGTGGTCTGAAAGTTAAACACAAGACAGAAGGTCTTAAGTTTGAATTCCATGTGAGGGATCATGGATGCGTATTGTTGACGAGTTCCATAGTAGGACGTAATGACTGTCCAGTGCTTTCATATTTCTAATGGTGATCTAGCTTATACGTAGCTTATTATGTATTAGTTTGAGAAATAGTAAGAAATAATTATTTGAAATTACAATCTATTTTCCATACGCATATTTCTGGACAAACTTTTAAAAAAATGTGTAAATATATAATCACAGATGGGTAGTGGCTAGCAGTAGAGTCCAGGACACGCGTTTCGTCCTATTCAGGCCTCGGTGGCTGGATGTGCTGGCCTTCCAGAGTTGATGTACAATCTGGGACTCGAACCCAGTACCATTCGCTTGAAACCTCATTGCATTACCCATTCAGATACTGAGTCCTGATAGCCAGTATCCTGTGCACTGGGGTAAACTTTGTATTGTTTGCTTGGATTTTTCCATTGTTGTTTACGATTGTAATTGATCAGTCTTTTAACAGCATATGTGGGTCCTGTGCTGATCGCCTTGATATTGCCTTATGTTACATGTTATATAAGCTGACAAGTCCCGAATAGGACGAAAGATGAGTCTTGAATTCCACTGCTAGACACCATCCATTTTGATTTTCATCGATTGTCCATCATATTCTGTAATGTTCTTTGAGTGCACGATTCTTTTCTATTTTTCTTTCGATTCTCTTCAACTCGATCTTCTTAGCCTTCTGCTGCCAAGCTTTTCACTTCCGATTGGTGTTACATACTACTTATGTATGTCGACATAAGTTGTTTACACCACAGGCATATTTGCATCAACGACAGAACTGATGTTCCCTGTAGGATTGAAACATACAGCACCTAAAATTCACACCTGGATAAATGATCATTCAATTAATTGCTACTGAATTCACCCATGAAAATCTCTAAAACTTTCAAAGAGTCAATTATATAGAGTCCCATATTAGAACAAAACAGCTATCCAATGCTTCCCGTTTTCAAATAGTACTGTAGTGTCTGCTACTGATGTCGAAAGATATAAATGATATGTATCATCAATAGAACGTGAAATATCTGGCGGAAGAAGGTTAAGAAGATCGAAGAAAAGAAAACGAGAACAGAGTGTTATTGTTGTAGAAACGAAGAAACAACAAAGTGTGAGACAATTAATTGACATTTTAATAATGAAGTATTTAATGTATGGTTCTCAGATTTTACTAAGATATTCAATAATTTCGTGTTCAAATACATTTGATTGTCCCCACTTTTGTTCTCGTTCACTTCAGCACCGTAAGTAAGGTTGTAGTGAACAAGGACACAAGTGGGGACGATTGAATGTACCTGGACACCAAAATTACAGAATCTCTTAGTAAAATCTGAGAATCATACAGTAAGTACTTCATTTGTAAAATGTCAATCAATCGTCTCAAACTTCATTGTTCATTCATTTACATACCAATTGCTTTCCGTTCTCATTCTTTCCTTCTCGATCTTCTGCTGCCGGACATTCTACTCCTGACTATCGTTATATTCTACTTATATCAATATAAGTAGTACAAACCACAGGGTTAATTAATAATGAATATCACTTTTATGCTAAACTGATCTCCACAATAATAATAATAATAATCCCTATGTATATTTAGATATTTTAAACTGGTGTATCACAATTGATCGATCACTGGGTGATGATCAATATCATGTGTGTCAAGTCCTTCTTAGTGAAGATCGAATGTTATCGACCAAGTTGCAATGTGGCCACTAGTCTAAGTGACTTGACATTGCATGTACTATGTTGAAATTAGATGGTGGTTGTAGATAGTGTCCAGGGTTTCCTGTTGAATACCTCCAACCACCATTTCAACTGGTGTATCGTTTACACATTTATTAAGCCAATAAGATTAAAAATAAACATTGAACTAACCAACATGATTTCATTATTCCCAGTATATAAAAATTCTACTGGTGAGACTATAATTTATGGACGACCATTGAGTGACGTTAGACTAGCTTTGAGAGTGTCCACCTAATAACCAGGACCAAATGCGGGTTATAAAGCTGTGTGATGAATTAAAATTATGATTTACAGTTGATGGTCAAGGGTTCAACTCCACCTTGAGTCCCTCCGGAGGCTACTGCCAGTCCCAAGCCCGGATTAAGGAGCGTTAGGCATGGGGTTAGCGACCCCATCCCGTAGAAAACTAACTCACCAAAAAACGCTAACCAGAAAGGATTATTCAAACCTTTTAAACTCTGCCCTGGGAGTCAGAAGGTCTTCATTTAGAAGAATTATGACACCTCATGATGAAATCCGAGTTCCTTCGAAAGTTACGAGGCCGATACCCCTTCTGACAACCAGAGCAACCATTTATTTAGGTACATGAAATACTCGTACATTGTGGGAGAACGAGTGAGTCTTCCAAATTGCTACAGAAATAAGGAGATACAACCTGGAGGTGCTTGGATCAGTGAAACACATTGGACGAAAATTGGACAACAACGAATAGCTTCTGTTATACTCCGGTTAAGGGTTCGGAATTATACTTAGGGTTTTTATCACAAAATGACATCAGTTATAATGCCAAAACTCAATTTAACCAAATAGATGAATAAATTTCGCGCCAAAAATCCTAGACCTGTTATCTTATACCTGATTGGTTTATCCACAAACTATAGTCTCGCTATAGTTTTTCCTTAAAAATTGTACTGTACTTTAATAAGATTAAATAAGAACTATCATTAGTTTTCCATCAAAAAAAAAGAAAAAAAAAGAACAACGAGGAGTAATTTCATGATATTTTCTTTTGTATCTAGGATAGTAACAAAATATCTAGATTCTTCTCTCTTTTTGTTTTTGATTCACAGACAATGAATCTTCACATTTAACATGAACTAAAGGTTTATTCTATTTTAAATAGTTTTAAGTAAAAAACTCCGTTATTTTTGTTGTTGAAAAATATCATTTCACTTTACTTAGTTACATAGACTCTTTATTATTTTTCTTTTTTTGTTGTTGTTGTGGGTTAATTTCCTCTTTCTCCCC
Source organism: Schistosoma intercalatum (assembly GCA_944470365.2). NCBI lineage: Eukaryota > Metazoa > Platyhelminthes > Trematoda > Strigeidida > Schistosomatidae > Schistosoma > Schistosoma intercalatum. The sequence goes on from OX103727.1 coordinate 1,716,583, forward strand.
CTCCCACCCTCTCCCTGTGTGCGTGTGTGTGTGTGTGTATGTGTATCTCACTCTTTCTCTCTCCTTTACTGTAAGTGTTCAATTCACTTTGAGGATGTTGACTCGGTTTATGATTACTACTGTTGTTGTTGTTGCTGCTGATGTTGTTTATCTTGTTTGATTTTTTTGCTTGTTAACTATGTTCAATGTAAAATTTCATTATGTAATTATAGTCATAGTTTCAAAATGACCTTGATTTAGTTTAGTTCATTATTGAATTATAAGAATATTTATGACATAATATACATTTTTTGTAACTAAGACATCAAATCATTTCATAGTAGAAATGTAAAAGAAAATGGAAAGAACTAATAAAAGAAAAAGAAAAGAAAAGAAACGAAAAGAAAAGTTGTCATGTTTTTCTCATTGAATTACATACTTTTCATTGTAAAACTTTAAAAAGGAATGAGGTGAATATACAAGTTTGTTTGTTTGTTTGTTTGCCTGCTTCTTTACAAGAAAAGTATGATGATTTAGTATGTTAGTGTGTTAGGGAAATAATTAATTATTAGTATTAGAAAGGGGGGTTGTGGATATTACAATAATTTCAATAGTTGAGATCATCAGTCAATTGAAGCTACATCACCATGGAAAACCTGGAACCATTGCATGGCTGTTTCGACCTATTGTGGGACTCTTCAGCAGTGCACATTTACGATCCCGATCAATCAGTCACGCGAGTGAGCAATTAACCACTAGAGCACTGATCTGGCCAGCATCCAACGGTGTTAACAGACTCAATAGTCTAGAGGTTAAAAGTTTGTGCGTGAGACTGAAAGCTCTGAGTTCGAATCCCACCAGCAGAATCATGGATGCGCGCTGCTATTGAGGAGTCCCACAATAGGACGAAACGGCCGTCCAGTGCTTCTAGACTTTTCATGGTGGTCTAATATCAATCGGTTCATGATCTCAATCATAAACAACATGTATTCATTCAGATTAGTTTATCAGTTAAAAGCAATCTTCATTCTTACACAAATAACAGACAGATATTAATGGATTTAGTGCATCTAAACTTAACTACCTTTCGTGTTCTGTTATATATATAACTGAACATAGCTTAAGAACAATGAATCGTACAATAATAAATTATAAATCAAAATGAAGCTTATAACAAGAGGAATATAGATATACATAATCTAATTATTGAAATGTTATACCATAAGAATATATAGATGATATTAGTCCATTGATAAGTCTCAGAAGTTACTGGTGATTTATTCTTCGCTCGGATATCACAATCATGTAATATAAATCCAAGGAGGGGCTGATGGTAGGGTTATTAACTACATTCCACTATCTAATACATCTATACTTTGTAAATTAATGTATTTCTTTCTTCATTCCTTTAGAATCAACCAATTGATTGTATCATAAACTTACAAATGATTATCTTCTTTCAAGAACTAATCTATATTCAATTTTATAATCATTTAAAATGGATGAAAAAATGAAAGAACCCGAAGACGACGGTGACGAAGAAGAAGAGAAAGATGAAAAAGAAAAAGAACAAAGAACAGAACAATCAATGAAATCTAATCTAGAATGTTCCAATTCAATTTATAAAACTCAACATAATATACTTGATGATTATGATTTAAGAGGATTTAAACGTTATTCATATTTGTTACATCATCAACCAAGTACAGAAACTGATAGTTTTGAAATGTTTCAATCAGTTGGTTCTACAAAATTTCTAGAAAATTTAGATGATTTTAAACATTCCACAAGTGGAAGTTGGAAATCGGTTCTTTCAAGTTTTGAAGATATTGGCACCAATCATAATAACTTTAAGATTACTACTACTACTAATAATAATAATAATAATCAGTATCATCAAATCATTAAAGTATCTCCACATTCATTGAAACCTATTGAGGCACAACCAAACTCTTCTTCTTCTACGACGACAACTAGTACTACTATTAGTACTACAATGAATATTCCATCTAATCAACAAATTCAAATTGATGATTTACAAACATCCAAAGAACAATTTAATTGTCCATTCAAATCAATAAACAATACATTAATCGATAATAGTTCTAGTATCAATGATCCTAATGAAGAACATTGTCATTTACAACTAGATAATAATAATAATAATAATAATAATCATGTAATAATGCATAGAACTGATTTATTCGATCATGAAATACGTAGATTTGAAGTAAGAAAACAATCAAGATCATCAATTTTATCAAATAATCAATTTAGACGAACAAAATTTCTTAAACAGAAATATACTGACCCGAATACCACTACGACTACTACTACTGCTACTACTGCTACTACTAATAATAATAACAATAGTAATAGTAGTATTAGTAATCATAATGATACAACAGAGATGATGCGTAAACCTTTATACAAGTTAAAACGAACTGCTACAGAGCATATTACTAATCGATATAAATATCATGATCGAATGGAATCCTCTTTAATGCATCATCATCATCATCATCAACAACATCATCAACAACAACATCATTCAAATGAGAATAGTATTATTCCAGATAATACTATAATTATACGTCGTAAATCAACTATTCATTGTTTATATCCAAGACATTATAGTGATACAATGAAACAAGATGAACAAGTCAATTCTCATACTATAGACTATGTAGATAAGAATGATAAGAATTCTATACTTGGTAATAGTAATAGTAATGGTAATGGTAATAGTACTAGTAATCTCTATGAGTATGATACTCATTTAAATGAATATAGATTAAGTGATAATTTAAAATCATCATTTGAAAAAGAAGATGAAATGAAATCCGATAATTTATTAGAACGTGAAGCTCATATTGGTGCATTAGCATTAGCATGGGCATCAGGTACGCATAAACCAAAAAAATCTCCATATGATAAACATACATTAAGTAGAGAAACATCAGATAGAGTACAAGTGAAATTACGACAATATAATCATACTACTAATAATAATAATCATAGTAAATCATCTATAATGAATCCTGAAAATTTTAAATCCAATGATTATACTACTAATAGTAGTAAAAAGAATAGAATGACATTATCTACATTACGTGAGCTTAGTACATCAATTTTTACTCCATCAAAAAGGAATTTGAGTAAGTTTAACAAGATACTCTTTATATATACATATATATACTACTATTTTCCTGATAACTACTAATAGTATGAAGCTGTTGATTATTAATATGTCTATAAATACATAACCCGGTACTTCCACCAGCTCTTAAATGCCCTGATACGGCCAAGAGTGAGGAGAATCAGCTCTTCCTATACAAATGCTCTCACATGACTACGTGCATACAACCACTATCAGGGAAGCCGTACTCACTGACTTCTCGCAATACGAGTGTTGTATACGAAATTAAGAGGACGAAAAGTTAATGTTCGGAATCTAAACAGTGTTGGTGGACACGGAGAGTTCACCCAGGAGATTTGGAAAACCCTCATTCCAAACCAATGGTGTACATGGGCTCCAGGATCTTGACAAAACAAATGGTGTATGAACCAATTGTTGGTCACAGGCTAGCATGGGATTGCCTTGTGGACTATACCTCTAGGTCAAAGGCTCCGAATGTGGCTCCCTGCTTCAGTTTGGGCACTCGTGCAGTATCCCACCCCTCACAGAATTCGAATGGTTTATGTGGCGCATATCTATTTGCTTCCTCATTGTACCAATGTTTATGTGTTTAAATACATAAATAAATAAAATAGATAAGCACCGATTAGGTAACTATTCGAAATCAAAGAGAACTGAACGAATGTTTCATCCAGGTTGATATTAATTTATGACGATAATTAACTTCAATAGAAAGAAAATACTCAACTATTTCCCTCATGATATTCATTTGTTGATATATCATAAATGGATCAATGTTAGACTACCAATGAAAATCTGTAATCACTGAACGGCCATTTCGTTCTAGTATGGGACTCCCCAACAGTGGGTATTCACGATCCTGTACGTGAAACTCAGATTCAGAACCTTCAATTAGAGTAGAAAATAAATGATCTCAACTTTACTTGATCTATCATTTGTTGTCCTAAAAGAATTCATCAATAGAACTATGAAATTATAAACAATGGATTTGTATTAAGGAAGTCTGGAAATGGCCGTGAAAGTGTTGATGACTATTTATTACTCCAAAATAAATAGTCATGAAATCAATAGCTTATTGAAGGTTAGGAATTACGAACTGAAATAAGCTGTAATGCCAAAACTCTTTAACGAAATGAATGAATTAGTTTCGCGCCAAAATTCAAGGCTTGTTATCGTAACTCTGATTGGTTCGCTCATAAATTATATTCTCGCCCCAGATAGTGCTGGTTTTAAATTTTCGCCATAAAAAAACTAAATCTCTAACTTGATTCTGATTGATTTAATCGATAATAAAATTACACTAAATTAATTAATTGATCAATATAATTTGTGTGAACATACTTATTATTCTTAAACCTAGAACTAGATAACCTAACGGTAACCGAGTACGAGTCTTAGATACTTAGGCCGGTTACTGCCAATGGAGCCAACCACCATTCGCCAACACACTTTGTCCTGGGTCTTCTTTCTAGTTCCATCCAATTGTTGTGCATTTGGCTCATATCTATCTTTATTCCTTGAAGTAATGTGTTCTTTTAACATCTTTTTCTCGTTTGACCTTGAGGATTCCATGTGAGGGCTTGTCTTGTGACGCAGTTCGGTGATTTCCTCAATGTGTATCCTATCCACTTCTAGCACTTTCTCCTGATTTTTTCCTCCTCTGGGATCTAGTTTGTTCTCTCCTATAGTAGGTTGTTGCTGATAGTATCTGGCCAACGGATCCGAAGTATTTTGCATAAAAAACTGTTAATAAACACCTGTATTTTCTGGATGATGGCTTTCGTAGTTCTGGAAGTTTCCGCCCCATACAGTAGAACTGTTTTAACATTTGTATTGAAAATCCTGATCTTGGTGTTGGTTGACAGTTGCTTTTAGTTCCAGATGTTCTTTAATTGTAAATATGCTGGTCTTGCTTTACCGATCCACGCTTTCACATCTGCATCAGACCCACCATGTTCATCAATGATGCTGCCCAAATATGTAAAGGTTTTTACATCCTGCAAAGCTTCTCCGTCAAGTGTAATTCGACTGGTACAAGTTAGATCGACATTAATTTTGCCGAATTTTCTTTCTTTTATTATTTGCTAGCGATTTAAATCATTCCTATTTGTTTTGTTTTTGTTGTGTGTGTGTGTGTGTTTTTTTTGTTTTGTTTTAGTAACCAGTTTTACCCATCATCAAAACGTTACTCATCGACAGAAAGCCCATTATTCAATTCATGAAACTGATAATCTTGTTCACAGTAATAGTACTTATCGACCTAATCATGATGGAAGTAATATACCTACTATCGCTAATACTACTACTCAAAATAATAATAGTAGTAGTAATAGTAACAAAACTGATCATCATTTAATACCTCATAGTATTAAACAAGCAATTATTAGAAATACAGCAAAAATTGCTATCTCACCAATATTGAATACAAATGAAGAGAATGATAATCATTCATATAATTCAATAGATCCAATCTGTGAATTAGATCAATTAGAACAATTCAATAGAAAAGATGATCATCTACATGAATCACATTCTATTGAACAATCAACACAGTATCGTCAACAACAACAACAACAACAACAACAACAACTACAGCAAAGTGAAGAATTACGTAAACTAATCGATAATGAATCACAACGAATGATCCATAGTCAAAAATCTTCATTACAATCTGAACAATTACATGAGATCAATGATATATTTGAAACGAATAATAATAATAATAATAATAATAATAATGATGAAACAAATAGACCAATTGGTATACGTGCTAAAATACGTCGTAATGCAGAAGATTTACGTTCATTATATGGTACTAGTGGTCCACTTGGTTCAGTTCAACCAACAATGAATTATAAAACATCAAATCGTGGAATTGGTTGGCGTTTACATTGGCGTAAAATATTCAATGAGAGACGTAGAAAATTAGCTGATTATTCATTATTTTTTGCTGTAATGGGTATTCTATTAATGGTATTTGAATTAGAAATGATTATGGCTAAAGTATATTTAAGGGTATGTATTATTATATTATAAGAATAAAGTAAGATACTGAATCTTTTCACTAAGCTTATAAAATTAGTCAAATAGACTCTAATTTATGGACGAGCCAATCAGAAGCGTTTTAGAGATTTCAAGGTTACAGCGCCAACTTCAATGCTTAATGCTAATGTACGATGGGTTCACAGGGAATTTTGTACAAAACGTGATAATTGAGAGGCTATAACAAATAAAACGGCGGGACTATAATTTGTGGACGAATCAATCTGGTATGAGATAATAGATCTCGGATTTTAACACGAAAGCCTTTCATCCATTTGGCTAAATAAATTTCTGGCATTATAGCTGATGTCAGTTCGTGATGAAAACCCTATATATAATTTCTAACTAAGACAAATTATGACAATTATTGCGAACTGGATAATAAAAGCACCAGCCACACTGACTGCAGCCAGGTACTACAATATATACGGATGTTTGGAGAGCGTACAGACTCTTACATAGGTTTGGTTATGTGTATCGTGTCGTTATCCACAAGTAGCATTTTGTGCACTCAACAACCGGAGTGCACTTAAACAATATTGAAGCTATGTACGTGGTCGAGGCTGAAAGAGTATTTGAAACTTTATCATAACTCCAGAGGCCGACTATTCTGTAGCCATATGGATGATTTCCTCTACTACATGCATTACGATTTCCGAACGTCTGAACCTCTTTCTAACCCTGACAAGTTTTTGAACCACGTATAACAAGTGTATCCACTTTATTTCCTTGGTTTTGTATAACATATTTTTACTATACACTGACTGTTTGCTGGTTGGCTAATTTTTCTCAAGGTCATTTAAGAGTCATTCAAAGGTCGTCCATAAATTAGAGTCTCGCCACTGGGAAGCCATTGATAGTTTTAGAATTCTACTACAGGATTCAAGTTAGAAATTCAGATATTTATATTATAACTCAATGTTCTGATGGTAAATGGTTTACTGTGAAACTTGGAGATCCTGGTTTTTATTTGTCTCTGTTAGTTGTGGATAAGCATTGCCAAGGATACCTCACTAAGACAAAACAACTTTTCAGTCTTTCTTGGTTTTGAATTGTTCTATAGTTATAGCCACCCAGTGATGCAAACGGTAGAATAGACATCTTGACAAACAGATTAATTTTCATTTGATTAATACACTATCCAGACAGATAGTTATTATCAGAAGGGGTTTTGTGGAGATTTTTTTAGGAATTTCACTGGTTGAAATCATGAATCAATCGAAGCTAGACCACCATGGAAAACCTGGAAGCAACTTCGTGGATTGGTTGAAATCAGACATTAACACCGTTAGATGCCGACTCAGTGGTCTAGAGACTGATAGTTCCTGGGTTCGAATCTCGCTGGGGGCGGGATCGTGGGCACACACTGCTGAGGAGTCCCATACCAGGACGAAACGGCCGTCCAGTGCTTCCAGGTGTCCAATGGTGGTCTAGCTTCAATTGACTAATGATTTCAACCAGTGAGATAGTGATTAGATTTAAATCAAATATACACGTTCCATCTTACTTAGGATTTGTCAACTGAATGTAGCTGCACCCTACTGTTGTTCTCGTTGTCTACACTTAGACTTGATTGCAGTACTTATCTCACTGAATACTAATACACGCGCATTTGTCAACTCTTACATAGAATGAAACTAAAAATGGTTTAATTTCAGTTAAAATATCAACGACGAGGTAATATAAACCATTACAAAGTAAATTAAAATTCACACCCGTTTACACGTGGGTGCGTATTAAAACTCAGTAGCTAAGTGGATAACGCAAGGGCTTTTCAAAAGTTCAAGTTCCGGTGTGAATATCAACTCTGCGATGCACGTACATCCAGCTAATAGGTCCTAAGTTGAACGAAGCGCACGTCCTGTATCCCATCTATCTTTGTTCATATACTACATAGTTATTGTAACATTTAATGGATAGTATAGTATGATATTCTGATTGCAAATCAAGTTTACACTACTGTGAACTAAATCACTCCTATCAGCATCTTATCCTAATAGTTATTATCCGAAATGACTGACAGCTAGATTTTAACTATAAGTTATAATATGCATTTCAATAAACTTGATACTTTAATTAATTTAATGTATTACATTGTAGTGCGGCGTCGAGTCGCGGTTGACTATGATCAACACTACAGGAAGACTACGTGTCAGTTAACCGATAAGTTCCCCCGTAAGCCAAATATCAGAAGTCAGTTGATGGCTATGGTCGAGATGTATTTGTTGGCGATCTCGCGGTATCGAAAGAATACCGAGATCGTGCCACGTTACAAGTGTGGTTACTGAGCGTAAACAAATTCGTGCAAGGTCACAATCAACGGAAGAAAGTATGTGTTTTGGTACAGTTAAACAAACAAGTACAGTAAAACAATCTCTGGTACAATTGGTTATAATAATAATTGTTTCCATTACATCAATCGCGTTCTCTTGATAAAAGTAGGTTACTACAGGAGCCCCTCGTTAGAAAGGGTTTACACTTTCGATACGTAGCGGTTTAGTTTGTGGGACTGATCGTCAAACGTGCGATTGTAGGAAGAAAGGGTTGGCGGAACAGGAAGTGATCGTTGATCCTTGAGTTGCCAGTGAAGGTCTTTTACGCAGAACGGTACCAAAGGAAACATGCCGTATCTGTTGCTTGATTTAGCGTACCACACCAGAGTGGTCTGTATCCAGGATCTGAAGATTATGTGCGTAAGGGTCCGGGCCAGAAAACGCTGCAGACATAGGACGAAACCACGTTGAGCCAAGAAACCAGAAGCGACCATAACAACCAAGCGCGAGACCAAATATATGCCAGATATATTCGGAACCAAAATATCGACTGAATGCGTTGACAAGAGCGTGGGTGATCAGGCCAGCTTTCGCCAAAGTTGACTGAAGTCGACAGTATCAAACGGGCGATGGTTGGAGGCGTGGTCTCAGGGTACAAAGAAAATCAAAGAAAAGGAGAAAAGGTGTAGAATGCATGTAGTATAGAAATAGTCCTACACCGTATCCGTTGTTGGTTGTGCGGTTAGTTGCGAAAGCGTACAGGTAGGCGTACTCGGCTACCCGAACGTGAGACGGTAGTCTCGTTCGTACTCCGTTATCCTGCAACCTCGTCCAAAGTCACGGACGACGTGTTCTGCTGATCTGGACGTGAGACGGAAGTCTCGTCTGAAGATGGCGCAGATGACACCTGCTGTTGACCGGGACGTGACAATGAAGTCTCTAATGCATCTAGCAGAAGATCCGAGGTAGGTGTAGAGATCCCGCTAGAAGGTTTGTTGGGTCTAGCATTGAGTCCCAACTTGTCAGGTAGGGCACTGTCATCGACGTGTGCTGGTTTGAGACGACCAATGCTGAACAGGTAGATAACTCTCGAGGGGAGCTACCTGTTGATGTTGTATCCAAGTTGACACCGGGGGCAGCATTCGCATAAATTCAGACAGTCGTTGGACATAGTCTGATTTACCAAAATATTTACTGTTCTGTGGTGTGAAAAATTCCCCAGGCAGACGCAATGTCGTGCCGTATACAACTTCAGCTGCAAAACATTGAATATCTGCCTTTAAGCTCGTTCTGATACTTAAGAGGACGAGCGGTAAGGTTTCGTACCATTTGTTGTTTTCGTGCGCTCGAAGAGCACTTTTAAGCTGGCGATGAAACCGTCCAACTTAACCATTTGAAGCTGGGTGGTAGGCGGTAGTGCGTATGCGTTCCATACAAAGCAGACGAGTCAGTGAGGAGAATAGTTAATTAGGAAAATTTCTCGAATAAAGTGTGGAATATATCCCTGGTACAATTGGTTATAGTAATAGTTTCCATTACACCAATCGCGTTCTCTCGACAAAAGTAGGTCACTACAACATCGTAGTTTCACCTTAAAAGTACTGACTTGAAATAGTCATTAATCTGTAAATCCGTTCAAGTTGTTCTTTGTATCACACATTGATATGAATTAAATACGTACTTACTTCACTTACGCCTGTTACCACTCGTGGAGAAGCATAGGCCGCCCATCAGTATTCTCCATCCAACGCTGTCCCGGAGAATCCTTTCTAATCTCTTCCAATTGTCATTCATCCTTTTCATATCTGCTTCTATCCCCCAAAGCAGTGTGTTCTTCAGCCTTTCTCTTTTCCATTTTTTTTAGGATTCCAAGTTAAGGCTTGCCTCGTGAAACAGTTTAATGATTTCCTCAATATATGTCGTATCCACTTTCAACATCCTTTCCTCATTTTCTCTTCACTTGAAAGCTGGTTTGTTCTCTCCCACAGAAGGCTGTTGTTGATGGTATCTGGTCAATAGATATTGAGTATTATGCGTAGACAATTGTTTATAAATACTTGTATCTTCTTGATGACGGTTGTAGTAGTTCTCTAAGTTTGAGCTCCGTACAGTAGAACTGTCTTGACATTCGTATTGAAGATTCTGACTTTGATATTGGTTGAAAGATAGTTATTTTGAGTTCCATATATTTTGCAATTGTAGAAATGCGACCTTTGCTTTGCCATGAATTAATTAATCAATGTATTAATCACCTATTAATTTATTATTCTAAAAATGACCAATGGTGTTCGACCGGTATGATCAGCCTAGTGTACTTATTAACCTTTTGTTCGCCTAACCCGTCCAGTTGAGTCCAGAACACCAATACCAGCTTCTACTATGAGATTCATGTATTTTAAACATACTTGGTTTATATACCAGCCAAACAGACCCATCACACCATAAAATAGGAAATAAAATTCATACATAATAAAACCAAAAAGTGGCTATGAGCGTGGGAGACTGTAATCAATACACTGGATACAACTTAAAAACAGTAAATTGTACAATAATAATTGTTAGGGATGCTGAGGAATATACCAATCATTATCATGTTTAGTCTAATGATGTCCTTGGACCTTAAATGGACATTCCCTATTGGCCGTTATTTATTTCACTCGTTAAATATTGTACAGATGTTGTTTTCTATTTTTATGGTACGATGTGGTCTGTTTGGTTGGTATATAAACAGAGTAGGTTTGAAATATAACGATTCATAACTCAAAGGCTAGGACTTGCGTTCTGGACTCGACTGGCTGGGCTAGACAGGGAAGCGGGACCAGTCGAGACTCTAGGTTGTCCTTACATGTTTTACGTGTCATTGAGTCGATCGATAAATACGCTGCGCATCTAACCTGCGGTCCGCCCGTTACAACAATAATCTATAGGTCAAAATAAAGTTTATAAGAAGGGGAATATAGATATACATAATCTAATTACTGTTTAGTTATACCATAAGAATATATATATAGAATATTAGTTCATTAATAGGTCTCAGAAATTACTTGTAGTTTAGTCTTCACTAGGATATAACATAATCATTGAATAGATTACGTAATAGAAACTTTTTCTGGTTAGCGTTTTTTTAGCGAGTTAGTTTTCTACGGGATAGGGTCGCTAACCCCATGCCCAACCCTCCTCCTTTATCCGGGCTTGGGACCGACAGTAGTCCCCGGAGGGACTCCAGGCGAAGTTGTAATAGAAACTTACATTATAAAAAAATATTGATTTATATTCTTATTTATTCTGTTTCATTTTTCTTTCATCTATAGACATCAATCTATTCTATACTGGTAAAATCATTGATCAGTGCATCAACACTTATTCTAGTTGGTCTTACACTAGTCTATCATGCTGTTGATGTACAGGTAGGTCGATTTTCATTTTGTATTGAATTTCATACTCTTATAAATACATATGTATATATTGGCGGCCCAAGATCTGACTCCAATTAGATCGTATGATTGATTACTGCTGAAAGATGCATTCCGCTAATCCTCGTATATGATCATCGACCTATATCGCGTATGGTGAATAACGGAATTATCACAATTGATTTATCACTGGGTGGTGATCAATGCCATGTGTGTCAAGTCCTTATCTAGTGCAGATCGAATGCTATCGATCATGTTCCAATGTGGCCACCAGTCTAGGTGACTCTACACTGCGGGCACTATATATTGAGATTAGATGGTGGTTGCAGGTAGTCGACAGGAAACCCTGTACTCGGGTTTCGTGCTACTTGGTACTCGTCAGCAAGGTGTACCTGTAATCTTGAGAGAACTAGTGCTCCCTGGCGGATTCGATCCCGACCGAAGTACGAAACCCGGTTCTAGGGTTCCCTGTCGACTCCCTCCAACCACCATCTAATAACAGAATTAGGTAAGTCACATACGATAATGGATTTTTAAATATGTATACTTCGTATTATCATTGATCAGAAAGCGAAGCGAAACAAAACGATACACAATGGTGAAGGTGAGCGACATAACTAAATTTGACCAAGCGGTAATAGACATTTATAGTCGAACGAAAATAAATTACAAACGTGTGGTGAATAGGAAATGCAATTTGCACACATACGCTTACATAAAAACAGTTGATGTTGATAAGTTAATAATTAACAAGGTTAAAATGTCGCTTGAAGTGAATGGATAATTTGGCTTATCTGGAAGCCAGAATAAGCTATGTGGACTTAACATAACGACCGACACTAAGATATATATGTATGAACATTGTGTGTACTCATCATTCATCTAGTCAGTCAGCTACAACGTAAGACCAGGCAAATATATGCACCGGTCCAAGTTGCCATACCTCATTAACACAACAAGATGAACACCGGATTCATAAAAGTAGATAATTCAGTGGTGGTAATATATAAAAGAAAGATTTCATACAAGAATATAGTACAGAAAGAAAGAATTAGTTCGTAAAAAGAAAGGTATCAAGTGACGCCATTGTAATCGATTCTGAGCCATGTTACACAGAGTCTCCAACCATTGGTTACGATAGTCTTACGAACCGCGACCAAGTAGTCTGCATCTACCAACATGGCTCAGACTAGAAATTAGTGAGTTCAAGGACTGATGACATGTTTTGGTTTGGCGGTCTCTAACTTTCTTCCAACCATCCCCTACACTAGCCAAATATACATCTAGTACAGACTTATGTATTCATCTGTAGGCCATTTCTTTTTATATCATCACTGTTAAGGTAGCTGAAGTTGATTTTTGTTTGTGTTTTTTTTTGTTTGTTTTGAACGTTTATTCCTTCTCATTATGTGTTTTTGTGTATCGAAATATATATATTGCTGTTTATGGTATCCAGTTTAACAACTAAATCTCACTATTTTGGGGACGAACACACAAGTGGGGACAATCAAATGTATATAAACATCAAAATTACAGAATCTCTTAGTAAAATCTGAGAACCATACAGTAATTTCTTTATCTGTAGAATGTCAATCAATTGTTTTACACTTGATTGTTCCTAGATTTTTATACCAATTGGGTTCATATCATGTTCTTTCCTCCTCGATTTTCTTAACCTTCTGTGACCAGACATTTTATTCCTGACTAGTGTTATATACTACTTACTTACTTACTTACTCCTGTTACTCCTAATGAAGCATAGGCCGCCGACCAGCATTATTCAACTCACTCTGTCCTGGGCTTTCTTTTCTAGTTCCATCCAATTCTTGTTCATTTTTCTCATGTCTATCTCCATTTCCCGGCGTAATGTGTTCTTTGGTCTTCCTCTTTTCCTTTGGCCATGATGATTCCATGTGAGGGCTTGTCTTGTGACGCAGACATAATTAGCACACACCACACAATAACTGTTTTTTGCTAGTTCAGTAATAATGGGTTAATACTCATCCCCATATGATACTTGTGCTAATATTTTAAATTTAGTTAATTGAACTTATTCATATTCAGCGGGCTCGTAAAATGCACACTGCTGAGGAGTCCCACAATAGGACGAAAAGGCTGTCCAGTGCTTCTAGGTTTTCAATAGTGGTCTAATATCAATCGGTTCATGATCTCAATCAAAAACTAAGTAATAATTTGAAACCTATCAACAATAACAACTGTAAGGATGTACACTGCTAATTATGATACAGTGTTGAGTAGTATCAGAGCTCCTGGAACTTTAAAATCTCTAGTGTTAATATGCTTTACTTTCTGTGAATGAACTATTTTCACTTATGAAATTTATTCAAAAATTGTACATTTACGAAAGTTTAGAAATCAGTTAGGTAACCTTTTATTGTGTGTGCTACTGATATCGACAGATATAAGTAGTGTGTAACATCAATAGAAAGTAAAATGCCCGAACTGAGGTTAAGAATATCGAAGAAAAAGAGAACGAGAACAAAGAATGATTGACGTCGAAATCAAAGAATAGTGAAGTCTGAAACGATTGATTGACATTTTGCAAATAAAGGAATTACTATATGATTCTCAGATTTTTTTTACATTCGATTGTCCCTCACTTGTGTTCTCGTTCACTACACTATAACCTAAGTATTTAGTGGATTATATTAATTGTCTATGAGTCAATTATTCTAAACCATTAAGTTACTAAACATTAATCGGTTAATTGTAAACAGAATGAAAACTTGGAACATGAAGTTTGTTGTAATTCTTTATTTATAATAATAATTAAACTTGTTAGTGAGCTACCAATGCTCCTCCTCGTCCTCCTTCATCTGGGCTTGGGGCCAGCAGTAGCCTCAGAAGGGCTTCAGGTGGAGTTTTAAAAGTAATGAATAGTACTGAGTAGGATCTAGATGTAGATGAATTACGACTGATATAATGAAGATCAATAATCGTAACTTATAACATTATCCATATAACCATTCTAATAGTCACCCCTCTAGTCTTCTGATACAACTACAATTCAATTGAGAGCGTCAAACAACGGAACTTCAATACGAACAAACAAAGCCCAATAGTTACAATGATCAATTTTTTTTGGTAAAAATAAAGACTGAATATATTCACTTTATCTAATGTGAGTTACATCATATGACGTCTTCAAATGAAAATTATGACTATCTTATAAATCCAAACTAAGAAATCTGTATCGTTCAATACAACCTAGTCGAATAGTTCCTCTCAGTCTTCTAATCAACTAATGTCTATGTTTACTATTATTATCCTTCAGAAATTGACTCAAGGGTGAACATTTATTAGATTGGTTACTACAATCTTCTTTGACGGTTCTACTATATACTAGAGACACTTTAAAGGCTTCCACGATTAAATGCATGTCACTTAAACATGTCTTCAGCCTTCAGAATTTATATTTTATATGGTTAAAATTATTCAGAATGAATCGTTGAACAATACATTCACTGCTATTGTATTGAATAGGAACAAGAATGGGCTAATGGAATGTATTCGAACACGAAATTACAAAATATCTAATGAAGAGCTGAAAACCATAAAGTAAATAGTTAATTTGCAAAATATCAATCCATTATCTCAGATTTCATTGTTCGTACATTGGCATACTAATTGCTTTCCGTTCCTGTTGTTTCCTTCTCGATCTTCTACTAAAATACATTCTATTCCTGATCATCGAAATATGCTATTTATGCAGATATAAGTAGATCACACCACACTATTACTGATGAACTAATGAATATATCGTATTCTAATAAACCGTTGTTGCTACCTTGACGTGGTGGTCGAGCTTGGCTATCGTGATGAAGCAACCGAGCTATACTTGCTGCAACAACCGTTCCTCAAGGTCCTACCATGTCAGACAGATCGGTTGAAGAGCGGTAATACTAGAAGCAACAAACCCAAGGTCCGAAGGCGAAGTCATACTACTGACTGTACAGGTGTGACAGCAGTAAGGCGCTTTTTCTCCAGAGAAAAACGCCATGACAGCGATGCTGCCTCCCCACAAAGAGTGGTGGAGTTAGAAATGGCCAACCCTAAAAATGCACATCTCAACTTATCCAACGGATATCCATCTCCGGTGGTAAGGTCTCAACAAGTACGGAGCTAACACCAAAATTACTCATAAAATGGTCGTGTGTGACCGACCTCAAGCAGTTGTCTCTTGGGTACTGCGGTCACGCTCTCAGGTCAATAAAACCAACTCTAACCCAATTTCCTTTTCAAGTACCTCCAGAAGAACCCTTCCACAGTGTGAGCGACCGAGAAGTGATAACTGCTGTCATACCTCTAACAGCACTCACGACCACTGTATTCATAATCAACCTCCCTGTATACAATCATTTAACCTTTTTTCTTCTTAATTTATGCTTAAAGTATTCCATTTTTCTCTTTCTTCTCTCTTATTGTAGTTATTTTGTATTAATAATTGTATTGAAGATTGGCGTATAGCAATGAATTGTAGAAAAATTTCATTAACATTAATTGAAGTATTTATATGCCTTGTACATCCTCCACCAATTCTATCTAATTACAATATATATTCATATAGAAATTCATATTATACTGCATCAACATTAAAAAGTTTTAAACAATTTGATGATGTTCTGAATGATCAAGAACCCTTATCCTCATCCTCATCCTCATTATCATCATCCAGTATTCCAATGAATTCATATTATAGTAGACCAATAACTACATCAATCTATGATTCCATATTAGATAATCATACACAAAGATTAAATGATTATTTACCATTTCCAAGTGTACCATTTATAAATGATCATCATAATGATATTCATTATGATGATAAACCTGTACCTATGATTATTTTAGAATTGACTTTTTCAATTCCAATGTTTTTAAGATTATATTTAATATTTCGTGTATTATTATTACATTCAACTATGTTTACTGATGCTGGTTCACGTAGTATTGGTGCATTAAATCGTGTGAAAATTAATGTTAGATTTGTATTAAAGACATTAGCTACAGTATGTCCCGGTACTATGTTATTAATATTTATATTATCTATGTGGATTGTAACAAGTTGGATTATGCGTGTATGCGAAAGGTAAGTTGTTAATAATAAAAACAATGTCTATTTCTTTCAATTTATAAATTTGGCTACTAATAAGTAGTTAATGTTATAACAACAAAATATCAAACTAGCACACTAATTGGATATGGAGACCTTCGAATCTTAGATGATTGAAATCATGAATCAATTGAATTTAGACCACCATGGAAAACCTAGAAGTACTGGACGGCCGTTTCGTCCTAGTAGTGTACTCCTCAGTAGTGTGCACCCACGATCCCGCCTCGCGAGATCCCAACCCAGGACCCATCAGTCTCGCACTTGAGCGCTTAACCAACTAGACCACTGAGCCCGTCGGCATCCAATGGTGTTAATGTCTGACATCAACCAAACCGGCTCAGTGGTATAGTTGGTTAAGCAGCTGGCGCGTGACTGATAGGTCCTGGATTCGAATCCCACGGTATGGATGCGCACTGCTGAGGAGTCCCACAATAGGACGATAAGGCCGTCCAGTGCTTCCAGGTTTTCCACGGTGGTCTAGCTTCAATTGACTCATGATTTCAGTCAATGAAATCTCTAAAAGTTTCACAAAAATATATGATATAATACCAAATAATTAAAGTGGATACAAATCTTTTACATGGTTCAAAAACTTTTCAAGGTTAGAAAGAGGTTTAGAGGTTCTAAAATCGTAATGCATAAGGTAGAAGAGATCATCCATATAACTTCATGATAAACGGCCTCTGGAGCCATTGTAAGGTCATAAAACTCTCAACCTCGACCAGATACCTTTAATATTGTTTGTGCTCACTCCGGTTGTAGGGTTCACAAAATTGCGCTTGTGTATAATGACATGATTCACATAACAAAGTTTATGTTGGCATCTGTACGCTCTTCAATCATTCGTATATATTGCAGTACCTAGCTGCAGCCAGTGTTACTAGTGCTTTTATTATCCAGTTCGCAACAACTGTCATAACTTGTCTTATTCTCAATACGTATCGAACGAAAAAAGTTCCTGTTCTAGAAAATCTTTTCCTCCAACACATAATACATCGAAAGATAACATCATCATGGTAGTCTACCTAAGGTCCACAAATCATTGGATTACCACAATCACAAATTAAGAAACTTCTTAGTAGTCCAATTTACTGCAGCTGCCCAATTACCACGTCTTCTCCGATAAATCCAAGTTTACTTTAATTTTCCAGTTTGTTGTTACTTAGGTTATTGTTGTAACTTTCTATAAAGATTAAAAATTGAATATTCCCAACAAAAGTAACAACATTGATCGATAAACTTAATATCTGTGTTCAAAATTCATGGATAGATTCGAAACTGTAACTAAGGTTTAGCAGAATTCAAGCTTAATTACATGATACATTTGGTTAAAATACGGATAGTTTTATGCTTGCAAAACTTTAGTTATGCTCCCGAGCAAAAGTCATTTATTTATGGTCGTTTTAACTTAATTTTTCAGTATTACTTGAACTACTCATGAGTAGGCTGTTTATTATGAGAAATATTTATTTCGAACATAATGAGATCCAATTGTTTTCGAATGATTAGTATTCTGTTAATTGATATAACGGAATGAACAGGAATGAAAATTTTGATTTTTATTGAACTATTTTGTTTCTTGCTGACTGTAAATTTGGAGTATTTTTAATGCTTAGAAATAAAATTATATAAATTTCGCGCGCGAGATTGAAGGCCGTCGGTCCGAATCCCGCGTGCGGTACCGTGGATGCGCACTGCTAAGTGCCACAATAAGACAAAACGGCTGTCCAGTGCCTCCAGGTTTTCAATAGTGGTCTAACATCAATCGTTTCATGATTTCAATCAAAAGTTTAACAATCTCCACAATCACTAAACTGATAAATATTAATAGTTGAATTCATTAGTGGATCTAAAGTAGACCACCATTGAAAATCTGAAAGCGTTGGACGCCCATATATCTGTTCAAAACTGAAGGTTTTGTATACGTGATCAAGTATATATGTATTCGATTTGATTTTTTTCTGAATTGCGATGATCATTTCTTATTCCTGTACTAAATGTAATAGTTTTCTGCATCAAAAGTATGATGTGAAGTATTAAACATCTAGTTGTACTAGAGACATTTTTCATCCTAGTATAGGAGTCGTCAGTAGTGCGCATTCACAATCCTGCATCTAAGGGACTTGGACCCAGGACCTTTGATCTCGCAAGCGGACACTTAACCTCTAGACCAGTGAGCCGACATCCAGCGGTGTTAGTGTCTAACTTCAGTCAACCCACGATATTGCGCGACCGTCTTATACTTGTTGGGATATTCAGAAAAATATCCCAAACATTATCCTGTTAAGTCTAATGCTATCCTTGGACTTGAAATGGTATCATTTTCCTATTGGTCAATATTTACTTCACGTGTCATTTTTCTGTGGGCCAAATATTGTACAAATGTTATTTTCCATTTTATGGTGCGATGTGGTCTGCTTGATTAGTATATAAACAGAGTATGCTTGAAATATAATGACTCCTATCGCAGAGGCTGAGACTTGTGTTCTGAACTTAACTGGCTGAGCTAGGCGGAAAGCAGGACCAATCAGAACTCTAAGCTACTCATACGGGTTTACGCGTCATTGTTTCGATCGATAAGTCACTGCTCTCTGATCGGCGGTCACAAGTTATAACAATACTATCTTCAGAGAGTGGCTGCCATGCAACTGACAGCGGATCATTTATGCGCACTATTGAGGAGTGTTATACGGGGACGAAACGATTGTCCAATGCTTCGAGGTTTTCAATACTAGTCTAGCTTCAATCAACTCATAATTTCAACTATTAAAGTGTTACAACGATCTCCATAAACCATCATTCTGGCAATAAATTCTATCATCATGAAGTATCTGAAAAACATCAATCTACAACTCAAAATCACAGTTTATTTATACTTCTACTTTGTAATGATCCATTCAAATAGATTCTACCTTTGAACTTTTCATTATTCTTTTATAACAGAGAACAAAATAAAGAGTATGAGAAGCTTTTAAATTCAATGTGGTTAATTGCTGTTACATTTTTAAGTATTGGCTATGGTGATATGGTGCCAAATACAAATTGTGGCAGAGCAATATCTGTATTAGCTGGTGTTATGGTAAGTTCTTATTATTATTATTTGACTAAAACACCATTATAACATAAATAATGATGAAGATTTCCAACAGGATAATCAGTCAGTCACTCAATTGGTTAAGCACAATGTAGAACCTTGCACATGTTTACATCGATTCAAGTTTCCGTACTGGCTTGGAACAATAAGACGAAACTTTTCGGGTAAATCTCATAGTAGCAATGATAGTAATAGTGTTAATAGTAACAGAAAAGATTAGGGATCGAAGATACGATTTGAGTAAAAAATATAAATAAATATTATACTATCTAAAAGATAATAATTGAATTCATAAGTCAATTGAAGATAGACCACCATGAAAAACCTGGAAACACTAGACAACTGTTTCGTTCTAGCATGGGACTCCTCAGCAGTGCTCATTCACGATCGCGCCACACGAGTTTCAAACGCAAGATCTATCAGTCTCTTAAGGGGACGCTTGACCTCTAGACCATTAAACCGGCATCCAACGATGTTAATGTCTAACCTCAACTAATCCACGAATACTAGATTAGAGGAGTTTTTTAACCTGTAGAGATTTTCGATTGTAGGTGAAATAAACAAATGTATAATAAATTATGTAATGCAATGAAAGCAGTTTAGTTTGACGATAATTTTAAGTTTTAGATTAAGATTAGCTGAAAAGTTATAGAAAATGAGATAATGATGAGTAACAGTTTTATCTTGGATTAGTATTCTTTATCCATCCACAACGACCAATTTAGAAACGGTCTAACTCAAAACCTCTAGGATATACATCATCTTATATACTCTGATAAGATCACTCTATATTGAGAGCTCATAAGTTCGCATTTTTAACTTGATCAACTCATGAAACCATGTGGTTACAATTCAGCATTTGATTGATAATATATATCTCTCACTGTTGACATGACTGAACTGTACTTATTATACCTTCATATTAGAACTCTTAGAGATCTATTCTAAAACCAAATTATCAGTGAGAATAAGGTAGCAATTTATTTCGATTCTTTGTTAAGAACAAACCTGATTTTGGGACATAACTGAGACAACATTTCAATTAAACAGAATTCAAATCGGTTTTTTTGCTTTAAATTTAGTAGATCCTGGGTTCGAATCCCGCGGGTGCGGGGTCATGGATGCGCACTGCTGAGGAGTCCCATAATAGGACGAAACGGCCATCCAGTTCTTCCAGGTTTTCCATGGTGATCTAGCTTCAATTGACTCATGATTTCAACCTATTAAATTTATTTAGTTAAAACTTATGTAGTTTTGTTCTAGTATGGGACTTCTCAGAGGTGCGTATCCACGGTCCCGCACTCGGCGTTCGAACCCATGTCTTATCGGTCTCACGCACGGACGCTTAACCTTTAGACCATTGCTGAGAAGTTCCATACTAAGACGAAGTGGTCATCCAGTGCTTCTAGGTTTTCCATGGTGATCTAGCTTTAATTGATTCATGAATTCAACTATTAAGTTACTAAAATCTCCACAAAACTCCCTCCTGGTATCTAGTCAGTAATCCAATAAGAATTTGTCAGATACACCACCATATTCTGTGAATTAGTTTAGTCGATAAATTTCCTTTTACGATTAGTAACATTACTGGCAAGCCTCTATGTGTATAGTGTGACTACAATTTACAATTGTCCAACCAAGACAATATTGACATAAAGAGAGAGAGGATGTGTGTGTGTGAAATACGTTTATACCGACTACAAGAAATATTATTGTATGCTTTATCATATACATATCTGTGTTTATTCACTGGTCACCAGTATGGACATTAACACTGTTGGATGCTGACTCAGTGGTCCAGAGGTTAAGCGTCGATGTGCGAGACTGGAGGTCCTGAGTTCGAGTCTCGTGTGTGTGATCGTGGATGCGCACTGTTGAGGAGTCACATATTGGGACAAAACGGTCGTCCAATGCTATCCAGTTTTCAGTGGTGGCCTAACATCAATCGGTTTGTGTGCTTAATCAAAAAATTACTCACTAGTTAACTGAACATTATCAAGACAACAAATTAACCGATAAAAAAATAACTTATCTTCAACCAAATAAAATCAATCTAACCTACTTGTTATGTGTTACGTATGTAAAAGTTCAAGATAAAGAGTGCTATGAATCTTACTATTCCTTACGCCTGTTATCTTTCATCGAGAAGCATAGACCACCCATCAAGATTCTTCATCGAACTATGTTATGAGAAATCTTTTCAAGTTGTTACCATTATTCAATTCATTCTTTAAATATTTGCTTCCAATTCCCGATGTAATGTGTTCCTTGGTTTTCCTCTCTTTTTTTGTCTTGATATCTCTACAGGGATCTGCATGTACAGCATTGGTTGTTGCAGTGGTTGCACGTAAGCTAGAATTAACAAGAGCTGAGAAACATGTACACAATTTTATGCAAGATAATAAATTCTACAAAAATGTACGTTCATAAGTATAGGTATACATCGTTGGATTGATTGGTTATATTATTATTTCTACAGTTTATGTATTCCGCTTCAAGTTTATATGTGTTGTATATAACGATGAATGATACTACTCTGTCAGCCAGATAGTAGTATGTATTAACGATGTTAAAGTGTTAGATAAACGAATTGAAAGTGAAATGAATTAACTACTTATCCATAGTAACACTTTCTTCCACAATCATAGATTAACTCATTTCTTTGACTATTTGCGTAGACAATTGTTGAAATTGATTGCTTACATCATTAAATGTGTCATCCGAGTATGGAGACTCTCAGCAGTGTTTTAAATATGAACCCATCGTATCAAAGTGTAATCCCTAGAAAGATCGTGATTGCCTAGAAAAAAACTATACTATAACAAAATAGCTATCGACTTCTCATTAGTTTTTAAAGGTATTCCAAATGAGATTAATTAGTAACAGATTTTCTTACAACTCAGTGATCACTAAGTATCAATGCTTAAGTAAGTAGATTTCAAAATATTAGTAATATATAGATATCAATTACTAGATTTGAACTTCACAGATGACCTAGCTCTTCTATCCCATACACACCAACCAATGCAGATGGAGACAACTAGTGTAGCAACAGCCTCTATATTAGTAGGCCTCAGTATACGCAAGAGGAAAAGCAAGATCCTTAAATACAACACCAAGAACGCCAATCCGATCACAGTTGATGGAGAAACTTTGGAAGATCTAGAAACTTTCACGCACCTGGACGGAATAATCGACGAATAAGGGGGATCTGATGCAGATGTGAAGGCAAGGATTGACAAAGCTAAGGCCACCTTCCTACAATTGAAGAACATATGGAACTCAAAATAACGGCCAACCAGTATCAAAGTCGGAACTTCCAATACGAAAGTCAAGACAGTTCTACTGTATGGAGTTGGAACGTGAAGAACTACCATAATCATCATCAAACATGTACAAGTATTTATAAACAATTTTCTACACAAGATACTCAATGTTCATTAGTCAAATACCATCAGCGACAACCTGCTGTGGTAGAGGACAAACGAGCTTCCAGCTGAAGGAGAAATTAGGAAAAGAGTTTGGAAGTGGATAGAACATACATTTTGGAAATCACCAAACTGCATCACGAGGCAAGAGCTAATTTAGAATTCAGAAGGGAAATGGAAAAAAGGAAAGCTGAAGAACACACTATGCTGAGAATTGAAAGCGGACATGAAAAGGATGAGTAGTAACTAGAAATGGTTGTCCAAGACAGTGTTGAATGGAGAATACTTGTGGTCAGCCTACGCGCCTGGACGAGGGGTAACAATAAGTAAGTATGTAGATTGGTTACTATATAGCGATCAGATGATGCAAAACTAAAAAGATTCCTTCATGAATCCGTAATCTTTTTTCAAAAGAATAAGTGAATACTTTCAAAACTTTCCTATTTCTTTCCCCTAATATCTACCCCCTTTGTTTTGTTATTTATTACAACTATTAATTATTTATGACTGAAATCATGAGTCAATTGAAGCTAGACCACCATGGAAAACCTAGAAGCACTGGACGGCCGTCCAGGTTTTCCATGATGGTCTACCTTCATTTGACTCATGATTTCAATCAAAAACTTAACAATCTCCACAACCCCTAAACCGATATTAATTATTTAATTAGCTTCGACATTCAGCTGCTAATGTTTTACGTGAAACTTGGCTATTTTACAAATATACAAGACTTGTCAAACGTGTTAAACCAGGTCGAGTAAGAAGGCATCAAAGAAAATTTTTAACAGCAATAAGTAGGTAAGTTATTAAAAACTATAATAATAAAAAAACAACAACCAATAAACAGTTTATCTATTGATTATCTTAAAATGTTGTGTGTATACTACTGATATCGACTGATATAAGTAGTATATATCATTAATCGAAAGTGTAAACGTCTAATGATAGAAGGTGAAGATCAAAGAAAAGAGAATGAGAACAGTGAATGATTGGTGTGGAAACAAAAAAAACAATCAAATCTGATATGATTGATTGACGTCTTACAAATGAAGTATTTACCGTATGGTTCGCAGATTTTACTAATTTGTTCTGTAAGGTTGGGTCCAAATACATTTGATTGCCCTCAAATTGCGTTCTTGTTCTCTGACATAAAACAATTGCTCGGAATCATGTTAGAAATTATGTGGAAGATAAACTCTGTTGGCTAATCATCCCATAAGATTAGACCTGTGTTATAACTTGTGACCGCCGATTCGGGAGCAGTGAATTATCGATCGGACCAAGGACGCGTAAAACACGTTCGAGCAGCCTAGAGTCCTGATTAGTCCTGCTTTCCGCCTAGCCTAATCAGTTAAGTCCAGAACACCAGTCTCAGTATCTGCAAAATGAATCATTATATTTCAGACATACTGAGTTTATACACCAATCAAACAGACCACAATGTAGCATAAAACAGAAAATAACATTTGTGCAAAATTTGGACAAATGTGGCTATGAATATGGGAGGCAGTGACTAACAGACAGGGCATAATTCAAGAATGGTAAAACGTATAATAATGGTTCAAAGGTCAAAATGAAGCTTATAATAAGAGGAATATGAATATGAATAGTTTAGTTATTTCACAATTATACGATAAAAATATACGTTTAGTATTGGTCCATAAATAGATCCCAAAGTTACCATTCATTATGCTTAACGGGACCTGACAACCTGTTCATAGATTAGTTACTTTTATGAAGTACAATGAATTTCAAACATGATAGTTCAATCGATTTGTGATCACAATTAATAACGTTTTGTATAATTTCCACTTGTTATGATATTTGAGATTACGTTCCAGTTATGTTCTATTGATATATATGTGCATCTTGAATGAATGTCTAAAGACTGTCTACAGTTACAAGTTTGATTACAATTTTGAAATATAGCTAACAGTGGAATTCAGATCCTCGTATTTCGTCTTACATAGGTCTCGTCAGTTATATATACCTATATCCTAGTATTATTGGTTACAATAAAACTTAAACCCCGGAACTATCTATACAATCTACAACACTCTGTCCATTTGGCTGACGGGTAGCGTTAACTATAAGATTGTATATTAATTCAATCAGATAATGTCAACTACGTGATGGACTCGTCATTCTCCAACCAACTACCAAGTACTAATTCAAAGAAAAGTAGTGTTTAAGAATAACTCTTTTTTAACATCAGCAGTTAAGTTATTTAAATTGTTAGTTATGAACACAACTAATATTATGACTTTTGCCTTGTTAATTATTACATGACAAGATTGTCAATCAGATCACCAACTTATAAGGCTCTGGAACTGTACCAAACAAATGACGCTTTAACTGGTACGAGCAATCCGGAATCAACTCCCAGTTCTTATTAGTCCATCTCGCATAGAGTTGTTTGTTGAGTCCAGAAAGCAATCCCAGCCTCCACTATATTTCAGACATACACGGTTTATACCATATACAAGCAAACCAGACTCAACACACCATGAAACAATAAAACAATTATACTAGATCAAGCCAAAAGCGGATGTGAGTATAGGAGGCTGTAACTAATGTGTTGGGAATAACTTAAGAATAGTAAATCGTATAATAATAGTTAACAGGTCAAATGGAAGCTTATAATACAAGGAATATGAATATACATATAATATAGTTACGCAATAGTTATCCAATAAGAATATTTATATGTAATAACAGTCTATAAATAGTTCCAGGAAGTTACCCATAACTTAACTTACGGATATAACAACTAAACTAATAAGAAATTCATTCAATACTGAAGGCTCAATATGGAGATAACTCATTGAAGAAAACTGTTACTTTCAAATGTATCAAACATTTTAGAGACATTCATGAAAACCACAAAGATCATAAACGTTTAAGACAACCGTTCAGCTTCAATTTTGACTAAAAAGTCTCTTATACTTTGTATCTGTTTAGTTATAACCCAACCTGTTACAATCCAACCCACTCTGTTCTGGGCCCTCCTTTCTAGTTCTATCCAATTGTTGTTAATTCTCCATTTCACGAAGTAATGTGTTCTTTGATCATCCTTTTTTCGTTTGGCCTTGAAAATTTCAATGGGGAGCTTGCTTTGTGGTACAGCTGAATGCTTTCTCTAATGTATGTCATATCCACTTCCAGAGCTTCTTCCGAATTTCTTCCTCCGCTCAGATCTGGTTTGTTCTCTCTCACAGTAGGTTGTGGCTGGTAGTGTCTGACCAATGGATCTAAAGTATTTTTTGTAGACAGCTGTTAATAAACACTTGTATCTTTCGGATGATGGCTTTCATAGTTCTCCAAGTTTCCACTCCATACAGTAGAACTGTTTTGACATTTGTATTGAAAATTGTGACTTTGATGTTGGTTGACAGTTGTTTTGATTTCCAGACGTTCTTCAGTTGTAGATATGCTGCTCTTGCATTGCCGATTCCCGCCTTCACATCTGTATCAGATCCACCGTGTTCAACAATGATGGTGCCCAGATATGTAAAGGTTTTTACATCTCTCAAATCTTCTCCGTCAAGTGTGATTTGA
This sequence comes from Schistosoma intercalatum, assembly GCA_944470365.2. Lineage (NCBI taxonomy): Eukaryota > Metazoa > Platyhelminthes > Trematoda > Strigeidida > Schistosomatidae > Schistosoma > Schistosoma intercalatum. Next base: position 1,743,664 of record OX103727.1, read on the forward strand.
TTGGTGCATGCTGGAGCCTGGAGCCCCTCTAGGGCTACTGCCAGTCCCAAATGAGATAAAGGAGAAGGGTTGGGTGTGGTTAGAGATCCCATCCCGTAGAAAACTAACTCGCTAAAAAACGCCAACCACATGATAACATAGCCTCAACCTTACTTTTTCAATCATAGTTTCATACATTAATATAAACATGTTCAACTACAAGTCTTGACTAGCTATTGGACTATTTATTTCAGATTATTATTTATCAAATACATTTACTGTAAACTTTATAATTTATTTAATAGATTAAGAAAAGCAAAGGATAATCAACGTAAACTGAAAGAAGATGCTAATTCTATGGTGGATTTAGCCAAAGTAAGCAAATGTTCACTTATGGTGATCATCAATTGTGGTGAGATTATAATATTAATGGATGACCTTTGAGCGACTCTAAAGTGACCTTGAGAGTGTCTACCTACTTAGGTAGGTAGGTTAGGTAGGCTAGGTAAAGGTCATAAAGCACTTTGAAAAATAAGGATTATGATTTACAGTTGATGGTTAGGGTTAGGAACAAGATTTGGGGTTTTCATCACGAATCGATATCAGCTATAATGCTAAAACGCTACTTAGCCAAATGGGTGAGTGAATTTCGCGCCAAAATCCGAATCCCCGTTATGTTAAATCTGATTGGTTCGTCTATAAATTATAGTCTCACTATGATTGTTTGTTGTCCATTTATTTTCAATTTGTTGTCCATACACATAAGCTTGATTTGAAACATTTTTACATATGTGATAATACATTTCAACATAAACTACATTATATAGGCACTGTTTACAAAGCAGCCTTACAGGGGGTTAGTAGAGGCTAGAATGTCTTAGTTGCAGCAATATAGATACCCCTTATTAGTGAGTAAAAACTAGTTAAGAACCTGAGTCTCCAGGCTCTTCTATTGACTACTTCCAACCACCTAGCGCCAAATCATATTCCATATGATGTGGATTTATTCTAACTAGTAAGCTAAATTGCAACTTATGCAATAACTGAATTGAACTTAACATAAGTGTTTTAATTATTTCATCCATTAATTAATAAACTAACACAACAGAGATAATTATTCCAATTCTTTCAATTATACAATCTAGCCGTTGATTTATAGTACTAGTATCGTCTGATTTCTAATCATTTGAGATGCGAGAAGTTGGTTCCAGAAGAATAGTATCATGCAATTGTTTCCCTTTATGAAGTATCAGTTCAATCACTTGAATTGTCGCAGTAATTTTAATAAAATCAATTGTACCGTTAGAACAAAGTAAAGTTTCATCAATAGTGAAGAAACGTGATCGGCAGAAACTTTTCAATCACTCATATCGATGTATGTTATGAGCAATATCAAACAGAAAATACATTATCGAAATGGGAATTTGTATAGATTATAGTAATTTTAATAGTTGAATTCATGAGTCCATCATTGAAAGCCTAAAATCACTGGATGACCGTTTCATTCACTGATGACTAGTTCAAAGATGGAATTCCTTGAGTTCTAGTGAGAAACCGTGATCAATAGAGTCCAATCCGTGTATGGTGGAGATAAATATCCACCTAAGACAATGGATGGACAGTTACTCAAGATCATGGATCGATTGAAGTTAAACATTAACACCGTTGAAAGACGGCTCAGCGGTTATAGAGGTCAAGCGTTGATGCGAAAGTGAAGGTTCTGGGTTCGAGTCTCACGTACGGGATCGGTTTTCATAGGTAATCTAGCTTAGATCGACTCTAAAATTCAACTGTCAAAATAAAATACTTTGTTTTTTACTTTTCATAGTTTCCATCTATGTTATTCGCTATCCAATTGATTTGTTGTTATTGTTTCCTTAATAACTTTTCTAGCTACAAACTAGCATATATGAAACTGTAAATCATATTCGAGCTGATCAAACAATTTTTGTTCAACGTTTGGTTGGCGTTGAAAAGTGCATGACATCAATTCAGGTAAATATTAATAATTCACTTGATATTGTTTTGCTTGTATTCTCCTACTGATGTTTAGGACTGCAATTGATCAGTCTCCTGTTGGCATATGTGCATCCTGTACGAATCGCCTCGATATTGCCTTAAGTCACAAACTTTACAAGTAAAAATGGATGGTGGCTAGTAGTGGAATTCAAAACGTACGTTTCGTTCTATTTGGGACTCGTCAGCTGGACGTAGCTGCATCCCAGAGTTGATATTCACTCCTGGACTCGAACCCAATACTGCTCGCTTTAGCCACCATCGCGTTATCCACTTATCTACCATGTCCTGATAATATTCAAAATTCTCTTCTCATTAAATAGATATTAATAACACGAAATTAAGAAGATTTATCAATAATATTTAGACTCTAATGTTCAAATTATTACTCTTAATGCATAAAATTTCAATAGGATTCGAACATGAATTCAGCGTTTTTATTGGTTGTAACAAGCTGCAAATACTCAATTCCTGTAAACCAATCAAAGCACCATGTAAAATTAAATCATGTTCTGATTGATTGATCGAATCGACATTAACCCCATGGGATACCGACTCAGTGTTTTAAAGGTGAAGCGTTCGTGCGCGAGACCGATAGGTCCTGGGTTCGAATCCCGCGAGCGGGATCGTGGATACTGTTAGAGAGTCCTGTAAGACGAAAACGGCCGTTCAGTGCTTTCGGGTTTTCCATAGTGGTCTAGCTTTAATGGACTTATGAATTCAACTATTAAATTATTTTTGATTGAGATCATGAACCGATTAATGCTAGACCATCACAATTGAAAACCTGAAAGCACTGGACGGCCGGTTCGTCCTATTGTGGGACTCCTCAGCAGTGCGCATCCACGATCCCGCGAGCGGGATTCGAACCCAGGGCCTTCGGTCTCGCGCGCGAACGCTTAACCAACTGGACCACTGAGCCCGCTCGCGGGATCGTGGATGCGCACTGCTGAGGAGTCCCATACTAAGACGAAAACAGCCGTTCAGTGCTTTCGAGTTTTCCATAATGGTTTAGCTTCAATTGACTCATGATTTCAACCAGTGACGTTACTATGACGATTAGAATATACCATCCAACAATTCTCTACATTAATCAATTGATCGTATGACACAACAGATCCTTTAAAACCTTTTAAACTACTGATCTTTGCTGTCTATCGTTAATCGATATCACTTACTCGATTTGCGAACCTGAATTCCGATTATAATTTTTCTACGCCTTAGTTTTGACCAATGATATGATTCAACCGACATGTTTAACCTTTAGCTAACGTAAACTCAGCCTCAGATAGCCTGCCGATACATAAAGCTTTCTCATATCAACAGCCTTGAGTTCGTAAGAAAAAGACAGTAGTCAAACTTTTATATAAATTATCATCTCAAATATACATGTGTTGATGTATAGGCATACTGGACCATATCACACCATAAAATAGAGAATCATCGTTATACAAAAAACCGGCGAAAAGTGGCAATGGAATTGGATAAGCTGTAACTAAATGAATCGTAATAAATTAGGACTATTAAGGTGAATAGTAATCGTCAGTGTACCAACTAGAATAATACAATAAATGTAATATAAAAACAGTTTTCCAGTTGTTTAACATTTAGACAATAAGAATATACATAATGATAGTTTCAAGAGCTACCATTTGTTCAGTCTTCGTTCTGTTACATCAGTTTTTACTTATTTTCTTTTAAACTTTTCTATTGAAACTCAGAAATCTACCTATCTAATAGATGTGGTGATATCAAGAATATGTTGAATTAAGAATTTGAAATAATAATTAAACGTTCCAAATAACAACTAAACCAATTCATCAGTTTGGAGGTTAAACACTCGTCACAAAAACTGAAAATCCTGAGTTCGATCCCCAGTGGGCTCGTGAGTGTGTACTCTTAAAGATTCTCATAGTAGATGCTGTGACGGGCGGTGTCTGAAATTTGATACTGATACACGATGTGCTACACACTAACCCCCCAACAGACCACATGAGCGAGAACATAGGAATGAAAAAGAGATTATATTGGGCTACCGAATAAAAAGCACAAATGCTCACATATATATAAATATACCACTCTACCCCTTAGGAAAATAATCCATGTCTTTATCAACTGCCAAATTGAAATTCACTTGTCTCTTCGGTCACTTTTGATTGCCATCGCTTGGGCTTCTCATTAAGCTACTGCTGATTGGTTTGCCATATCGCTAGAATAAGACCCATATCCAGTGTATGCTGGTTTTTAGTGATTATCTAAGACCATCTCAGTAATCAATTAATTGCAAACACATATCAGTCCTATGGTGACGTCAATCCCTGCCTGAATAGTTCAGTGGTAACGTCTCTCACTGTGAAGCTAAGTAACACGGAATCAAATCCATCAGCGACCATCAGTTTGTTTAGGTTGACCCCAGTACACCTTACTGACGAGTGTAATAGCCCGAAACAGGTAAGGAGCTTCATATAGATTACCTTCACCTCACATCACAACATAGTCAATGGGATGTAAAGTCACAGAATAGTAGTTACATTGCAATTTGAACGATAAAATTCTTCACTGAAACATTTTTATTCTTTTTAAATGAATTAATCATATTCAATATTGAGTTTTGTGAATATTGTAGTATTTTCACAGTTGAATTCATGAGTCGAATTCAGCTAGACCATCAGTGAAATTTCGGAAGTACTGGACAGCTGTTTCTTCCTAGTATGAATGGACTCCTAGGTAGTACACATCCACATGAGACTCGAACCTAGAACTTTCAATCTAGAGTGTGAACTCTTGACTAATATGACCACTAAGTCGGTATCCAACTGTGTTAATGTTTAACTTTAGTTGATTAAAATGCTTCCAGGTTTTCAATGGTGGTCTAGTTTAGATCAACTCATGAATTTGATTGTAAAAATTAATCATTTATATAATCCAGTAACATATCGAACGAAATATACTTTCGTGGCACGTTATCTAATTCTAATTACTCCAGTTTGATCGGTTCTGATAGTTATCGAGATATACATGTCGCCAATCCTCGTATAGAATTATCGCGTTATAGTATAACGGAATTAAAATAAGTCAAATAAGAGAATGAATTTCGAATACGCATATTTTGTACAATCGTTGATCGGAACAAACAATCAGAGAGACAACAACATTAAAAAAACGACTTGACAAATTCATCTTATCAGCAGTTTGTGAAGAAGAAATACAAAAGATAATTGGTAATCACAAAGCCCACCAAGCGACATTATGTAAGCTTTCAATTTGGCGTAATCACCTAACCTAATATAAATAGGCACATTGTTCACCAGGAAGGTTGGCCTGTGAGAACACTTTGTGGCGCACATTAAAGACATCTTGAGCATTCAGGCGCTTTCCCTAAGATTGGTAAGCGAAGTGCAGAATATTGAATGCTACTGTCCAAGGAATCAGAAGTGGTCACACTATCTCAAAGACACCCTTCGTTAACTTGCGCATCCAATAATTACTATCGTACCTCAGGGAATTGCACACATGATTGTGATTCACATTTTCACGAACAACAGTTCAATAACCTTCAATAAACCTACAAAAAGTGAATGCCGAGCATTGAGTTTTCATTGAAGTCCTTTATGAAAAAATATAATAAGACTAGTCAAATTACCTCCTTCGTCTAATCGGCTGTGAGGAATCGCTAGGTATTCTACGGCCATTTCTCCAACATATAAATTTTATATACGGCTTCTGATCACGATGGAAATGAAAATCTCTCACCGCATAATGACAGTACATAGCTCTTTCATAAGTTCTGATGATGCTCTTTAACGCTTCAAGTGATTGGAACGCTACCAGATACAATGTAATTCAAGAATACGTTATCTGTTTCTGTGACAACGTGAGAAACTGTAGAGCTTGTACTTTGTACGTTACTATCGTCCATAATTTGAAGAAAACGGAGCTCTGCCGATAAGTATTGACATTCTATATCAATCTTAAGAAATAAACAACTAATAATAGCGAATTTAATTGAACGAAACGGAAATAAAAATATTGGAAAATAAGAAGAAAAACAATCAATAAAAAAAATACAAAAATGGCCGCGCGTTTAATGATATTCGTCAAGGTAACCGACAGTCAGTCAGTAAGAACGTAGAACTTCGTACGTACATACATCAGTTCGAGTTGCCACACCACATTAGCACAGAGATGCAGTGGTCGATTCAAATCCCGTATTGGTAGAGATAATAAGAGTATAAGCAGTAATCGGGAAGATTAGTGTTTGGAGATGTTACTTAAAGAGTATAATACAGTGAAATAAATTTGAGAAGAGAAAAAAAGAGACAAGGAGGAATAAGGAGATGAAAATTCGGGAGAACACAAAGAGTGCATGCACCTGCGCCATTGCAAACGACTTTGAGCCATGTCATTCAGGGTCTCTAACCATCGGTTGCTATCACCTCGCGGTCCCCAACCAGGTAGTTTACACCTACCGACACTACAAGTTGCCAATCCTTGTATAAAATTATCGACTTAACTCGCGTTAGTAAATAACAGAATTAAATAAGTCAAATACGAGAATGTAGGTTTTGAATACGCATATTTTGTACACTCATTGATCTGAACAGATAATCAGAGGGACGAATGGAAGAGAAGAGAGAGAAGTGAAAATAACATCCAGTGGAGAAGGTGTATGAGCCAACTCCATTTAATCAAGAAATAATTGACATTTATGGTCACAAGAAAATAAGTTACAGACATGTAATGAATAAGATAAGAAGGGCACACACACACATATGCTCATAGAAAAACAGTCAAGGTTGATAAGTGAATAATTAACAAGGCAGTATCGTGGATGCGCACTACAGAGGAGTCCCACAATAAAATAAAACGGCCGTCCAATGTTTCCAGATTTTCCATAATGATCTAGTTTCAATTGACTCATGGTCTCAACCATTGAACTGACTATAATATCCATAAAAACCCCTTCTGAGAATAATTAGAAAGGTTAAAACATAACTCAAGTAGCATGAATCAATTAGATTGTCTAAAGGTTAGAATAAACTTAACATAGTAACTAACACTATAGATACAACTTTATTGTTAAATTTCGATTGAGATCATGAACCGATTGATGTTAGACCACCTTTGGAAACCTGGAAGTACTGAACGGCCGTTTCGTCCTATTGTTGGACTCCTCAGCAGTGCGCATCCACAATCCCGCTCGCGGGATTCGAACCCCGGGCCACCGGTCTCGCGCGCGAACGCTTAAATATTTTTCAGGGTAATATTTAAACTTTAAAAAATAACAAAATATTAATCGATTTTCTTCTTTTTTTAATTTTTCTTTTATATTATCAATATATATATAATGGAAATCAATTAGTCTTATGTAAATCAAATGTCGGATACATTCACAGGAATAATTGAAACCCTTGAAACATGTAATACTACAACTGTACCATTAGATGATGAAACAATATCATCTTAACAATATATATACATATATACAAGATTATCATTTATTGCCTAGACAATTTGTACATACATAGTAACTATTAGATCTAGAAAGTAAACAATGAAGAATGATCCTAAATAATCAATCAATTGTCTTTTGAATAATAATAATAACCATATGGACTTTTGTTATTCAATCCTACTTATCTGCCTATTTTGATTTGTATCCTTCCCTATATGCATAAAAGAACAATGTATCGCCCCCCCCACACACACACTCACATACACACCTCCTCTACCCACCCACCTATTTTTTATAATATATAATAATTTATCATTCAATTTCTCAACTTAGCACCTTTTTCTCTCTCTCTCTCTCTCTTCTCGAATCATTCATTCATTGTGCTTAAGAAAAGAAAATGAGATTAACAAAGAAGAAGTAGTAACCGTAGTAGTAGTAGTAATAGTATCCTATTCTTGTATCTACTAATTCATAGTTATATTGTACTGTACTAATGAAGTATAACAACTTGAACCAATGCATATATATGCCTGGTCCTAAGTTGTACCTCACTGACTGACTGACTGACTGTCTGAGTGATATACTTTAACATTCATTAATGAATAAATCTTTATTATGTATTTAATAAATCATTCAATGTTTCAATATTAAACTTGTTTACATTATTCAATCAAATGCATTTTTTTACTTTATAGTAGAACAAAATGGGATACTTACCTTCTTTCTTTTCTTTACCCTTAACTTTGTTTAAATTCAACAACAACACCAACAACAACAAATAAATCAGTATCATTTTGAAATGATAATCTTTTTGAGAAATATTGTTTTCTTTCTACTTCTTGTGTGTATATACGAAAACAAAATAGATAAAGGAATAAACAACTAGATTTTAAAACAAAACAAAAAAAAACTTCCAAGAGTACACTCTCCCCCTAGAAACAGGAAAAGAAAAAGCACATCAAATGATACTTCAGAGTAATTTGATCGATTTTATTTTATCATAGGACTCTCTATGGGATTGCATCTAAGATTGAACCTAAGAGTTCAACCATGTTGAAAGTGAAATAGTATTAGTTATTAGTGTTAAACATTAGTCGTTCTAAATCATAAATGAATTGAATTTGGATTGTAAACTCAGTTTCCAAGAAGGTTACATGTTAACTACAACAAGATTTCAAAGTTTGAGGTGTGGTCCTTGAGTTTGTAAAGAAGCATTTCTATGGAATAACACATTATGACGAAACAATTCCCAGTACTCTTTGGTTTTCAGTAGTGTTATATCAAACGAAGTTAATGTGACAATTATCATCCACATGCTCCATGTTTGTTACAATATATAAGATCTGTATCACTAAAGCTTCTGCAATGCAAAAGTAAATTTAATGGTGAATCCCTCAACATACCTGACTGAATCTCGACATATAAAAAGATGAATCTAAGGCTATTGTAGACTAAGTGACACAATCATTATACGCTATTCTTCGTCAATTCATGGTGAAAGATAACATTCTACGCAGTAAAGCAGTTAAGACGAACAATCTAAGTATTTAGCCTCAAAGAAGAAGATGACCTGGCTTATACATACAAAATTGATCGGTTGATATAACTGATATTTCATCTAGATGTGCATAAAAGGGAAACTATGATAAGTTACACGACGATTTGTTGCTTAGAAAGTCTTTCTAATCGACCTTTCAAGATCACTTTAATTGCATTACTAATAATATCTACTTTAAACATAAGACACATAAGAGACTTTCAATCTAAGAAATACATATATATACGGATGTAAAGCTTTGAAAATGAATGTTTTAGGTGTCACTGAAGAAAACATACAGTAATGATGAATAAATCGCAGCACAGATAGATACTTTTACTGTTGATATGTTCTCTGAGCTAAACGGTTTAATCGCAGATCGTTTATTGACTCTCTGGACAAAATCTTATGAGCACCTAATTTACATAGAAGTGATCTTAATTCTTCACTTTTACACACGAAGTAGAACAGCTGAGATAATGTACAGAACTAAAAATGAATCTTCGCAATTAAAAGCATCCAGTTGAATGAACACATACCCTTGGATTTCATTGGACATAACTCATTAATGAAAGAAAATGTGGTTCAATGCACAGACACATCAAGCACGGCTTACGTTCTGTATAATATCTTCAGTTGCTTAATTATGTAAATCGGTGACAAAAGAAACGTCAATCCCGTTGGGAAAAGATGATTAGCTTAAATTTTGACATAACTCTATTCGAATTCATTTGTAATGAGTTCCAGTTTCGGAATAAACATAAACTCTGGGATGTATGTATATCCATCTGACGGGTCCCAAATAGGACAAAACGCATGCCCTGAAATCCACTACTAGCCATCATCCATCTCTGCTTATCAGTATTCGAACACAGATAAATAACATAGGCGAGTTTAAATCACATTTATAGAAATACTACTTATCTGACCTAAACTAAGTAGATGGAGATAGCAATTTGAACCTGTAACCTAGAATGTTAAAGTAGATTGTTGTCTTCATACTGAAGCACAACTGTATCAATCATTATCAATATAGAGCCTGGGACAGATCTAAGTTGCCATAACATAGGTAAGTCTATAATTTTTACTAACAAAATGTAAAGAATACACTTAGAGTACGACTACTCGTGATAAGTCGAACTAAACTCCGTTGAAGAGGTAAACACAGAAAAGATAGATAATATGTAAACATATATTACAAAGAAATGCAGATTACACTTGCATTATACATGTTAATAGCCCCTCACACACACACAGTGCGTGGGATTGAAAGCGAGTAAGTAAAATACATGTAGGATGGATAAAAAAAAAGAATTTTATTAATAAATATATGCTCTTCCTAAGCACATTTTTTATCCACACATCCTTTGCCTAATTCATTATATTCTTGACTAGATATCCACATTTGTTGGAAGGTACCCTGTAAAATCGAGAAAAACAAATTAAATATTTTAAAAATAGGGGATATTTGGAAGTTATTAGTATTCAATCGTAGATGCTCTCAAACAATTATTCGTATATTTTGGAACCATCGAGTTAACAGTCCTGAAATTAGACCCACAGTGCTAGATAAATATGGGAAATCCATTGAAGAAGTAGTGAATATTTATCGACTGAAATGGTTGGAACATGTATTACATGTGCTAATCAATCGATCACCTACATCGACACACGACGTTATCTGGTGTAGAAGTAGGTTGGAAGAATGTTAGAGGATGACAAACCAAGATATGACACCATATCATGAAGGTACTAACTACTAGACTCAGCCATATAGATGAGTCTGTGCAGATTACGTCGTTGCAGTTTGTATGATTATCGTAACCAATGGTTAGAGGCTTTGGGTCACATAGTTCAGAATTGTTCACAATGAAGCAGGTGCATTCACTCCTTTTATTCCTTTATATTCAAAGTTCTTAAATTCCTGGTAACTTTTTCTACTATTTCACTAATTTATATTTCCTTCTCAAATGGCATTTTCGACCCCGAATCTTTTCTCTTAGCACTAATACTGTTACTACCTCTACTGTACTGAGATTTTTTTACTTGATAATTTCATCACTCTGTGCTAATGAGATATAGAAACTGGAACCAATGTACATATGTGTCAGGTTCTACGTTGCGTATAACTGGCTGACTTTAGTGTGATAAGGACGAAATTTTCTACAGTTTTTTGTCATGTAATCAAGGGGCTATTGAAGGTCACTTTAGTAAGGAACACTGAATTGGCGTGAAATCACTAGTTTAATGAATTCATATTTCCGATTTGAGTTAATTAGTGACAGTCCGACAACCATCCTATCTGATTGGTGTATAACTACTGCCAAATTTTCTACACAGTTAAACTCCACTAAATCCGAATTGATTTAAATTGGAATATAGACCCAATTGGTTTTCAACTAAGTGATCTAAAAATGAATAGTTCATCGAGAAGCCTAAAATGTCCTGGATTCAATGTGAGGTGCATATCATAAGTATACACTAACTAGAATTCATAATTAACCCATGACTTTTTTCATGATAATCAAGTTAACAGATTGAGATCATGATTCGATTGAAGCTAGACCACCATGGAAAACCTGTGAGCACTGGACGGCCGTCTCGTCCTAGTATGGGACTCCTCAGCAGTGCGCACTCACGGCCCCGCACCCCGCGAGGCTCGAAACCCAGGGCCTACCAGTCTCGCGCCATGCACTTAACCAACTAGACCACTGAGCCGGCATCCGACGGTGTTAATGTCTAACTTCAACCAATCCAAGCTTCAATTAACTCATGATTTTATTCTGTGAAATTTCTAAAATCTCCACAAACTCCCTCTGATAATTAAGTTAACCCTCCATAAATCTCTACATCAAACAACTTTGAAATCTATTCACTATTTAACAGCATTTAAAATAAGAACTAACAATACTGATGATACTTATAATAGACATATAATACAATTCAGTCAGAATAAAATGCTATACATAAAAGATATAAATCTAATAGAATATACATGTCATTTTACTTACTAAAGATCCTAGAATAGAACCACCAATCCAACTGGAATAACGACGTTCAGCTGTTGTACTAGGAAAGTTAACTTTTAATCTCATACTCTAAATTATGTAATAATAATATTATGATTCTATAAATAAATACAAACATACCGGTGGTGTTTTAATATTTAAATCTCGTTGTAATCTATCAGTAAATCCAGTGATTAAGCTGTTACCACCAACAACTATGATATTACTATACAAACTCTAAAAATGATAATATAAGGAAAGAAAAAAAACGATCCATCAATATAAATTATATATAGTGAATACAGATGGGTACTGTTATATCCCGATGAGAATAATGAATAGTAACTATTGGGATCTATTTCTGGACTAACATTAAACGTATAACTATTCATATTCATGTTCCTCTTATTAAAAGCTTTATTTTGACCCATAGACTATTATTATACGATTTAACATTCTTGAATTATACCCAGTCTATCAATTACTATCTTCCACATTCACAGCCTCTTTTGGTTAGATCTTGTACAAATGTTGTTTTCTATTTTATGGTACGATGTACGATGTATTTATAAATACAGTTGTATCTGCCAAAGCAGCTACATCGGCCAAACTGAAAGGAGAGCATATCTTAGATTTCTTGAACATGTTCCAAAAAGTCTTAGAACAAGGGAAAGAAAGACTCTGAATAGTGCAATCACTAAACATCTCCTTGATATAGGACATCAGGTAAATCCTTTAGGGTGATTAGTAAGCAGACAAACTCCAGTCTTCTGAAGTTTACTGAAGCCGTTGCTATCAGGCGTCAAAAGCCTGACCTATGTATTCAAAAGGCGACGTTTGTTAATCTTTCCTTGCCTTGGTGACAAATATTCTTTCGCTGCACCCTAAAAAAATTTTTTTCTTTTGTATTTATTACATCATTGACTTTATTTTAGTTTTTCAACTACCTTTCAAATTAATAATCTTTCAACTAAACTCTACTCACTATATTCTTATCAATGTTTATTCATTATGTAATCAATACCGTATCAGAAGTAGTTACTTCAATGGTAGTGATATATAAAAGAAAGATTACATGTAAGGATATGATTCAGGAAGAAAGAATTAGTTCGTGGAGAGAAAGGTATAAAACAACTTGGTTTAAGGGTATACAAAGAGGGTATAAACCTATAACACTGTGATCGATTGTGAGCCATATCATCTAGAGTCTCCAACCACTGATTACAGTGGTCATGTGAACCCCAACCAAGTAGTCTGCATCTACCAGTATGACTCAGAAAACAAGTTAGTGACTTTATGGACTAATGCCACGTTTTGGTTTGGCCGCCCCTAAATATTACTATAAAATAAAATTCTGTAAATATAAAAAGGTATTGAATTGACGGTTATTACAATCAAAGAGACAGAATTCACCAAATCAAGAGAATAAGTTCATTGAATATTTCTTCAATAGTACAAGATAGTAATCAATGAAAGGGATATAAATTGCAAAAACAAACAATCATGTCTTTAGTTATCATTTCACAGGTTTAAAATTCAACTGTTCAATGTAATTCAACATGAGAAACTGTGCAATATCATCAGTTCTATGATACACAAAACAAGTGACTCAAACCTGAATACATGTTGAATTGATGATTGGCATAAAACAACTGTTCAATTGTCGCTCGCCCTCTGTGTTTTTTATGGTTTGTTGGTGAGATTATAATTTATGGACGACCTTTGAGTAACACCAGACTGGCCTTGAGAGTGTACACCTAATAACCAGGACCAAATGAGGGCTATAAACCTGTGTGTAGGATTAGAATTATGATTTACAGTTGATTATTAAGATTAGGTATAAGGTTTAGGGTTTTCATCACTAACCGGCATCAGCTATAATGCCAAAACTCTATTTATTCAAATGAATGGGTGGATTTCGCGCCGAAATCCGAGACCTGTTATCTTATACGAGATTGGTTCGTCCATAAATTATAGTCTCGCCGGTTAACCTTCAAATGATGTTAGTAATAGTGCAGTGAATGAAAACTTGGTGGGGATAACCAACTTATTATTTAATGCAAAATCACATAGTGGTTAAGTAAAATGCGAAAATCATACACTAGGTACATCATCTGCACATCTTTGAATTGTTTCTTACGAACTACATTGTTTATTTATTCCTGTTGTAATCTTGATTGCTTTCAGTGTTCTTTCCTCCTCTCTCCACTTCAGTCTTCTAAATCTTATGTTGGTGACCTTTCCACTTCCAATCGGAGCTGGAAGATGTGCAAATCATGTATGTAATGTATGGTTTTCATACTTTACGAAGACAATGTAATTTTGCATTAAACAATAGATCGGTTATCTATACCAAGTCTTCGTTCACTACATTTGGTGTCAATGCCAAAGTGGCGGAGAGGATGAAGTTCTGCGAACGCCATTGCGAGGCCGTGAGAGGAGGCGCTAGTTGTGGTAGTCTGGTGCAGGAAGGTGACGTTGAGTGTAGTGTTCTGGAGGAGCGGAATTGGTTGCAGCAGTTACAGTCGATGGGGAGCAAGGGTGGGATCTCTGATCGCTAGGCAAATATCGGATGTAGATGACTCGGCAATTCGACAGAGTTACAGAGGTCAGCGCGTCAGCGGACTCGACATTTCGACGGGGATGGCACAAACTGCGGCAAAGGAAGTGGCACGGTGAGCAGAAAACTCTCATTCCAAACAAATGGTGAACATGGGCTCCAGGATCCTAAGGAAACAAATGGTGTATGAATCTATTGTTGGTCACCGGCTACCATGGGACTACATCTCCTGAAGTTGCTCCACTGCATGGTGGATTAGACCCTTAGGTCGAAGGCTCCGGGTGCGGCCCCTAAGAATACCACTTGCTTCGGTTCCAGCACCCGGACAGTATCCCAGCCCTTACATAAATCTAATTATTTATGTGGCACATATCTGTTTGGTGCCTCGTAGAACCATTGTTTATGTGTTAAAATAAATAAATAATCATGGTAAAATTAAACTCTACTGACAGCGTTGAAGCAAATGAAATCAATCAGTCGGAATGAAGATAAGGATTGTTGAGTTTATGCATGATTTTTAAAACGAGATTACGGATAGCCTGCTATTGGATATCATACTTTTAAGAAGAATTCTCATTTTAAATTATAGGGTTAATGATATGATGGTAGATCGGTGGAAGTAAAGTATCTGAATGACGTTGAATTACTTTCTAGCCAACGAGAAAACAACATTTGGTTATGACAAATTTCCTCATTGAACGCTTGATTCAGTTTCCTAAGCTCTTCTAGTAACTCCCAGATCAAATCTACATGACAACTTGAACATAAGAGAAAAGGCGCGAAATATAGAGAGAACATTTTACACCAAGGTTCGTTCATGTACAGAAAGTCTAGAGTATTTATAGCATTTCAGATGGCCTTGGGCCTCTGGAAAGTTCTGGAACCCTTTTTTAATATAGTAGCAGGATAGGTAATTATCCAGTAAGAAATGTGATATGTGACTTTTAGCTTAATAGATGTTTCTGAGAAACTTCTATTGAATGCTAATTGGATAAGATGTTGCTCAGTGTTTTCAGGGCCGCTTTTGGCCTTTTTTGAGGAATTTTCTGGGTCGCGAAGATCCAACCACGTGGTCCCTACCTATCAACATGCTCAATTTCTAACAGTCAGTGGTTTTATGAACTAATATAATATCTTGGTTCCCCCCCCTCCCTTAGCTTTCTTCCAGTCCACTCTGCTCTACCATTTAGTTATTCCACGAAGAGTAGGTGACAGATACTCCAAAGAACTTAGTGAACAAGTAATAATGGGGCCTACCCAAGTCTTCTACTATCGAAGCCGCAAAATAGCACAGAGTGAATTGCTTTTCAGAAGTACACACTCCCATTAGCTGGCAGACGTAAATCCTGACTACGACATTTAAATCAGTAAAAATCAACCAAGCTTGTCGAACTGCCAAAGTTTCATCTAACATCAGTAGTACACCAAGATTTATGAGACTTCCGAGATAAGTGAAATGGTCTGCGCCTTCAACTACTTCATTCCAAGTTATTAGTTTAGACGTTGACATAGATCGGTCTCATGGAAACATCTCCTGTTTTCATTGAAAGAAATCCATCTCAAACATGCTTGTAATGTTTCTACAGGAAATTAAAAGACTCTGGATTTTGTCGGTGTCCTCATTAAACAACGATTTATAAACTATGTATTCAAAGTTAATAAATGAATCCGAATCGAAATTGCCTCAAAATTAGTTTCAATCTGAGACTAAATATATTAATTCTTCATCTTCTCTTAGCTTCCATAGATTCATTAGTTCTTTTAAAACCAAATACTCTATGTTTAATCTATTTGATTAATCACAAATAGTTCGACTAATTCCATCTCCCTGTATTGAGGAAGTGAATTGAACTATCTTGAGCCATACGTTAATGTTGACTGGTCAATTAACACATTAATTAAAAACAGTAAAAAGAAAATACTTAAACTAAATTACACTTACAGGTCGAATGTCAATATCACACATACTAATGCTACTAGCCACTATGTGACTCATTGATAACATTGAACTACCGCCAGCTTCCTATAATATTTAAAATAAAGAAAATTACATGAGTGAAACAAAAAAAGAATAGATTATGCTTAGAAATGAAAGGTAAATTATGTGTTTCACTTCAATTAGGATGTACCTATCTGTATTGCAGTGTCCAACACACTGATGTTCAAATACAGTATCTATTGCTTTAAGCAGATATTACCTAGTACTAATATTTGTTGTAGTCAGAGGTTTCGGTTTTCTTGTAATTGATATTCAAGATTAAATCTTAATAGACGCTTTTAGTATACAAACAGGCCCCTTTGAATTTATATAATATATATATAGTTTTGCATTAAGGTTAATAGTATTATTAATAATGAATACCATACGTGTTAGACAGTGTATTGGCCATCCTGACTTAGAAGCTTAGTAAGAATGATATGTAATAGGTTCTAGTCCAAATAATCAACACTGATAACACAGAAATGAAGGTATATCCGGTGCACAGACAACAACCTGTTTCTGGCTAGCACTAACTTTCGGCACAGTCATCGCCGATGTGCCACCTGGCGTCCTCCCTCTGCATCTCAAGCCTGGACTCAGATCGATCACATCACGATCAGCTACCGCTGGCGTGGTTGTGTACAAGACTGCCGCTCCTTTTAGAGTACCTATCTGGACTCTGACCATGCCTTGGTCTGCGCCAATCTTATCTTACTTTTCAGTGCACAACGAAGTGACCGCCACCAACGGATTGATGTTAGCAAGCTGATTGCAACTTCTGTTGCTAGTAAGTATCGAACCGAGCTAGCTTCTAGACTAGCTACCACCCCACCGAAAAGTATAGATGAGCGTTGGTTGCAATTGCATAACGTCATGAAAATAGCGGGTACAGTCAGTTGTGGGTTTGCGAAACGTCCCGCTTTTAAGCACTGGGTTTCTTCAGGTTCCTTGCAACTCATTGAAGCCCGTCGGTCTATTGCGGGTGACCGTGAGTTTGACGACAAACGAAGGTTGTTACGTAGTGAAATTGGGCAAAGCTTGCGTAAGGACCGAGAAGCCTGGTGGTCGGAACGTGCTAATGAGCTGGAAGCAGCAGCTGCATCTGGTAATTACCGGAAGCTCTTCCAATTCATCCGAGCCACTGGCAACAAGAAGTCTGGTGTGAACGAAACAATCTGCGAGGATGACGGGATGCCAATCACTAACATCCATCGACGTCTTGGACGATGGGCAGAATTTTTTGAAGGGCAGTTCAACTGGCCTGCCGCTCAAGCAAAATCAGTCAGACCGTCCTGCCCTCCATGGCCGATGACGACTGGTCCACCAAATGAGGCGGAAGTTCGCAAAGAACTCCAACGCTTGGAGTGCTACAAATCACCTGGCCCAGATGACTTACCTCCGGCTCGTTTCAAAGATGGTGGTGACTTTCTGACTAAGTAATTGACGACGTTGTTTACAAAGGTGTGGGAACTAGAGAGTGCACCAACATCATGGAATGAGTCGATAGTTGTCCCTATCTTCAAAAAAGGTTCACGTCGTTCCCGTAAAAACTATCGAGGGATAAGTTTACTTACAACTGCGAACAAGCTATTGGCTTCCGTCATACTTCGTAGGTTGTTCAAAACCCGAGAATGATTGACTTGCGAGAAGCAGGCTGGGTTTCGTTCTGGTCGAGGATGTATTGATCACATCTTCACCCTCCGCCAAATGTTAGAACACCGTCATACTTGTCAAAGGCCAACAATCGTAGTGTTTCTTGACATTAGAGCTGCCTTCGATTCGTTGGACAGGACTGTTCTCTGAGATTGTCTATTGAAGAAGGTTGTGCCTGAGAAGTTTATTAACATCCTAAAAGCCCTATATACAAACACCTCAAGCAGAGTGAGGGCATACAACCACCTCTCTCCATTGTTCCATTTGAGCAGTGGGATTGGACAGGGTTGCCCAATCTCACCATTCCTCTTCAACTTTGCCATCGATGACATTCTGGAAACAGCTCTCATGGATGTAAGTAATGGTGATGTGGATCTGTTGCCTGGAGAAAGACTTCTCGACCTTGAGTATGCAGATGATATTGTCTTACTGTGCGATAATGCCCAAGGCATGTAATCCGCACTTAATCAGTTGGTAATCAGTGTCCGTAAGTATGGTATGTGCTTTGCACCTTCGAAGTGCAAAGTACTCCTACAAGACTGGCAGGATTCCAATCATGTACTCACCCTGGATGGTGAGCAGATAGATATAGTCGAGAAGTTCGTGTATCTGGGTAGCTGCATAAGTGCTGGTGGGGGTGTGAGTGATGAGATCAATGCACGTATAGTGAAAGCCAGAGCGGTTTATGCCAATCTGGGCCATCTTTGGCGCCTTCGTGATGTTAGTCTGGCTGTAAAAGGTCGGATCTACAACGCGTCGGTGAGAGCAGTTTTGCTCTATGCTTGTGAAACCTGGCCTCTCCGAGTTGAGGACGTTAGACGACTCTCTGTGTTCGATCATCGCTGTCTCCGAAGGATTGCTGACATTCAGTGGCAACACCATGTCAGTAATGCAGAGGCTCAGCATCGTGTGTTCGGGCGTAGGGACGATAATCCAATTGGTGTTACCATCTTGAAACACCGACTTCAGTGGCTCGGACATGTTCTCCGAATGTCATCCCAGAGAATTCCACGTCGTGCATTATTTGCCGACTCTGGGACTGGTTGGAAGAAGCGGAGAGGTGGTCAGTGCATGACATGGTGTCGTGGCACGAAAGAAAGCTGCAAAGGACTGGCTCGTGTTGGTCCTTCACGACTCCCTGGTTGGGGTCTGAGAGATGGTGCTACACAGTGGCTAGAGACGTTATCAGATATGGCTCAGAATAGAAGCCAGTGGGGATCCTGCTGTAACCTTCTTTTACTTTCTTCATAAAAAGTGGTTCTGTCTCCCTTACCTGAAAGATTTCTTCTGATTGTGCCTTTCCATTCCCTCATTATTACTATTATTATTACCACACTACCTTACACCAATATCTTCGTTGTGCTCTCTTTCTACGCTCCTTACCTTTTATTTCTCTTCGAATTCTCATTGTTTTGTGTGGCGCATATATATTGGCGCTCTCTTGTACCAATATTTATGTGTTCAAATAAATAAATAAATACGGAACGTAAGTCGTGCTTGATGTGTCTGTGCGTTGAACCACATTTTCTTTCATTAATGAGTTATGTCCAATGAAATCTAAGGGTGTGTTCATTCAACCGGATGCTTTTCCATCAGAGCTGTTTCCAGAATGTCATCGATGGCAAAGTTGAAGAGGAATGGTGAGATTTGGCAACCCTGTCCAATCCCACTGCTCAAATGGAACAATGGAGAGAGGTGGTTGTATGCCCTCACTCTGCTTGAGGTGTTTGTATATAGGGCTTTTAGGATGTTAATAAACTTCTCAGGCACAACCTTCTTCAATAGACAATCTCAGAGAACAGTCCTGTCCAACGAATCGAAGGCAGCTCTAATGTCAAGAAACACTACGATTGTTGCCCTTTGACAAGTATGACGGTGTTCTAACATTTGGCGGAGGGTGAAGATATGATCAATACATCCTCGACCAGAACGAAACCCAGCCTGCTTCTCGCAAGTCAATCATTCTCGGGTTTTGAACAACCTACGAAGTATGACGGAAGCCAATAGCTTGTTCGCAGTTGTAAGTAAACTTATCCCCTGATATTTGTTACAACTTAATTAACACTTGATTTCCTGCACATAAGCTAACCCTGAACTAAAGCTGTTACACATATTTTTTTCCTTCTCTCTATTGTTTGAGTCGACGTGTAGAACTAGTCTAGGGTTAAAAAGCGTTACAGCAGCAGACTTGTCAGAAACTATATGCTAAAACAGATTGATGATAAGGAAATGGTGAATACCAATAACAGGACAATACAAACACTTTAGATAACACTGCTACAAATAATATTCATAAAAATTTCTTTTCTTAATAACATAAAATTTTATAAACTCAAAGAAAATATCCATAAACTTACTAACAATATAGATGGATCAAATAAAGCTTCAGGGATTTGAAAACGTTCATGACCCAATTCAAAATTGAATCCATTTGGAAACTCATAACCAACCATTGGAAAAGTGTCCGCTTGGCTGAAAGACACGTATTTTTTTTAAAAAAACAGGCAAAATTTGTATAGTGTAGCGTTACAAATACAAATAACTACATGTGAGTGTAGGGAGATTTGTGAAAACTGTAAAATCTTCATGATCTAAATCATAAACCAATACTAAAAATCAAAAAGCATAAGACGGCTACTTCGCCCTATTATGAGACTCCTCAACGGTGCGCATCTACCACGTCACATCAGAGAATCCAACCCTGAATCTTCAGTTTCGTAGAAGAAACAACCGTTTAGTGCTTCGAGCTATTCTTTAGTGATCTAGCTAACTGTAAGAATTACACATGATTTGTAATAGATCAATGTTTGCGATTTCAGAACTGCAGAGCCTCTTTCTAATCTTGGAAAGTTCTTAAACCAAGAATATACAACTCAATTATTATTCATGTCATAACCACTAACCTTTGATCATAACGATCTTCAGAAACTTGTAAAACTGACGCCACAAAATCTTGTATTTGACACTGAAAATGTTAGAAAAAGGAAAGAAATGATTCATAAATGAATATGATTGTTGATTTTTGAGGAAAATTTACGACAGGAAAACTGTAGATTAAATCTTGCAAACTAATATATTATATATTTGGTAGCAAGTCATTAACAATCAGTTTGCACTGTTAAAATATGATAAAGGGTATAATTTTTAATCACAGTTTCTTTAAAAGACTACTGTGTTTAGGTAATTACTCAACATCATTATTGCAAACATAGTGAAACTGTGTGCTTTGTACTCGACTAGCTTTGAGATGAATTGTTAGACGAAAAGGTAGGAATTAAGTCTAACGGTTGGATCACTATTTCATCGGTACTTCAGAGTGATCTATGAAATCCATGTATCCTCTAATCAATTATGCTTCATCATTTGATTTCTTTGGTACTTGATCCCGCGCATACATACTCGTTATTTTATTAGGTAAAATGATTCCTATTTTGCCGGGCAGCTTTCTTGGTTTCTGATATCAGTTCACATGGGGGTTGATGTCAATAATTTGGTCTTGTGAGTTGTCATCACTTAAAACACATTGTATCACCGGATATTACCCATCGATAGGTATGGCATTCACCAATTTAACAACATCCGAACGTCTCATTATAAATCTTGAAATCTTAATAAGCAAGACGATTTGGGTTACTGAAATTCTAATCCCACGTAGAGTTAATCTTAACCTGGGTTGATAGTAAAAGACAGAAATGATATTATAAGAACATAGCGAGACTGAAGGTCCTGGGTTCGATTCCCGTATGTAAGACAGTGGGTGTGTACTGCTGAGGAGTCCCATACTTTCATTTTTTTAATGGTGGTCTAACTTAGATCAGTTCATGACTTCAGTGAAATTCAACCATTTCCACAGCCTTATTACTTACTTACGCCTGTTACCACTCGTGGAGGAGCATAGGCTGCCCATCAGTATTCTCCATCCAACGCTGTCCTGGAGAATCCTTTCTAGTCACTTCCAGTTGCCATTCATCCTTTCGATGTCTGCTTTCAATTCCATACTCAATGCATCTTCGGTCTTCCTTTTTTCCATTTCTCTTCAGGATTCCAAGTGAATGCTTGAATCGTGATGCGGTTTGATTATTTCCTCAAAGTGTATCCTACTCACTTCCAACATCTTTTCATAGTTTCCCCTTCAGCTGGAAGCTGGTTTGTTCTCTCCCACAGAAGGCTGTTGTTGATGGCATCCGACCAACGAACATTGAGTATCTTGTGTAGAAAATTGTTTGTAAATACTCGCACATTTTTGATGATGGTCGTGGTAGTTTTCCTCGTTCCAACTCCATACAGTAGAACTTTCTTGACGTTTGTATTGAAGATTCCGACTTCGATATTGGTTGACAGTTGTTTTGAGTCCCATATGTTCTTCAACTGTAAGAACGCGACCTTAGCTTTGCCAATCCTTGGCTTCATGTCTGCATCACATCCTCCTTATTCGTTGATTAAGCCGCCCATGTGCGTGAGTCTCTACATTTTCCAGAGCTTCTACATAACCTCATACTGAAAACATACCTTAATTGTGAAACTATTTTGAATTTTATGAATACGTGGTCGCCTGTTACTTGGAAGGAATTCTTTGCATAATTTTGGTATACTATTTTTCCGTATTATTAACGCATTTTACGTGAGCACATTTTAATTAAAGTTATCATTACTACTATTTGTGTACAGACATTTTGATCCGCAACAACCTTGTGGACATTTGGTCCATTTTTTTGTGGCAAATAAGTGGAATTTTCATCAATTTGTGCAATGCTATCATAAATAAGAATGGTGTTTTTTGCCTGAAAACTATACGAGTAACTGTTCGAGATTTTTAGATGGTTACAGGCAACTGTCACCATAGATCTGCATTAGTAATGAAGCAGGGTACAGTAAATATCAATTTCATCGTTGGTCGAAACATCTTAGCAATGCCCATTAAGGACCCTGGAAGTGATCAGTAGGCTGCCATCTATGGTTAATTAGTAAATAACTGTTTCATTCCCACGACATGCTTGGAATCTCCCCCTTCTCACAATAACTTTAAGAATCGATTTTAAAGTCAGTCACCTATTCTCCACAGTTTTCAGTATTTCCTCTATTCGATTTTAATTCGTAGTGGAAATAATCTCCAGGATTAAACCAATCACCCCTTATCTCAAAACTAATTTATTTAAATGTTATTTTTGCGAGGTCAGTAACCGAGTACATACACTTTTATACTCGACTTCACATCACAAATTCAATGTGCAGACTAGTGATACTCCTCAACTGTATAAAGCGAACTGGGTAGAACAGGCTATCATAATCGTAAGCCCAATTAAGTCGTTAACATAAAGTTATACGTTGACATTGACCATAATTTGTGAACATTAGTTTATTGAATTACATTTGACTTTCAATGTAGCCTAGACTTCTTTGACTTATAGACAATTAACAAAACGAACCTTTAAGAACAAAGTATGACTCAAAGTACATGTAACTTAACAGTAACGAACGCGATTGTCTATTGGACTATGATGATCTCCACAACTTGTGTGAGAATATACAATCCAAAGTGAACTTTGCCAGAGAGGTGTCTGAATCTGTGGTCCATCGGTTGATTATTGAGTGTATAAACTAATGGGTCACATCTTCAAAAAAACTGATGATCATTTATGTTATAAGCCGATTTGTAAATACATGGAAAAAGTTCGATTTTGTCAGATAGACGGGCTACTTACTTTCAACATATAATTCTCATATGATGTGGAAACAGGTGGTAGATTTATCCGTTCTTTCCATTTTGCAGGTTCACGTTCATTTACAGGCTCCTAAATAATGTTAATCAATTATTAAAATATTTACATCAATCCCACTAAATTCTGTGAATTATTTCCTGTTGAACAATGATAATAATAATGCAGCTTGACAAGTCATAGTTATTTGTATAAAAGCTTGGATTCGCTTTTATGTCATTGAAATATGTAACGGAATAACCTAATGATCAGAACCATAAGATCTTCAACTATTAAACCACGCATTCACACCTCACTTCATATACATTAAAGTTTGTGTAACCTAGTAGTATTACTAACCTAAAGATAGATAAAATGCACAACTCAAAGCTGAGTAAATAAATGTGTACTTCGTTGAAATGAGTTACACCATGTTGTAAGGTTTGATGAAATCATTTGTACGTTAACTAAAGTGGAAACAAAGTTTCCAACTGTTAAGCATCAAATTTATGCAAATCACTCAGTCAAATCTTCAACAAGCAACTAAGACCGCTTCCTGTATAGCCTGTCCAACTTTTCAGCCACTAAGTTCCGAGTTTGAAGCCCCCTTTTCCGCTTATTTTTCTCTTGGAAAACCGGGTAGTATTATTATCCCTCACAGAGTGGCTAGATCTGTATAGAGATGCTAGTGTAAATGCTTTGTACAACAACTTTGGATTTTACACGAAAGTACAATTGTTTTAATTTAAGATTATTCAAAGATCAAAGTAAAACAAAGTGTGTAAGAAAAATTAAGCTTGATAGTAGTTACTACTGACCTAATTCGTTATCAACAAACTTCACAAATCAATAACAACTAAATATAGTGGAGAAGAATATATATAATCAGTGAGTCGTGTCATAATTCAGTCTTGTTGGAAATAAACCGAACAACATTGTAAAACTTAGGAACTACAGTAAAATGTAGGATCGTGATCTTTTGGTTAATATAAGTGAAACTCAATTACCAAATTACACACATATTCAGAGTTGGGTAGCACTGTATGAGGGCTAGTGACACTAACCAGTTGCCCATACCGAACAGGGTTCGGACCATAAACTCGAGAGTTAAAATCGTAGTGATTCAACAACTAACCGACTGTTCAAAAAGACAGGACATATAGTGACAAACTATCGGTAACTAGACAATGATTTAGATGGAATTAGTTTTAAATCGTATCTACCTATCTGCTATTTTATTATTTTCCCAATCTATCACATAACGCTTAGTTTCATTGATATCGTTGCCAGCAAGCTATGCTATAGTCACTCCAAACATTATTTCAAGAAACAAATCTCTTATATAACAACAATGAAATTTCATTAACCGGTAGTCATATTTTTCAGAATCATAACTTATAAATTAAACGTACATAGATACTTCGTTTTGTACATGAAAATATATGAACAGTAAACCGAAAATATGGTTGAGAGAAACGGACTCGATTATTTAATAATTAGTGGTTTCGTGTTTAGCGGAACTACAAAGTGAGTAATTTCGAAGTCAGTTAACGTACTAGGTAGATGTAAACCAGTTGATTAAGTTGACTGATGTTGTCGGGACAAGTGTTACATCTGAGTAACCATCACCTACCCCCAACTAAAAGCTTGTGAATTAGAAAATGATAAGGATTAAATATTGCATAGACCTATAAAACTGTTGACTATTGGATTAACCATCTCCGGAGGCGAATATTTCCTGCCAAGGTTAAATTTATTTTACTTATTATTGTTTACTTAAACACAAACATTGGTACAAGTAGGCGCCAAACAGATATGCACCACATAAAGCATTCGATTTGTGTGAGGGCTGGGATATTGCCTGGGTGTCCAAACCGAAACAGGTGATTTTCTTAGGGGCCACACCCGGAGCCTTTGACCTAAAGATATGATTCACAAGACAGTGGAACAACGTGAGGAGATGCACGCTCATGGTAGCCGGTGACCAACAATAGATTCATACACCATTTGTTCCGTCAGGATACTGGAGCCCATGTGCACTATTAGTTTAGAATGAGGGTTTTCCAACTCCCCTAGGTGGACTCTCTGTGTCGCAGACTCCGTGTATAGTCACAGGACTTAGATAATATAATCAAAAAAACGGTTGGAGTAGCACTGATGTATGCATTCACTATCTTCCTCTAAATCCTGAATTTAACATTATCACATGCTTTTCATTAACTAATCATGTCCGTCTTTTTAGACTACATTTTTTATGTTCAAACTTTATCATCACTAATATTAATGTCTTGATTGATTTTGTCGCTTACCTTGTTCATTTCCCTTCGCTACATAAACATAAAGCGGAGTAACTGATCGATGAACATTTGTACCAGGTTCTAAGTTATTCATGACTGACTGATTCAAACTTAAATGTTTACCACATGAATATCGCTGGAGAACGAATAGCTTATACATGTAGAATCTTACCCAGTATGAGTGTCAAAAATGTAAATGAAACTGGGTATACAAGTAAAAGTATGAGTCTTCGACATCGAGTTAGGCTTGTATCATACTTTAAGATTACAAGTATTTACCTATAACGAATTGGAGCGTAATTTGAACCTGAGAACTAACAGATGTAAAATAAGTGCTAGAAGTGTTTGCCAATCTGGACCGATGAATGTATGTGACGTACTTCATATTGCTTATGACTAATAGACTATTTGAATGAGAGAACAAATAAATACATAGAACCTCTGAGTTACATCTCACAGACGAAAAACAAAGATCTTGCGAAAAATATGTGGTTGAATACACATAAACGAGTAACAGTGAGTATCTGCTACTTTAAATCATTCATTTTTAACAACTGGTGGTAAATTAAACTTACAACTCGCATTTAAATATTCAAATATTTCCTAAAACATGTATTCCGCTGGTATGCTACATAATTTGGTTGTGTTGGAAATAAGAGGTTACCTTTGATCTGAACAAATAGCATTATTATGAACCAGCTTTTTGGAGACAGGCAATAATAATATCACAACTATACTACAACATATGATACCGAATCAAACCCCTTGATAAAACAGACTCAAAAGTTTGCTTATTCAGAAAAGTGCTGCCATGCACATTCGACATCACTGATAACAATTGCAAAATCAACCAGACATAAATCCTCAATTCCCACTCCAACTTCGAAATCATGGTACAATGATCTAAAAAATACGACTGACTGAATCCTGACAGAGTGGAGAATGCAGCACCTTGATTTGAATAAATAATAGCACCAGTAGTCTAATTGAACGTCCAAAAGATAGTGCGGATACAATTCGAACTGAATATATATTGGAATCCTGAGATAATTCACATAACTAATACATACAAGTCACAAGATTCTTGGCTTAGCGTGATAAACCTAAGGAATTATTTCATTTAACTGTAAAGAATGATTTGACCACACTATAGGATAAAAATGACTACATTTCAAATATATTCTATCGAATACTATTTGGTCAGCTGAATGGATAGGGTAAGAAAATTCGTAATTCAGAAACAACGACTGATTTTTTATGGAAAAAAGTGACTTCAGAATGCTTAGAAAATAATTAATATGCATATTTCACTTTAAACGGAAATTATGGACCTGAACCAGTACACATTCACTTGATGTGTATCGTCAGTCTATGGCAATTAAGCCACTTATTCAAACGTAAAAATATGCTGTACATGCTGATTCCAAGAATTTGGAATTATCACAGAATCTAAGGTGTACACTAAACTATAAATTTACCCATAGCATGAATATAAATGCTAGCATACCTTAGATGCGACACGATAATAGGGAACAACTTCTATTTTAAGCTCATCCAGAATTAACCTTTGTGCCTGCTGAACAATAAAATCGCCAGCCAAAGGGGAGCGTATGACCTCTTGAGTTAGAACTAAACCATCGTACACGGGGACGGCTGATGTGTGAATAGCACCACAATCCAAAACCAAACCAGTATGTCTGCCGTTTGCAAAACAAGTTAAAGCAGCGTTCTTGGCTATATAAAATGCTGGAACCTAGATAATAATTCATTTGAAACGAAATAAACACACTTTAAACTTTTCGAACAAAATTTCAGCAATTTTCTCTCGTTTTGACTTTGTATTCCATGAAGGTTCCGAAAAAAGTATCGGGTGATGACTAGCCTCTTCAGGTGTAAGGTACCGTAGCATGTGACTCATAACATCCTCAAAAGCATCCCAGTCATCAACTGTACGAAAGTAAGATAAGTAGAATCTTACTTAATCCATCTTTAAGAAATGATTGGAGGTCAGTTCCTTTACGAGGTATCAAGATATTTTGGCCAACGACTCTTTTCGCTGGTAGACCTTCTTCATTTCTAATAATCCCAAGAGTAGATGGAATATCAATCTTAACTGATAATTATAAGTTACAAATATCAACCTTAGGGTTATCTTCGCCAGCAAAACCCCCTCGAAGAGAATACGATCCAAAGTCAAAAACTAGTGCCCCAACCTCATCTATGGGAATATTAAAGACAAACTAGTAGTTCGGACAAACCACTCATAGTGAACTCCCCTAACCTTTCAGAGCGCTTTCGCGATACAATGACCTTAGTGTTTCAATTTTATTACAGTAGTTTGTTAAAACGAAATGACTGAAGTTCACATTTTTATGCAGAAATTCGAAATAAAAACACTTATCTTGGCAGTTTTACCAACTTGAAAGTAACCTTTCCAATGGGTTGATATACCAACCCATTGGACGGTAATTTCACCTTAACTATTTTGATATCATTCGGCTGACCTATGTTTCCAAGCTTTCTAAAATAGAACACGATCTCATTAATAAACAATACGGGCATTATATTGAGAAAAATTAGCTCTAAATCCAACTAGACAATAACACTTAGTTAACCTTTATTATAAAGATATTCGGAGGACCACAAAAGTAGTTCTGATCTACAATAATATTCTCATTATCTCGATTCTAGGAAATCGTCCAGTCCAACATTCATAGCATAAATGTTTCACCGGTAACCGGAAATAATAGATGGTAGCGCTTGAGTTGAAAGTCAGAGATATAAATAACATTCACAAGAAAATGGGGTAAAAGCTCAATAAAAATTGCTAGTGTCCCATAACATAACACTTTGAAGGGAATTTCAGACTATTCACTCTGTTACAGGTATTTAAGAAATGAGTTGGAAGTTCGTTTTGACTACGAGTGTTTTCCTATTTTACCATTAATACAATTTACATTCCACAAGGTTGTGTGTATCTGGTAGTTTGAAATCCCGAAGGCACAAAACGTGAACCACAACCGTAATAATTTATGCACGAGGTTTGGTCCGAAGTGTCTATTTCTCCTTTTAAAAAGATGTTCTGTCGTAGGTATTCTGTCACACGTTCGTCATTTGACCTCGTTAGCTAAAATCTGTATATTCTGTAAAATGAACACAAATGTTAGTATCTGTCTAACGCTGAATCTTTGGAACCTGTCCTAGTATATAGTTGTTTAAGAAAATTCACTTGATTGACTGGTTCGTTTAAAACACACATTTTATCCCAGAACTTCGACAGTAGTCCCAATTCAGCATGACATTTTCTTAGCTATCTCCATGTTTTGTAATCGACATAAGCAAAAGAACAGCAACCACGTAATTAACACATGCACTTCTACTATCTTGTAAGGACCACTTCGGAATTCATATAAGCTCTATTCAACATTTAGTACATTAATTCCTGCAGTTAATCGATCACGCAGCTGCATAAAAAGTTGGTCACCGAAATTATACTTCACAGCTCCCTTCGTCAATTCGAGAACAAACTCTATAACATTCTGGTTGTTCTAACGAATCATTAAATAAAATTTCGCCCTTTCATGACGTTCAAAAGTTGTACACTTTACATGATTTAGTAGCAGTTCTTTGAAAGTTAAGTAAGAACAAAAATGGGCTTATCTGAAAATAATAAATCTTTAATTACGTTGAGGAAATGAGCCACGATTTTATCATCCTAAACATTTTTTCTGGTCGTACTCCACAAGTGAGACCCTTCTCTGTAATCTTCGAAAGCTACAGAATTTTAATGTTTATCCAACTGTTCAAACACAAGCTCCATAGGGGCGCCAATGCATAAATAAAAGTGTTAGAATTTACATGCTATCTAATAATTCTCGAAATAGTGCGATAATAGGCAGGTAATCTGGAATTATGGTCAACTTCGTTATTACTTATAAGTCTTGCTAATTGAACGTTATATTCAGTTTTTAAGCTATTCTCGTAACCCCAAGCTAGAAAAGGTGCAAAATATGCGAGAAGCAATCTACTCCAAAGGTTCATTCTAGTACAGAAAATATCGGGCTTTTATAACATTTTAGATGTCCTTTGGTTTTCGAAGATTTCGAAGTGCTACTAAACATAGTGGCAATCAGAAACTCAACATGTGACTTTTCACTTTCATAATGTTTCTGGCTAAACTCTGATTGGGTAAAATGCTTCTTTGTGTTTTCCTGATCCTTCCTTGTCTTTTGCGATAAGTGTTCTGAATCACCCCAACAATTAGTATTGCTCAAATAATAGACCTAATCCTAAAATTGTAGATTTTTCATGATTTGACTACCTAATCTATAAGATCTTGCGTGGAAGCCACATCATTATATACACTGGCTATTCGTATCGTAACAATTAACAATATAATGTAAAGAACGAATGTAGGCTGAAGATAGAATAATATATTTAATTCGAGTAAAGACGAGTTATAGAAAATGACCACGTCAGTTACGCTGAGCCGTTCCATCGGATTTATTGCATTACTCCTTCCCGCGTTCAGAATTGTTAGCCTTCTCTTCGTGTCAATTTTTGAATACAAATTGGTCCAGTCCGGTTTCAGAAGTCGTGTGTTTAGGGTCCAATCCCAATACAGTAGAGCCAGATGAACACAACTGGAAATTTCAATGGTTAGGAGTTGGCTTCATCATTTCATTTTTGTTGTATGATGCCGCCCCGTTGGTAATAAGGTTTTGATTGCTTGGCTAAAAAGTAACATCACGGACTGATTGCCTATTCTTTCTTTTTGACAGTCTATTAACGATGTTTGTCGCTTGACTTGATAGTTTCGGATAACGTTTGATTTCATTGTGTTGGAAATAGTCTGGCTGATTTTGTTTAGTGACCTGTTTTGTTGTATAGTGCCATATGTTGTAACGGATAGGCTTTCAACTGTGTAATGGATGGGCAGCTTAGTACTGAATAAATTATGTACAAAATCTGTGTTTTGATATAATCTTTGATTGTTAGTAGCTCAGAGAAGATTCGTACCCTTTGAAGAGGGACGCAGTAATTTGTTTTCATTGAATATAATCTGACTGTGTTGAATTATTTTATATATCCAGATCAAAAAAATTAATTTTAGCAGCTACTGTTAAACTTAATAATTAGCTTCAGATAATGTTCACACTATCGCTTGGACAGGTCCATGGGATACATGTCGATCCATGCTGGCTATCCTTGACATTAACGAAGCTCAGCAAGCATTTCGAAACCTAGTGATCAGTGTGCGAAGTATCATCGCGTTCGACTTCAACGATAATTTGGCCGACGTTCAATGTTATTTCACTGACCATCAGTAATCGTTTCCGAATTGACTTTCTTTAAATAGATATTATCTGCAGTAGTGCATGATTCTTGGTTCTCTATCTTCAGACCTTCAACATGTTTTTTTAATTATGTTAAATCGAAGGCTAAGAGACTGAACCTTCATATTCGTGGTGTAGTCGAATTATACATAGAGCCACAGCACGCGTAGTTTCAACAACAAATGTTTTAGGTCCTGAAAATTATATGAGAAATGTTTAATACACACAAACGGAAATATGGAAATTCAGTGGGTTTTTTATTCTCGCATGCGAATCAGGTTTATATTTTCATCTAGCTACCCATTTCCTTCATCATTGCGATGAACCTGAAAAACTCTTATTTCCATGAACTTCACAGAGGCACACGAATGAAGACAGAATGTTCAAAGATGACAAACAACTTACTAATAGACCATCATATTCCATAATTAAGAACAGACACTCGAAACTCTTTAGCTAAACACGCGTCAATTGTCTCTCCTGCAGGGATATTGTTATAATCTATCTTATTAGGAAATAACTTCATTTACTGCCTAGTATTCTTTGGTCACTTTATTCAACCAGTCCTTAAAAAAGGACACGGCTGAGTAAGAACGTAAATACATTCCAAATAAAAAAGGTTAGATGGAAGAAAGAACCAAAACACGAAGAACCTCAGCACATCCATTATCTATTGGAGATTTTAAATCATTTCCCAACCATCTGAAGGCACTGATTGACTAGAAATTGACCAATCAGATACACAAAGACGATCCTTCAAGGAACATGATTTGATCTAATATATATTCATATCCCGCCAACAGATATAACAAGAAATGGGTGAGTTGCACGAGAAACCTAGTACCGATGAAACCAACAAAATCCATTCGGTCTCTTGCCTTTATCAACTGAAGTTGTTCGGGTTGCTCATTTCATCTTTCAGGGTTTCTTAGCTGTTCAAATAAGGGAAAGGATCTGAAAGCTCATACATAAGTATACATGGTCACACGCTCAACAGGGTGTTGGTTACAAAAAATAAGAATTTATAAATGAAAGACATAGCATTAGTCGTTTAGTATGAAACATGATCACAGGGAGTGTTGCCTCTTAGAAAAAACATTGTGATGGAACT
The DNA here is from genome assembly GCA_944470365.2 of Schistosoma intercalatum. NCBI lineage: Eukaryota > Metazoa > Platyhelminthes > Trematoda > Strigeidida > Schistosomatidae > Schistosoma > Schistosoma intercalatum. The sequence continues at coordinate 1,776,293 of OX103727.1, forward strand.
GCTCCCGACTATTTGTCATCAGACGGCATTTAAATATACGTTGTTCAGAATTCACACGAAGTAGAGAATTGGTTTAATTATACGACCCATATCATGGATATCTCAAAAATAGGCAGAAGACAAAGAAGTCACGATGTGTACGAACATATAAGCCTACTACTGTATAAAACGGTGAATACAAGAACAATTTCATATGCGCGATCGTGGAAGAAAATACGATGTTTTATTCGGATTCCTAAAAGCTGTCAATGTCTTCTGCTACTACATTTTTTACGAGATTGGATATTGAAAAACTGGTTGTTCTGTGCCATCTGAATCTGAATCCGATGTGCCTTTGTTTTTCGCGGCAGTAAGTGCGCGCTGTTTGCACTCGTGACTCTTGTCTTCGTTGTAATTACGGTTCAAGTTATTATTGGTTTTCCGTGATATTCTTTATTGATCTTGCTACATTCGTTATTTTTATTAAAAAGGACCATTGCAGTTTTTAGATTTTATTATTCAAGTAGCTTGTAGTGTTTGCAGTGTAACTAGCCGTTCATGTCCTTTCGAGGCTTTTCATCTCTTTTTCAGATGGAGAAACCTGTGCAGCACTGATCTAATTTTACTCGTTACTATGTCTTGCACGTTCAAAGATTAGATAACAGGGATTTACTAAAAATATTGTCAACTTTATTATATCTAAACATAAGCTAAATCTGTTGACTCTTAGAAAGACGACTACCTGTCAAATGGAAACTCGATATATGTTTCAGGCTTGACGGTTTCGGTACCTGGTAACCAACTATTGGCCCATGAGTTCATAGCCATTACATCTGATTCGGTCTGGCTAATCGGATAGTATCTTAAATATTTACTCAGTATGTGTGGCCTAAATATTACCATTCAGATATGTACTTGGACATTGAGTCTAGCTTATTATTATTGGTCTTATTCTATATTGTATTTTTGCTGCAATATAGAATTCTCAGCACAAAGTATTTCAGCGTTTTTCTGTTTCTTATTTCTTGGTCGATATTGACGGTAAATATTGAGTAGTCGCCAATTAGATGTTAGCATTTCAGAAACCGACATCTGAATGATGTCCATTCTTTTCAGTCCATATTACGAGCAGTCACAATGTCTCCGATTGTACCGAGAGAGGTCGTAAACTTTTCACAAACGCACCTCAATGGGAAACAACGAACCGGAACAATATGAAGTATGCAGTAATAAAAGAGCTCAACATTTTGGGAAATATAGTTTGAACAAACTTCATCAATGTAATAGATTCTAAGTCGTATCTCCAACCATAGTTAACTTCTTAAACTTACGCCACATCTCGTTTCGGCCACACTTAGTTTTGTAATGCATGACTTTTTAACCCACCATTATGCATTAAAGTACACGGGGGTTGAGCATATCTAACACTCGTCCTAACTACTTTAGTCGATAAACATTTACGACCTCATCAACTGACCTGCCTATTACTCTATCCCTAACTTCAACAGTGCTCACTCTGCTGTTCCATAGTACACGAGTAGCACTTCAGATACCTACTTCCAGTCTTTATGTTTCTTATTTTCATAAGCCATGTTTCACAGCCACAGCAATCTGTTGGATAGCATCCTTACTCCCTGGTTTGTAGACAGGCATTTGACCGTCGCCACAAGTGATGCAAGTTAGCTAATACCAAATAAGTTTCTTGGATCCATTATAAGACCTTATCAGTCATTAATTCCAGCCTACCATAGCTGATGAAACTTAAATGATATATAAAATGACTAACGTGCTCAATTACCTTACCCTTAGGGTCATCCTAGACGTTGATACAAATTGGTTCTAAGGCAACATTTTTCATTCAAGGAGAATGAAATACATATTCACTATGTTTGTGTTGCTACTCAATGTGTTTGGAGAACTGTTTCGTCAGTCATCAAACAGGACTATATCGTCTGTGTTCTAACCCTTCTAAATTAACCTCTCCAAAGTCTGATGATTGTAAAGTCAAGTAACTTTATCATTATGCAATACGCCAGAATGTACATTATTGATTTTATTTTAAAATACCATGCACCTTAATAACTACTGTTTAATTGACACATTATAGATGATGGATCATGTGATGAATTATACCTCAAAAAGTCCTGAGAAGTCCAGTCCGAGTTTTCCAGAGGATGTAGAAGATGATGATGAAGATCCAATGGATTTGGAGCCATTAAAATATTCTTCTCTTCGTCAACATGTAAACAACAATAACAACATTAATAATGAAAATAATCGCAATAATAATACAATCAATCATTGTGATGATGATGTTGACGAACAACTCGATGTGACAATGTTACCACCGGAGGATGAAGATGACGATATCGGTGGAACAACTCGTGGATTCATGTTAAATGTTGATAGCCCACGTCATCCAACTGATTCAACTGAAAAGAAAGTACATTGGTCAAATCAAAATGTTCAAACATTGTTAGATTGTGTAGAAAAACATTTGGATGAATTTAATATACAAAAAAAGCATAAACAAGTTTGGCAAATTATTGGCACAGAAATGGAATCATTAGGTTTTACTATGGAACATTGTTACAATAAATGGAAGAATTTACGTCGTGATGTTCGTTTATTGGTGAATAATCCACAAAAAGCTGTTCGTAACGCCGATATTCTACGACGTGTGGCTCGTTTAATTTTAGTAATCTATCCAAATATTGATGCTACAACTATGCAAGTAACCGGTGATCGTATCAGTACAAGTAAATCTACACCGAATACACCAGGTGGTCCTGGTAGTTTGTCATCAGCCAGACTTACATTATCGTCATCATTACACGCTCCAGATTCACCATTATACTTTGGTCTATCTAGAACGCGTACACCACATTCCTTAACACCGAATTTCCATTCATTAAATGGTACAAAATATAAAACTGAACAGTCCAATTATGATACAACAACTAATACTTCCACTACTTCTGTACCTGGTACTGCATTGTTCACCAGTAATTCACGTTGTTCAGACAATGATAAAAAACATCATGTATCATCTACGCCTAATTCAACAAATCATGACAATAATACAATTTCACAACATGCTAATTCTGGATTTCCATTCATTTTTAATCCCGCAGCAGCTGCTCTTCTAGTTCAGTCACAGCTATTCAACGATTTACTACGTCAACAACAAACACAACTACAAGATGATTCTATACCTTTGGATAGTATACAACAACGTGAACAATTCTTTGCTCTTACTGCCTCTCTAAAAAATGCTTTGCACTCTACTAATAGTCCAAATACCACAAATGGCGGTAATGCTGCACTTACACAGCATACTACTAATACAAATAATAATGGTATTAATAATGCCAATAAGAGTATAATCACAAATGGTAATGATTTTAATACAGACAATAACAACAACAACGCTAATAATTCATTGCATGTTGCCAATTTAGCTTCTAATTTGTTGAATGGTTTAAACGGCATGGATACATCACAATATCTGAATTTATTGGCATCTGAAGCAGGTTTACTGAATGGTAATACGACTAGTCATCTTAATAATTATAATAATACTAGTCATCCTCATCATCAACACCAGTCACAACAACAGTCATACACTTCTATATCCGATCGATTACCGCCTGGTAGTGAGTTGGCTGGTGTTGTCCAGCGTTTACTCAATGAAGAGACTATTCATCTACGCTTGACCGATATGGTTACACATTTAGCTGATGAATTACGGGCAGCTGGTCTACGTAGACGTGCCACATTAGATCAACTATTAGAAATCATGCAAGGTGGGGGCGGCGGTACCTCTGGATGTGTATCGGCAGTCGGAACAAATACATCCATGAGTCTTACTCACAAAAATTCAGATACTACGCATCGTGTTTAGTGAGTAATTATAAAACCGACGGTGGAATATTTATATGGGATTTAATTGTTTTTGTGTATCTTATAAGAAACAACTATCAACAAGGTCCGATGAATCAATAGAGTAATACTGATGTCTATGGATATATTATATGTAAAAATGAGAAATCAAACCGGTAAATTCCAGTTGTTTTTTTTAGCTAAAAACCATTTTGTTGTTGTAAACTTTTATATATTAAGAAGGAAATTTTCTTGTCGACCTGTGACGATTGTGTTCGCAGTGTTTATTTAGGGCAAAACAATATGTAGAAAGCATTTTGAATAAAATCAACTGTAGATTACTGTTACTACTTCCACATCATCGAGTGTTTGTTGATTCTATGTTTCCTTCTTCTCTTTCTCTCTATTTAAAAATCTCGATGTGTATTCTAATCACACAAATTCCATTGTTTTGTTTTTACCTATTTTTCTCTGGCAATGTAGTAACATTGAATATTACTGCCACTTTACTAATAAGTAGAGAGGAGCAGTAAATTGTGTATCATAGGATATCTCATTTTGTTAATTGTGTTTTCCTTTTTTTTTAAATTTTCTACAAAGATACAACCATTTTTTCCACCGGTTCTTTTACAATTTTTTACGTAATGCATTTTATTTGTATGTTGTGAGGTGTTTTCTACACGCGCTCGCACACGCACGCCGAAAAGTAAAACTCACACTTCATATTATTATGGAGCATTTATTAATTAATTTTGAACAGCGCCGGGATTTTTTATATGAAAATAATCATCTTGAATCATCAATATTAAAAAAGAAAAGAAAATGTCGTCTACATTATTATTCTCGTCCTGTTCCTCCTCCTCGTCCTCATTATCATCATCATTGTCATTCGAGTCATTAATCTGTTCACTCATGAAGTTTCATAATTTCGAATGTATTTCTATTTCCATATTACATTAGATCTGTCCGACTAATCCATATGTTAAGGGTTGTTTTTATACATGTATATGAATCCATCTTCCCCTATCCAAAAAAGCAGCAGCTCTATTAATTGTGGTTGTTTTTGTGTGTACTTTTCTTTTGTCAGTAACCGACTGGTTTAAAAAAAAGAAACTTTCGAGTTTGTTTTTCTTTTTGTAAACAAATCTAAAAGTATGGCTGTGGTTTCAATAGTTCTTTTTTTTTCTACAATTATTATTTCTATATTATTCTTTTTTTAAGAATGTTACACTCGTCTTATTCAATTTTGTTTTTTGATAGGTAGACATTAATGTTTTGTTTTTGTATGTATTAAGTGTCATCTATCATTAATAAAAAATAAACAACAACATTTTAACACTTGTCAACATTGCACTTCATTTGTTCCATAACCAACCGATCCCCCTTGTGGAAGTATATGTATGTTGTTTCAAAACAATAATATTTTTGATATCTATACCCATATATATATATATATATATATATATATATATATATATATACGTATATTTAACTGGTAAAATCTGGTTTACATTTTGTTACTACTACTACGACTACTACTATTACAGTCAATATATACTACTATTAATTATCATTATTAACTGTTCTTCATGACTTAGTTTTTCTTCTTCAAATCAATGGGATTATCTTAGATCTCATTTTTTTGTGTTTTGTAAACTTTTTCGAGTAGAGAATAGAAATCTTGTCATTTATCATTGAATTTCTTTTTCTCATCTACACCTTAAAGAATGATGATTAGTTGTTGCCCATATTGGGGACATTAAATGGTAAAACTTTAAGGGTTTTTTTGTATTATTATTATTATTATTATTATTATTATTATTATTATTATTGTATTAACTCTGCAGCATATCTAACAACTCTAATCCGGTGTTTGTTTATCTATGAAAATTCTTCGACACAATGAATATATGCATACCAAAATTGAATCTGTTCTTCTCTTTTCTTTCTTTCTTCATGTACAACCTTTTCTTTTTTTTAATAAAGAAAAAAATCATCACTTCAATTATGATTCATTGTATGGACGAACTTCTTTATCATTTATGTATGTAGATGAACATGTATCTCTCTCTTGATGTGTGCATTTTTCTCTTTTCTAAAAATGAAACCTGTTTACCGTCGAATATTTCCGCCTTGTAGTTTTTTTGTTTTGCTTTTTACTTTTAAAAGAAGCATATTTGGCTTCAATACATTCTCGGTTATTACCTTACTTTTGTTATAAACATCAATATTGTTATCATTATTGTATTTTCAGTATTTCTTTATTCATTTCTATAAACAAATTCACTCAAATACGTTCCATTTTGAAGAAGAAAAAGAAAAAATAAATTATTTTTAATACTCTACTATATTGTGGTAGACTGTCCTAGTTTATGATTGCACACAGGATGCTCTATTTTTTTGACATGCTTTTAGTCCTTACCCTCATCCCCACCACCTCGACATCATCGTTTAGCAATAAGGAGATCTATTGTCGCTATTTTTTTCTCTCGTTCTAAACTCGACTACTTTTTTGACCAAAAAAAACACATTTTTGATCTTATTTTTCACAATTCTCATTATTCCATCGAGTTGTTGTTGTTGTTTTTTATTTAAAGGAAGACTTCATTCATAGAAAGATAAAGATAGCCTTCATTGAATTAATCCCTTAATACCATAACACTTATGCAATAGACAAATATATTTTTACAAAAACATGAGTTTTTTTAAAATCTAAATGATAAACTATAGTAGTCTATTTATCAGAATAATTGGATTCATCTAATTAGACAAAATTCAATCAGCTAGTATGTATTTGGTTAATTTGAATGCCATGTTGTTATTGTTGTTCTACACGTTACAATCTCTTCTTTTATCTTTCACCGATCATTACAAAAATCGCAAAATCTTGTCTTTTCTTTCTTTTTTTTATGTATCACAATAAGAAAACAATTACCCTTTGATTCAAGTGAAGTGACTATTTTTTTCTCACCATCGATGTATTTCACTTTGATATTTTCCTGTTATGTTAGTATATATATATGTGTCTTTTTTTATATATTATACCTATTCCATATATCTTGGCTGTTTGCATTTCTCATATTCCTTTTGTTTTCAGATCTGTTTTAAAAGTGGCAAGTGTAGGTGAATATGTTGTACACGGGGGTTTCTTTTTTTGTTTATCGTACATACATATGTATATTATATAATTGTAATTTTTTGTGCGCTTTTCCACATGAATGTTTGCTGTTGTTAATATCAGTGGTATCAGTAGTACTAGTAGCAGTAGTAGTACTAATCGTAACTAGTTGTACAACATACTACTAATATGAATTTTAAATGAATTATTTTTATTTTTGCCATGTACATAATTTCTATTGCATTCACACATAATTAGTGTAATTTCTGTAAACTCTTTATTTTTCTAAGTTAAAATGGGTTGTGGATAGATCAATGTATCTAGGATGAGGCAATTATTAAAGGAAATCAGTTTTCAATCATTCAAGTTTTGGGGATTCGAATCAGTCTCCATCTTCGTGACTGTTTTAACGAACCAATCGAGCTATATTTTCTGCAACATTTATTCCTTTAAATAGTATCATCTTAGCCAGTTAGTTAGAGAGTGGTAAACGTGAAAGTAGTAATTTGAGGTCCGATAGCAAAACCGTACTGCTGACTATACAGGGTTTGAGATGGCAATAAGATGTTTCCCTCAGATAAATAGTCTTCAGCGTTGCTGACCTCCCTTAACCGAAAGAAAATTTTAGAAAAGATCGACCCTAAATAATATAATGACCCACATATTTCGATTGACAGGGGTAAGGTTTTAAAGCTACACAAGTGTGATCGACCTTGAGTCTTATCACTTTGCTCTGCAGTCTTGATCCTAGATTGTCAAGATCATCCAAACCCTTTTGTATAAACTCATTAAACAAGAATATAATAGTAGGCGATCTTAGTGTGTTCACATATCTGTTGCGCCGACACTAAACTTCAGAAATATGCAACTCGTATTGTTTCTTTAGAAATTCAAAATTTCTATAAAATTTAGCTCGTTCTGTAGGTAGTCTTGCGCTACAATTGTCTAGCTGATTACTTAGCAGTAGTTAATAGGTTCATTTCGATTATGGCGACTTAGTTACCACGAGGTTTGAGTTATCCGTTCTATGATATCTATTTGAGTGTTTTAGGGAATCTACTAAAACCAACTGATTAATAGACTACTGGATTTTGTGAATCGTGACGGATTACTTTCAGTTTTGTCTAATGGCTAAAGCTGCATTTAATATATGGATATGCTTTCTTTGTTCATTTAGATAGTAGTTTAATATATCTATTTTTCCATTCTAAGCAGTGATGAAACCCACTGCACTATTACAGGCTCTTCAAACCCTTACATAATTATTGTGCCTCAAAGGCCTAAACTTAAATTTGTAAGTCACTTCCGATTCTTGTTTTGTCTGTCAATATTACTGAACTTGTGTATGGTGCCGTGATGTAGGGAGGCTTTTTAAATAGTAAACAATACTAATCGATAAACAACGCAAGTTATTTGATATGTCCAAGTAATATTTGCATTTGAGATCAAGTTATCGGCTCAACTCCATCGGTGAACTGATATTTAAAGAAACGCAAATAACGAACCAAAATGTTACCATTTAAAACATACTTATGGTTCGTTGGTACTTCAGATCGCTTATCCAGTATGTTAAATGTATATTGGTGATCATCTTTTATTCCTCAATAATTGGTCTGAAGTATTTAAGAGGTTTGTTTCTCAATAAAAAGCATATATCAACCGTCATATAACCGGTTTTCCGTGTAATCATGTATCTTTTTGGAGACTGCTAATAACCTTAAAGAAATCTTGACACTCAACTGTAATTCATTGCAGAAGACTGTTCCCAGTTCGAAGAGTACCAGAGCGTTCCTCTCTCGAGTTTTAATTTATTAAGTTTCTGATTGATTAAAAGCGACAATTATTTCCTATTGATTGATGCGTTCGCATGTTCGGAAATATCTTAGAGTATTTCTTATGTTAGGCAGTCATAAAGAATCACTTGTTACCGTAGTATTTCTATAACCTTTAGGCAAAAAACTTTTCGGGATACGTCTGGTCTTTGGTAAGAAAATATTTTACTGTGAACGGTAATCAATACCATGCCTGGTTGGTGCTTTAGTCCAATTTTCCATACCATATTACAACAAAATTAATTCCAAGAGACCAAAATGAGATCAAACCGTGAGAGTATAGTTTGGACGGACTGAATGAGAAGGTATGTAGAAATATAGGGATTCACCATCGAGAGGAATATAAAGAACGAATGGATCTGGGTTATTACAAACGATTATAAGTCACCCAACTGCTCGTTACAGTTATTAAGCGGATATCGATCAGGTGGTTTGGATCTACCAACGGCCAATGACTTCGTGAACTGGTGCCACGTTTTGGTTTGTATGCCACCATACTCCATTAGCGAATATCGCCCTCGACAGGGACAGTGGTCAGACATAGGTAACATTATTCACAGAACTTCAGTCGGTGAAGATTTGCAAGCTTTCTGCAATGATTGCCTGGTACTCTATGTCCTCTATTCCTTTACGAGGTTGAAAAAGCTATAGGAAATCTGAAGCATTAGAGAGCAACAGGCCCTGAGATTTTTAAGGATGACCGTCCAGTATTGGCAGCGAGATTGACTGAGGTCTTACGTAGAATCTGGGAACTGGACGTAATCCCATCTGACTGGTCTCAATCACTGATTGTGCCAGTCTATAAGAAAGGACAAAAGTCTTCTTGTGACAATCACAGAGGAACCAATTTGACTAATATAGTGTCTAAAATATTAGCTTCAATAATACTTCGACGCCTAACCAAAGCTCGTGAAGAGCAGACTGGAGAAAACCAGGCTGGTTCTCGACCTGGACGTGGTTGTGTAGACCAGATATCCACACTACGTCAGGTCCTAGAACATAGACACATTCAGACGCCCCAAAATCGTAGTATTTCTCGACCTTAAGGCGGCATTCGACTCTGTTGGTCGTAAGGTTCTATGGCAGTGTTTGTCACTGAAAGGAGTACCAAAGAAGTACATTAACCTTATAAAGGCTCTCTACTCGAACACAACTGGTCGAGTGAGAGCTTATGGCGAACTATCATCAGAATTGATTATCACAAGTGGTGTTCGTCAGGGCTGTCACGATGATTCTTACCTACCAATAAACAAATTGAGATATGATAAAAGATGCCGAATGTTCGTCGCTATGTTTTGCAAATTTTTTTTGTTTTATCAGTTTTCATGTACAAGTTAGGACTTATCATCTTCATTCTTTTCTTTATAAATCATATGCTCCGTGACTAACCTCTCGGATACAGAACGGTACCTTTTGATTAAATAGTTAGAAACAGGTGTACTTCATCATTATTCCGTCCTGAAAACACGTGTAAACAATACCATATTGTGGAAAGTCGAGTAGTATAACCTGTGAAAGGAAGATGAAAACAGATATTGAGAAGACACCATGCGGCTAGATTTTTTGTTACTCGAAAAGCAACGAACATGATTTCACACTAGTTTCATTATTGAGTAAGTAATTATTTCCAGTTCACAATTATCTAGATAGATGCATCGAAATGGAGTAAACGAGCTCTATAGTTGAGCATAGTAGAATATATACTAGAAAAAAAACATGTTTGCACTTTGAACATGCCCTGACAATTCTTATGCAAATTTTAATTCCAAGAGTGATGTGTTAAACATTCATTCATCCCATACTCTGCATTCTCTATCTTGTATTCCTAATACTCACCATTTCTTGATTTTCTCTCTGCGATCGTTAACCTCGAAAGTACTTTTCATCAAGCAATGATATTAGCTACAAAACTAAGGAAAAGTAGACACGTGTTTCGTTGTAGTTTGAAACTTCAATGACATACACACGTGGCTTGATCAGGTATCTAACCCAGAACCTTCATGTATCGTGGAAACCTTTCTTCGTTTTTATACAAAATCATGTAAAAATGTATAATCATATTGTTCGAAATATTCATTACAAGAATACATTCACGTATAAAGATTTTCTGATCGACTGTATCCTCTCATTACACTATCAGAGTATTCATTCGATTATTTTTGTTCATCTTAGACAGTCAATCAGCTGCAAAGTAGGACTAGGCACATATGTGCATCGGTCCAAGTTACCATACTTCATTAGCACAACATCTTGAACACCATATTTACAGAAGGAGTTACTTCAGTAGTGGTAATATATGAAAGAAAGATTGTGTATAAGGATATAATATAGGAAGGAAGAATTAGTTCGTAGTAAGAGAGATATAAAGCAATTTTAATCTCAGTTTAAGGGAAGATAGAGAGTGTACACACCAACACCATTGTGATCGATTCTCAGCTATGTCACTCAGAGTTTCGAACCATTGGTTACGATAGTCACGCGGACCCCAATCAAGTAGTCTGTATCTATCAACATGGCTCAGACCAGAAGTTAGTGACTTCAAGCACTGATGCTACGTTTTGGTGTGGCCACCCCTAACTTTCTTACAACCACCCCCAACACTAGTCAGCATTGCGCGTCATGGTAATCAGTGTTCAGGCATACGTAACAAGTGGCCCAACCATCTCAGTCGATGAGGATTCACAAACTCATCAACTGATTTACTATCATTCCCTAATACTCTGCGTCTAACCTCACTATTACTTACCCGATGATTCCAGCAGATGCAAGCAATATTTCTAAGTGATCTGTCATCCTATACTAGTAGCTTACGAATATCTTCTACTCTTACTGGCCACGTTTCACAGCCATAAAGTAGAACATGACAAACTGCAGAGCAGTATACTCGTCCCTGAATTGATAGGTGGATATCTCGCCTTCGCCATAGGTGACGTAAGTTGGCAAAATCCGAACGAGCTTTCTGAATCCGTACATAGTTCATCTTAAAGTTTGTGTAGAAAACCAATCCATCATGATCATAACTTACACCATTTTTTAGTATCTTCAATGGTCCTGCGAATATCACTAAATAAAATAATTGCAAACATCAGATATCCAGTTCTCTAGATTTATACTTGACATAAGGTCAAATCAACCTAACTGCTTTGAATGAATAAATATATGGAGTTTTCTAACTCAAGAAGACTGGATCAACATTGTGTCCTAATTCAACATTCCTCAGTACATACACGTATGCATATAGACTCCTTTGAATTTGATGCCTTCAAATTTTGTAGTAAGCACAATAGCTTCAGATTGCTAGTTCTTCATCATAGGCCAGGTCGTGAATTAAAGGTATCTTCACAATCTACTCAATAAGCAAAACATTTTACAACAATATTATTGTTTCATTGTTAGGAAATACTCTTGGAGATAACGTTTGAATAATTTTGTATCTGTCATAACTTTAAACCTTGCTGTGTAAAAATGATGAAATGATTATTCCTTGTAGGATCTACACCTAGATCGTAAAATACTTCTTAAATGACTGGAAGATATAATTCTTGTATTAATCTTAAAAGTACCTAAGTAATCTACACAATATCAGTTAAAGGTAAGAAGAAAAAGATAAAGAAAAAGCAATAAAACAAATACCATTGTTTCATGGTAGATGAGCCCTAAATGCCCAGGTACAACCGAGGGTGGGGAAAGTCACCTCTCCCTCTTCAAATGCTCTTATACGGCCAAAAGTATACAGCCACTGCCACAGAAGTCCTACTCACTGCTTTCTCCCGGCGGGGGTGTTGTTTACGAAATTGATAGAACGAAAAGCGAATGTCCGGCGCTTTAGCCGGGTTGGTGGATATGGAGGGTCCACCTACGGGAGATGTGCTGTTTTGTTCTGCGAGGAACAAGATTAGACACAATGTATCCATTACTCACCAAGTGTATTGTACCAAACAGTTTCCTTCGCTTATCTATCTTTTTGTTGAGTGATTTTTATATGGCAGAGTATAATTTACATTAAAATTTCATTTTAAACATAAAATGTAATTCATAAATGTCTATTATGAACATGATCAGTACAGTGTAATTCAACATGCCGAATAAAAAACATAGACATAGGAGTTAGATCTTGAAACCAATTCTTGAATGGAACTTACACTAATTCATTTACAAAATAAACGGCGAAATAATTAAATTGTTCTGAGTACAATAAACTTCGTGAACATTGAAGCACATTACAGTTAACCTCAACTATAAAATTCTTAGTTCATTTTAAATGTTGAAAGTTTCACAACAAATCATTTTATTGCAATGGTTGAGATCATGAGTCAGTTGAAGCTAAACCATCATGGAAAACCTGGAAGCACTAGATGGCCGTTCCGTCCGATTGTGGGACTCCTCAGCAGTGCGCATCCACGACCCCACCTCGCGAGATTCCAACCCTAAATCTATCAGTCTCACACGTGAGCACTTAACTTCTACACATCTTAGCCAACATCCAATGGTATTAATGTCTAGCTTCAACTAATCCACGAAATTAAGCGACACATCTTCTATTGTCTTCAGTGAGTTTTTGTCTCACTAGTGACTGGTTTCAAGAGGTATTTCCTAGAGTTCTAGTGTAAAGCAGTGACCAGTAGAGTTCAACCAGGTCTGTTGTGAGATAGTAACTCACTGTTGATAATGGTGGATTAGTTGAAGTTAGACATTAATACCATTGGATGTTGGCTAAGATGTGTAGAAGTTAAGTGCTCACGTGTGAGACTGATAGATTTAGGGTTGGAATCTCGCGAGGTGGGGTCGTGGATGCGCACTGCTGAGGAGTCCCACAATCGGACGGAACGGCCATCTAGTGCTTCCAGGTTTTCCATGATGGTTTAGCTTCAACTGACTCATGATCTCAACCATTGAAATTACCATAATATCCACAAAACCCCTTCTAATATTGATCGTTTTATGATCAAGTGAAGCATATCCTCTCAACAACAACAAATTTACATGAAGAAAACATATACTACTATTATGAATGACGTCACTACTTAAGATAACACTTTATTCAATCAATGTATACTTATTTGACCAACCCATTTTAATAAACTGACCAAATAATTGTATTATTAAATCAGGGCGCAGCTAACTAATGACAATCAATATAGAAGAGAAAAAGTCAACTTTTTATCTTATCCAGTTTTAAATTAAAAATTCTTAATTAAAGTTAGATTATCCTAAATATATTACAATTCATCATCATCACCGAATATATAGACTCTATACAAAATAATGGATATTAATTGTTGCTCTGATTGTTCGAAAGGGTATCAGACTTGCGATTTCCAAAGAATAACGCCTTTCGTTATGAGGCGTCATCATTCTTCTGGAAAAAAATATCCTTTAATTCATCAAAAAGATAAATAACAACTGTGATAGAGTTCGATAGAGAATACTGGTGGACGACTTATACTCCTCGATGAGAGATAACAGCTGTAAGTAATTAAGTTACACGATGGATACTGTTGTCAGTCAGTCAGTAACAGCGTAGAACTTCGTACGTACATACATCAGTTCAAGTTGCCATACCACGTTAGCACAGAGATGCAGTTGTCGATTCAAATCCCGTAGTGGAATAGGTAGTGAGAGTATAAGTAGTAATCGGAAAGATTAGGGTTTGAAGATGTTATTCAAGGAGTATAATACAGTGAAATAAATTTGGAAAGAGACAAGGAGGATTCACGAGATTAGAATTTGGGAGAACACAAACAGTAGGCGTACCTGCGCCATTGCAAACGACTTTGAACCATGTCATTCAAGGTCTCTAATCATCGGTGGCTATCATCTCGCGGTCCCCAACCAGGTAGTCTACACCTACCAACATGACTCAGACCACTTGTCAGTGACTTCATGAACTTTTGCCATGTTTTGGTCTGGCCGCCCCTAGCTTTCTTCCAATCTACTATACAACAAAGCATAGCACATCGAGGCAGTCAGTGGTTGGGCATGCGTAACACAGGTCCAAGCCATCTCAACTGATGAAGTTTCACTACTTCATCAATTGATTGGCCATCCTTAACGAGTACCCTTTTCCTAACACCTGCGTTACTTACTCGATGGTCCCAGGATATATGAGCAATGCTTCGAAGATACCTATGATCAAATAATAGTAACCTACGATACGGGTGTGCCCCTGCATTTAACAGGAGAAAGATGATAGATAAATTTGTCATTTTGAAAATATTTAGTCTTAATTCGTAAATTTACTTTATTTTTCCTAACTATACCCTACTTTGGTCAAATAGTTCATATTACTTAGGGTTATTAATTTGTAGATTCAGTCATGTATATTTTAATCCATCTGTCTATCACTACATTCAATGAATCTAACTTTTTCTATAATTATGCCCTATTTTTTGGATAAGAATCAGTTAACTCGAATTCTTTTATTGGCCGTGAACATGGAGAAGAAATTTTAGATGACAATAATCTTTTTTTTCAAAAAAGATGAACTGATTAACGAGGCTATGGTTTTTCGATCATTATTGGAATCCCACAATAGGACGAAACGGCCGACCAGTGGTTCCACGTTTTCAATGGTGATCTAACATCAATCGGTTCATGATCTCAATCAAAAACTTAACAATCTCCACAACCCCTATCCTGATAATATATTCAGTTGAGGAACTGACTAATAAGTACTTGAACCTTTGAATAGTCCCTTTTAAATGTGAAGAATTATCATAATGAGAAATAAGAAAATTAAATATTATCCCGCTCGCGGGATTCAAACCCAGGACCTATCGATCTCGGGACCATGGATGTACACTACTGAGGAGTCCCATACTAGGACGAAACAGCAGTCCAGTGCTTCCAGGTTTTCCATGGTGGTCTAGCTTTAATTGAGTTATGAATTCAACTATAATGTTACAAATTTGATAAAATTTTACTACAGTGAATAGCTAACACTGAAGTTAGATTAAGAGTCATGGATATGGATGACAAGTCGGTTGATGGAAACATGAATCGTTATCGACTTAATCAGATTCATAATAATACCGAAAGATTCATCATTTACCATACAAATATTCCTCAATATTCTGTACAGTTCAGGATATAATAATAGAGAATTGTATTGGATGAACAAGAATTTACAGCATATAAATGTAAGTGTCAGGTAATATTCAAGTCTGAAGACACTAAATAAAATAGTTCGAACACAAAACTTTGTTAGTAAAACAGCATGAGAAGATTAAAAGTGACCAAAAGTGAAACTCCCACTAAGATAAGTTATATTTGCCATAAACTCATATAGTACGAAGTTATGTAATCCCAGTAGGGTTTCTAGGTTCTTTTCATATCTTGGACTATAACATACACTTTACATTTGGAAAGATTTAATGTAATATCACTCAGATCAAATGACTGTTTAATGTAATCCAAGTAAATCGAATAAACAGAGGAAAAGCAACCACTCCCTTGATCCTCATTTCTAGCTGGTGTTGGATTCGAAGACAGTTATGAGTGTCCAAATCAATATGAAATCACTGACACTTGATTTGAGATGAGTTGGTAGATTTAGCATATATACTTAATTGAGGTCCGTGCAATAATCATGACCAGTGTTAGGAGATGTTAAGTGACATGATTAAAAATCGAACACATTTACAATATTTTCATTTCCTTATGTATCCCTTCTTTTCAAAGTATATCCTCCACGTTTACTAATGTAACTTGCAGTACTAGTATAATGCGTAAACTAGAACCAATTCATATATATAGCACGTTCTGTAGAGAGTATGAATGATTGATCATATCTGGACTTCACAGAAATGTGCTCAACCGATTATAAACAATGTTGGAATTTGAATCTTCTTGTCTAGTGAACGGCATATAATACCTTCAGATGATTTGTGTAATATGAGGATTCTATATAATATTACTTTAGAGGTACCTAAATTGAATAATTATGATCATCAAATATAGTTCCTATTAATCGACGAATGTCCTTACAAAAGTTATTCCTCTCAAAACAAAATATTTTTTTCTATACCTGACATTACAAATCAAATTCTATTGTAAAGTTCATTTTCATCACTCACTGAGACTAACCGGGATAGGAAAACTACTAAAACTTGAAGAGTATTAAACACTTAATTCTTTTCAACATTGAACTTTTCATCTATCCTCTCATAGATAAAATACACTACCCTCAAATCATATAATATGTGGTAGATTCCTTTTAGTCTACTAATTCACAATTGAATGGTTAATAGTATAGGGGTTGTGAAGATTATTAGGTTTTTGATTGAGATCATGAACCGATTGATGTTAGACCACCTTTGGAGACCTGGAGGCATTGGATGGCCGTTTCGTCACATCGTGGGACTCCTCAGCAGTGCGCATCCACGATCCCGCTCGAGGGATCCAAACGAAGGGCTATCGATCTCGCGCGCGAACGCTTAACCTACTGGACCACTGAGCCGGCATCCAGTGGTGATAGTGTCTAACATCAACCAATCCACGAAATTGTGCGACCATCTTCCATTGTACTGAGGTAGATACTAGTCTCTACCCGACATGGATTACCTCCACTGATCACGGCTTCTCACTAGAACTCCGAGAGTTCCCTCACGAAGCTAGTCACTAGTGAGCACATGTTGATTGCTAGTATGGGGGTTGTGGAGGTTATGGTTAATATTTCCACCTTTAATCACCTCAATAAACAGCATTATCATTGTCTAGCAATGTCATGTGTTAAATGAATCAGTAGTCATAAATCTTTAGCGCAGACAGAAAAATAAAAGTTGAAGAAATAATCAAAACTCACTAGATGTTATATTTTTACAATATCTTTTCAAAGTTATCTCTAACATTTTTATGTGATGATCGAATTATGTACATCCGGTTTCAAATTAATCCCACCTGGAACCCTTCTGGGGTTACTGCCGGTCCAAAACTCGGATAAGGTAAAGGGTTGGGCATGAGTAAGCAATCCATTCAGTAGAAGACAGCCCTTTCGAAAAAAACATCATTTAAAGTATTTAAAGAACTTAAAATACAATTCAGAGAACATTAACCCATACACACTTGATGGAGAAACACCGAAAGAGATGGAAACTTCCATGTATCAGGTCAACATCATTGATAAAGAAGGAGGGTTTGATGTAGGTGTGAAGACACGGATTGATAAAGTAAGAGCAGCATTTCTACAATTGAAAAACGTCTTAAAGTCTAAACAACTCTCATGCAACATCAAAGTTACAATTTTCAATACACACATGAAGAATGTTCTGTCGTACGGAGCTGAAACTCAGAGAACTACCATAACTAGCATAAAATGGGACGGGTATTTATGAACAGCTGTCTGTGCAAAGTACTCCAGATCCATTGCCTTGACACCATCAGCAACGACCTACTGTGTCAGAGAACAAACTGGCTTCTAGTTCATGAGAAATTCAAGAAGAACACTGAAGGTGAATTGGACATGCAGCGGAAATCATTAAGCCGCATCACAAAGCAAACACTGATATGGAATCCTCAAAGCAAAATGAGAAGAGGCAGATCAAAGAACTCATGGAGCAGGGATTGGAGGCAAACATCGAAAGACTGAATAAAACTTGACAATGTCTGGAAAGAAGTGCACAAGATAGAGCTAGTTGGAGGTCTCTGGTCAACAAACTAGCTCAACTAGAAATAGGTGTAATTAAGTAGTTAAGTTTACTAATTTTATGCCCGGATGTTCTGGGTTTGACTCCCGCCAGCAGAGTCGTGGGTGCACACTACGGAGGAGCTCTTCACTAGGATGAAACGGGCCTCCAGCGCTTTCAGGTTTTCAGTGGTTATTTAACTTTGATCAGTTCATGATTTCAATGGAATTTCATTTTACCAATCATAATTAAACCACTATTAGGTCATTAAAATATACTGAAAATAGTTAAGTTTCGAGTTCCGCATCACTGAATAACTTTGGTTAGATAATCATTGAAAAGCAAGAACCGTTGGTTAGTTATTTCATCATATTATGAGACTCCTTAACGTGATGGCGTTTGGAGCGAACTATACTGGGTTCGAGACCCAGAGTGAACATCAAATATGGGATGAAAGTACATCCAGCTGATGAGTCCGAAGTAGGACGAAACGCGTGTCCTGGATTCTAGTGCTAGCCGAAATCTATCTTTTCTCATAATATTTGTGAATTGAGGTAATATCAATTCAATACTTATAGTATGTATATATGCCAATAAGAGATTGATCAGTTGCAGTGATAAACACGAACGAGGCGATTCAAGTAAACAACACTAAATGAATTTATACGTAATTTAGATTTAAAAGTCATAAACGAAATGAATTCTCATTCATCTGCTTGAATCTTAAAAAGACCATCATTATCAATTATTTGAGAAAGGGGATATAAACTCCTTATATCACGTTCGCATTGAACTATTAATCTCTAAGAAAAAAGCAATAGACGTAGACAAATTTCATGAAAATCCATCATAGCTTTAATTATATACAGTTAAGGGATATGAATATTCTATAAGAGGGGAATTGAATACCTGATAAATATAGAGAGTTTCTAGAAATGGTAAAATAACTCCATAGGTCACGTAAATTCAACCAGAAGAGGCTTGATACAGAAAAAGAAATATATTCAATTGAAGCCATAAACAAAGAGGTTATAAATCTACCCTTTGTAAATCAAAGTCACTAGGTAAAGATAAGATTAACAACAATATCCCTCTAGATACATAAATTAAGTCACAATTTGTTGATGGTTTTTGGCTAAATAAAAATGCAAATATCCAAGTTGTATTGACAATTTAGATATGATCAAAGTGAACGATTGGAGAACATTTGCCCATTTTTTATTATTTCAGTTTATCAACTGGGTAGTGAAACTCCGCCTGGAGTCCCTCTGGGGTTGAAGAATGCTGACCAGCGGCCTATGCTCCATTAGGAGTAACAGGTGTAAGTAAGTAAGTAAGTAAGTAAGTAAGTAAGTAAGTAAGTAAGTAAGTAAGTAAGTAAGTAAGTAAGTAAGTAAGTAAGTAAGTAAGTAAGTAAGTAAGTAAGTAAGTAAGTAAGTAAGTAAGTAAGTAAGTAAATAAGTAAGTAAGTAAGTAAGTAACTGGATAGAGACATGTTAGTGTGCCATTTGGTTTCAGATCAATTAAGTTACATTGATTTCTTTCTGAATTTTAACTTTAACTTCAGTGTTTGGCGTCAGTTCTCTATTCAGATGATATTTCACTATGAGAATGAATAGCTAAAGTATATTCTTCAATGATCATATTTATATTACTTACTTACGCCTGTTACTCCTAATGAAGCATAAGCCGCCGACCAGCATTTTTCTGGTTAGCATTTTCTTAGCGAGTTAGTTTTCTACGGGATGGGGTCGCTAACCCCATGCCCAACCCTCAATCTTTATCCGGGCTTTGGACCGGCAGTAGCCCCCGAAGGGACTCCAGGCGGAGTTCATATTTATATACATATATATTTATATATCTGTCTATGTGAGAAGAGGGTTTGTAGAGATTGTAGTAAATTTAATAGTTGAATTTATAGGTCTATTAAAGCTGAATCACCATAGAAAACCTAGAAGCACTGGACGGCCGTTTCGTCCTGGTATAGAATTCCTCAGCAATGGAGTTAAACAGTGTCTGTTGTGAAGCCGTTACTCACTGAAGACAATGATGGATGTGTCGCTCAATTTCGTGGACTAGTCGAAGTTAGATATTAATACCGTTGGATGCCGAGTCAGTGATCTAGAGGCTATGTTCGCGTATGGGACCGGATGTCCTGGGTTCGAGCCCCTCGCTAGGAATCATGGATGCGTACTGCTGATGAGTCCCATATTAGGACGAGATGGTCGTCCAGTGTTTCCAGGTTTTTCATCGTGTTTTAGCTTTAATCGACTCATGAATTCAACTATTAAATCTATATGATCACTTTAATTATTTAACACGAAGATTTTTTTCGTTCTAGTAAGGAGGAATTAAGCACATGAACTTTTAGACCATAACATATCGTCGACTGACATAACTATTTTACCCGAATAACATTAGAGGGGATTGGTCAATTTCAATCGATTTAAATAGCTGATCATTAATTCAACTGTTTGACCTTTCACCTAGATAATCTAATTTCTGATTGGTTATCTTCAACTTGTGATTTATAAACTAACATCAAAATGACCGAAACAGCACTGACCATTTAGTTGGATACTATAATATATATTGTGTTTTTGGTCATAGTTAACTTAAGGTGTTTCCATCCCTACCGTGTGATTGTTATCAAGGTGTTAGTTAAAATTGTTCACTATTAGCTATGGACTGTTCAATCTAAATTTTTATATCATGTAAACTTTTAAAGACCATTTGTTTCTTGACTGACTTTGTTATAGTTGAATTTATTAGTCAGTATAAGCTAGACCACCGTTGGATGCCAGCTCAGTGGTCCAAAAGTGAAGCATTCGAGTGCGATACCGAAAGGCACGCTTTGCTGACTAGTGCCAAATACTACGAAACTTAGGTTTGGAATTTCCTGTCGACCACTTCCAACCACTTTACAACTACATTGCTTCATTTTGCAATTGTACAATATCTTGGATACAACCGTTCTACTTGACATTCATGTAACAATAAAACTACTATCGCAGTTTGAATCCTGATATCATCTGTAAAATATATTCTAAAATTCCATGTTTCGATTATTTCAGTAACTAGGTCTATTAGAAGACATTTTTTACTTAAATGAGCCTAACTTACTTACGCCTGTTACTCCTCGTGAAGGAGCATAGGGCGTAATGTATGTCCAGTCCATTTCCATCGTCTTTTCCTAATTTCTTCTTCAGCTGGAAGCTGGGTTGTTCTCTCCTACAGAAGGCTATTGCTGATGGTATCCGGCCAATGGATGTTCAGTATCTTGCGAAGACAGCTATTTATAAATACTTGTACTTTCTTGATTGTGGTTGTTGTAGTTCTCCAAGTTTCAGCTCCATACAGTAGAACTGCCTTGACGTTCGTATTGAAGATTCTCACTTTGATATTGGTTGAAAGTTGTTTTGAGTTCCATATGTTCTTCAATTGTAGGAATGCGACCCTTGCTTTGCCGATCCTCGCCTTTATATCTGCATCTGAACCTCCTTGTTCATCGATGATGCTTCCCAGGTATGTGAAGGATCCTACCTCTTCCATAGTTTCGCCATCAAGAGTGATTAGATTGCTGTTCTCCGCTTTGAATTTGAGGACCTTAGTTTTCTCTTTGTGTATGCTGAGGCCTACTGATGCAGAGACTGCTGCTACACTGGCTGTCTTCATCTGCATCTGTTCGTGTGTACGTGATAGGAGGGCTAGGTCATCTGCGAAGTCCAAATCGTCTAATTGGTTCTGAGCTGTCCATTGTATTCCGTGTTTTCCTTCAGATGTTGAGGTCTTCATAATCCAGTCGACCACCAGAAGAAAGAGGAAGGGAGAGAGTAAACAACCTTGTCTGACTCCGGTCCTTACTTGGAATGCATCTGTCAGCTGTCCTCCATGCACTACTTTGCACTGTAGTCCGTCGTATGAGTTCCGAATAATATTGACAATCTTCTCAGGAACTCCGTAGTGTCGAAGAAGTTTCCATAATGTCCTCCTATCTACACTGTCGAATGCCTTTTCATAATCAATGAAGTTGATGTATAGTGATGAGTTCCACTCAACTGATTGTTCGACGATGATCCGTAGTGTTGCAATTTGGTCTGTGCACGACCGATCCTTACGGAATCCAGCTTGTTGATCTCGAAGTTGGGCGTCTACTGCATCCTTCATCCGGTTCAGCAACAATCTGTTGAAGACTTTCCCTGGTATTGACAGTAGTGTAATGCCTCTGTAGTTTTCACATTTGCTCAGATCTCCTTTCTTTGGAATCTTGACGAGGTGTCCTTCTTTCCAGTCCATCGGCACTTGTTCCTCCTCCCAAATCTTTTTGAATAGAAGATAAAGCATGCTTGTGGTTGCTTCAATGTCTGATTTCAGTGCTTCAGTTGGTATGTTGTCGGGTCCTGCTGCTTTCCCGTTCTTGATTTGTCTGACGGCCATTCTAATTTCTTTTTTAGCTTCAGTTTCAAATTGGCTACATCTAGGTGGTGATCTGAAGCCACGTCAGCACCTCTCCTGGTTCTCACATCTTCCATTGTCCTTCGGAATTTTTTGTTGATGCAAATATGATCTATTTGGTTCTCTGTAGTGTGGTCCGGTGAGATCCATGTAGCCTTGTGTGTACGCTTGTGTGGAAATATTGTGCCTCCTATGACCAATTTGTTGAATGCACACAGATTTGCAAATCTTTCTCCATTTTCGTTTCTTTCTCCCAGTCCATGTCGTCCCATAATATCTTCATATCCAGTGTTGTCTATTTCGACTTTGACATTTAGATCTCCCATTAGAATGGTGAGGTCCTTTCTTGGGCATTTCTCTATCACTGACTGCAGCCGCTCGAAGAATTGATCTTTATTGTCGTCGTTGCTATCATTGGTGGGTGCATAACATTGGATAATATTCATTGTGATCCCCTCCTTCTTTGTTTTGAATGATGCTTTGATGATTTTGGATCTGTGAGATTCCTATCCTACAAGTGCATTTCGTGCTACTTTAGACAGCATAAGAGCGACTCCCTGAGTGTGTGGAGCATTGTCCTCTTCGTGACCGGAGTATAGCAGCATCTCTCCCGTAGCTAGCCTTTTCTGTCCAGCTTGGGTCCAGTGGGTTTCGCTGATTCCCAGTACTGCTAAGTTGTATCTCCTCATTTCCATTGATATTTGACTGGTCTTCCCGGTTTCCCACATTGTTTGAACGTTCCATGTACCTATGAAAATTTTTGCTCTGGTTGTTAGAAGGGGCATCGGCCTCGTGGCTTCCGAAGGAACTCGGCTTTCACCAAGAAGCGTCATAATTCTTCTAAATGAAGACCTTCTAACTCCCAGGGCAGAGTTAAAATGGTTTGGACTATTTTTTCTGGTAAGCGTTTTTTTAGCGAGTTAGTTTTCTACGGGATGGGGACGCTAACCCCATGCCCAACCCTCCTCCTTTACCCGGGCTTGGGACCGGCAGCAACCCTATAAGAGCTACAGGCGGAGTTACTTAAATGAAAAGTTTGTAGTTATTATTCGGCCTCCTGAATTAACTACTGAGGATAAAGAAACATTGGAAACTAGCATCGTCCACTTTTGAGACTCTTCAACAATGTGTACCCAAGGCCACATCAAGGACCGAAACTTCAAATCGTGTGATGAGAGCATTAAAGTCGCACCACTGAGTTACCAGTCAATAATTTGAATCACCGATTTCCACTGACTAACGACATGACTTGACTATCATTTGTTGTCATAATGAATTGATAGGAGCTGGAAATGTGAACTAACGACCGTGAATCAGGCCGTTGGTGGGTATTATTCAGTAATCATATACTAGAACAAAACAACTACCTGATTCTTCTTGAATGTTTGTTGTTTTTCCCACCAGGTGTAGTCAATCTATGATGCCAATCACGTTAAGGCTAATGATTCAATTAAGCGATTCAATAAAGAATTCTCCGGTAATGGTTATCGATAAACGATAACTGTTGTATATATATACTCATTTCCCATAAATATGGGCTATGCATAATCAGTGGATTATGTCTGAACCCAGTAATTATGACTTAGACTTATGGAGAAAACAAAAAGCAATGTATTATAGTAATTTTTTATAAGTTACATATTTACGATTGTTTTTCTATCATAATAGTTCTCATGACAGTGCGATTATTGCCCTTCAAGTGTAAATACTCTCTGATTACACAGAATCCTCGATATAAAATACATTCATGATAACTGATCATTTTGAGACCAGATATTATGTCAAATTGTTAATTATTATCAGAATGTGGGTTTGTGGAGATTGCGGTAATTTTGATAGTTGAATTCGTAAGCTAGACCACCACTGAAAAACTGGAAGTACTGGACGACCGTTTCGTCCCAGTATGGGATTCCTCAGTAGTGCGCATCCATAATCCTTCACGAGGGACTCGGACCCACGAGATTCGGTATCGCGCACTCATACTTAAGCTCTGAGGTAGATACCTGTCGACACGGATTAGAATCCACTGATCAAAATCTAATGGTTAGGAGTTCATGCGCGAGATCGAAGGCCGTGGATTCGAGTCCGCCATAAGGGGTTGTGGATGCGCACTGATAGGGAGTCGTGTACTGGGACGAAACGGCCATCCAGTGCTTCCACGATTTCAATGGTGGTCTATCTTAGATCGAATCATTGATTCAACAATTAAGATCGTTAATTGTCTAGTCGGTGACATTATGAAATCATTTGATAACGATTCACTTGTCCAATAATACTGTAATGCTCATATCATAACCAGTATAACTTGGCTTCGTTATGCTGTTCAGCTTTGAGTATTATACTGTTAGTATTTCAGTCTCTCCTCTATCTTTTAATGTTTCGTTGACTCCATGATGTAAGCTAACCGTAATAAATATCATATTCACATAACTGATTGAATTCAAAAATTCTAATAAGGAGTCATATCTAATGGTATTCTCATATTATCAGTAATTGAGGATCTTAGTGACTGTTTGTAAGAGATAAAGATCGTACCATTTCTCTCAATGATTAAATTCTGACTAAAGAAATTTAAACTATGGTCATGGGTAGACGATAATACGAAGTTAGAAACAAAAGTGAATTAAAATCACTTGGTATTGTTCACTTGAATCGCCTCGTTCGTGTTTATGACTCCAATTGATCAATCTCTTATTGGTATATATGCATACTATAAGTACTGAATTGATATTACCTCAATTCACAAATATTATGAGAAAAGATAGATTTCGGCTAGCACTAGAATCCAGGACACGCGTTTCGTCCTACTTCGGACTCATCAGCTGGATGTACTTTCATCCCATATTTGATGTTCACTCTGGGTCTCGAACCCAGTATAGTTCGCTTCAAACGCCATCGCCTTATCCACATATCTACCGAGTCCTGATATCCACTTGCTTGTGCAAATCGGTGAAGTTTAAATCCACTTGACGTTGTATGTTTGAATCTTCTCATTGATGTTTATGATTGTAATTGATCAGTGTCTGATTGTCGTGTGTGCATATTGAGTGTATTGCCACGATATAACCTTAATTCACAAGCATTATAATCAAATATGTATAGTGGCTAGCAGTAGAATCCAGGACACGTGTTTCACCGTATTTGGAACTCTTCCTCTATTTGCATTCCAGATTAAATGTTCACTTTGTGACTCGAACTCAGTGTTATTCACTCCAAACAAAATTTCCATAATAAAATTAATTTCAAAAATTACTCAATAATTTTTGTAAGCAATAATGGATAGTGGCTAGCAGTGGAATCCAGTTTGACGCGTGTTTCGTCCTATTTAGGACTCGTCAGCTGGATGTACCTGCATCTCAGAGTTGATGTTCACTCTAGGATTCGAACCCAGTAGCATTCGCTTCAAACGCCATCGCGTCACTCACTTAACTACTGAGTCCTGATCAATTGCAGTCCGAAACCTCACTGGGAAGATACAATTCAAATAATACCAAGTGAATTACTCAACAATGTTATTTTTTTATTTTTCGTTTGTTTTTTGTTTTTTCATTAGTGGCAACAGCCTAGAAATTAAAGTTAAAATACAATTTTTTCTCCCTCTTCAATGATCACTTAAAATAACTTTTAATGTAGTCAAACGGAAAGAAGAAAATTTTTTTTGTTTTTTTGAATCAGTAAACTCTTTAATGTATACATTAAGATGGAATAATCTTTTATTAATATTACCTTGATTATGTTCAACGAGACAATAGTGTCTTATAAGTGAATAGACTTATATTGAATAAGTTATGTAAAAGATTTGATGAAAATGGACCAGGTTAGATTTTCCCTAAGTTTTATTCATCTTTGAGTAATACATATATCAATAGTTGAAATCATGAGTCAATTGAAGCTAGACCATCATGGAATACCTGGAAGCATTGGACTGTTGTTTCGTCCTAGTATGGGACTCCTCAGCGGTGCACATCCATGATCCCGCCCCCCGCGAGATTCCGACCCAGGATCTGTCAGTCTCTATACCACTGAGCTGGCTTGCATTCAATGATGTTAATGTCTAACTTCAACCAATCCACGAAACTGCGACACCGTACACTATTGTCTTCAGTGAGCTCGTATCTCACAACAGACCTGGTTGAACTCCACTGGGTACGGCTTCTTACTAGAGCTCCAGGAAATGCATCTTGAAGTCAGTCACTAGTGAGCATGTAATGATTTGTAGGACGAAATGGCCGTCTATTGCTTCTAAGTTTTCCATGATGGTCTAGCTTCAATAGACTCATGATCTCAACCATTGAATTTACTACAATATCAGCTTAGAAAGACAAGAGCAAGTTCAATCAACACATGAATCTCATCTTTAACATGTTTTACTGCATTGAGCAGCGAACTAACTATTTATCACATTATGAATTCGAACTTCAGCTCATTTTGATCTGGAAAAATGGATAGTATCACTAAATACATTCCTCTGATGAATTTACATCCAAGATGTTGCTTAATGATGATTACATGATTCTTTGATTGTTAAATGAGTCACATATCAGTTGAAGTATATGATTTTCAACTATTATATCATCATTTCAAACTTTAATCCATTTATCTTCATTTAGATTGTTTTGTAGTATTATCGCTTATTACAGAAAGTTCATTTCTGAATTGATTACTAAATTGGATCTGTATTATGTGACATGATTTTTTGTTTGATGTATGTTAGATAAACAGAAATCATAAGGGAATTCTTCTTTTGAAACATTAAATAAGTATTTTCCAACCCTGTCAAATCATGAATGATTTATGAATTGATATTAATTTGTGACAGGAATTGTTTTTGCATTCAATTCCAACACGTATCTAGTATTTTTAATTAAGATCATGAATCAATCAATGTTAGAGCACCATTCAAAACTTGGAATTACTGAACGGACGTTTCGTCCTACTATGTGCATCCTCGAATCCTGTGTACAGGATTCGAATCCAGGACCTTTTGAACTTAGTGTCTCGTGGGGGCAAATATTATTTACTACTTAATCAATTTGGATGCCTCACTCTTACAGAATGATAGTCATAACACTAAGATGGTACAATGAGCGATGCGAGTCCTAATTCTCAGAATCGTGTCATTTTCCTCATTATCTGAGATACACCTTGAAAATGAATGGCAAAATTCAGGTCAAACTGAGCTTTCTATCGACAACGCTCAAGCACCTATTATTAAAAGTAGCAGAATATACTGTGTGTTTTATAGAAGGTCCATGAAATTAATGTATCAGTATAGGGCTATGGAGATTATTAAGTTTTTTGATTAAGATCATGAACCGATTGATGTTAGACCACCATTGAAAACCTGGAAGCACTGTACTGCGCTTCCGTCCTATTGTCGTACTCCTCAGTAGTGCGCATACACGATCCCGCTCGAGGGATTCGAACCCAGGACCTTCGGCTTTGAGCACGAACGTTTAACATCTAGACCACTGAGTCGGTATCCAACGGTGTTAACATCTAGCCTCAACCAACCCACGAAATTGTGCGACCATCTTCCATTGTACTTAGGTAGATACCAGTCTCTACCCGGCGCGGATCAGCTCCACTGGTCATGGCTTCGCACTAAAATCTCGAGAATTCCCTCACGATTCTAGTCACTAGTGAACACATGGTAATTATCAGTATAGGATTGTGGAGATTATCTAACATCAATCAGTTCATGATCTCAATCAAAAAATAAATGTCAATTTATTCCAGTTGGAATAATAATGGACTTTCGCTCATTAATCAGTTAGTTTATTACTTTTATTATATTTAAACAACTATATTTTAATATACAGCACTACTATGTCTGTGTTCAAGTTAAATTTGTCACAGTAGATCATTTTTCATTCAAAAGCTGAATCACCCTAATAAATTTAATTATGTTCAACTATAAATGCTGTTTAGTTGATCTTTCTTGTTTGTTTTCTATACAAAAGCTTTACAGAGATTGATCATTCCTACATATCAGAAGCCCCCAAATGCTCTGGTACGGCCGAAGGTAGAGAGAGTCAGATCTCCCTCTCCAAAACCTCTCACATGGTCACGCGCATATAGCCTCTGCCAGGGAAGTCCTACTCATTGCCTTCGCGTGGCTGGGATGTTATTTAAGAAATTGAGAGAACGAAAAGCGAGTGTCGGGAGATTTAACCGGGTTAGTAGACACAAAGAGTCCACCTAGGGTAGTTGGAAAACCCTGATTTAAAACCAATGGTACATATGGACTACAGTACCCTGAAGGGACAAATGGCATATGAACCAATCGTCGGTCACCGGCTACCATGAGACTGCATCTCCTGACGTTGTTTCACTGTCTTGTGGATCAGACCTTTAGGTCGAAAGCTTCGGTTGTGGCCCCCCAAGAAAACCACCTGCTTCGATTTGGGCACCAGAGCAGTATCACAGCCCTCACACAAATCAAATGAGACTTGTGTGGCGCATATATATTTGGTGCCCCCTTGTACCACTATTTATGTGTTCAAATAAATAAATAAACATGTCAGAAACACAACTGTATACTACAATTTATTGATAGCATTAAGTGTGTTAGAATTATAAGAAAACTTATATTCTCCCTTACTGTTAGTTCTATGTTCACCATTGTACCGTATACATAAACTATATGTTATATCTATGACTATAGATTAATTCATACAATATAGATGTCAGCTTGTCGACTAATTACTTGAAAGAACTATTAACATCTAGTTGAATACGAACAATGATTTGTAACAAATTTAATTAACAAGAAAGTTTTATTTGCTAAGAGAAACTTAAGGTAACATTGTCAATACTTTAGATATTGAGTAAATCATTAAAACTATAAGAATCTATTTCGCACACGAAATAACAAATGCAGGAGAAAACAACCAGTGTAGTAGCAGCCTCAGCAGCAGTAGATCTCCATGTACACAAAGGGAAAAGCATGATTCTCCGATACAACACAGAATGCACCAATCCAATCACAATTGACGGAGAAGATTTGGAAGATGTAAAAACCTTCAAATATATGGGCAGCATCATTAATGAACAAGGTGGATCTGATGCAGATGTGAAGACGTGGATCGGCAAAGCAAGAGCAACATATATCTACAACAAAAGAACATCTGGAACTCAAAACAACTTTCAACCGACACCAAGGTCAGAACTTTCAATACAAATGTCAAAACAGTTTTACTGTACATGACGGAAACCTGGAGGACTACAAAAGCCATCATCCAGAACATACAGGTGTTTATTAACAGTTGTCTACACAAAATACTTCAGATCCGTTGGCCGGACACTATCAGCAACAACCTACTGTGGGCGAGAACAAATGAGATCCCAGCGGAGGAAGAAATTTAGAAGAAGCGCTGGAAGTGGTTAGGACACACATTGAAGAAAGGACCCAACTGCGTCACAGGACAAGCCCTCATATGGAATCCTCAAGGCCAAAGGAGGAGAAGACGTAGACCAAAGAACACATTACTCCGAGAAATGGAGACAGACATGAGAAAAATGAACAAGGATTGGATAGAACTAGAAAGGAAGGTCGAGGTCAGAGTGGACTGGATAATGATGGTCGGCGGCCTATGCTCTATCAGGAGTAACAAGCGTAAGTAAGTAAGTAAGTAATAAGAAGCTATTATTATAGATTGAATGTACATAATATTTTTTTCTGGTTAGTGTGTTTTTAGCGAGTTGGTTTTCTACGGGATGGGGTCGCTAACTCCATGCCCAATCCTCCTCCTTTATCCGGACTTGGGACCGGCAATAGCCCCCGGAGGGACTCCAGGCAGAGTTTAGTTATTATTATGCTCTTAACATTTGGTCAACTAGCTTTTCAAAGAAAGATTGAGATTGTGTGATAGGTTTTAATACTGAGACCAGAATTATAACTCATGATGACAATAGTCTTGACTTTCATTCATATACTCTTAATAATTCATCTACATTTGTTCCTCACTTACTATGGGATCTTAAAACAGTAAGTAATATGTCTAGCATATTAGAACTATTGGTTCTTTTAAGTTTGGGACTTTTAAACAGTAGCACTCAGATTCCTTTACGGTAACATCCCTGACAATTATGACATTAAATGATTGAAATTCGACTCCGTGAGAAATCATTTTTTTCTCTTAATAGTTCAGTAATATTCTTTTGATGTGTGTTAATTTGCACAAAATTTAAGTTATGCAGAAACACTGTTGAAGAGAACCAATCAAAGGAAAACTGATCATAAGTAGATTGTTCCCTGCATTTCAATATCTTTCCAACTAATCATGAAGATTAACATTGAACGAATCATTTTGTTCCATAAATCTCCACTTTCTTATTGATCGTTATTAATTTGAACTGAAGACCCATACCAGGACGAAACGGTCGTCCAGTGCTTCCAGGTTTTCCATGGTGTTCTAGCTTCAACTGACTCATGATTTCAATCTGTGGAAATTTCTAAAACTCTCCACAAAACCCATTCTGAATCTAAGTTTACTTTTATTTTAACCGTTGGTAGATTCAAAATACTTGGTTGGGATCCGTGTGATTATCATAACCGATGGTTAGATACTCTGGGTGACATGGCTCAAAATCGATCAGACAATAGATGAAGGGTTGAGCAAGATTATGGATTGATTGAAGTTAAACATCAACATCATTGGATGTTGGCTCAGTAGCCTTGAAGTTAAGCGTTCGCACGCGAGATCGAAGGTCTTGGGTTCGAGTCCCATGTGTCGAATCGCGCTTGAGCACAGCTGAGGTATATCATGTCAGGACTAAACGGCCTTCCTATGCTTCCAGGTTTTCAGTGGTGGTCTAGCTTAGACCGACTCATGAATTCAACTCTAAAAATACCACAATCTCCAAAAATCTGTGTACAGATTATCGAAAAACGTCAACATTAAGAAACAAATTTCCAAATGCAATGAAGCATATAAGCTGGTTGTTAAAGGTAGTCGACAAAAAATCTCCAACCTTGGGTTTCGTGTTTTTTAGCACTTGTCAGTAAGTTATAGCTCCACTTATGGGAGAATCCATGATCCCTAGTGAATTTAACCCAGTGTCACAAAGCTTAATAGTCAAATACCTTACCACTTTGTTACTCAGGTATCGGTTGATCTCAATCAGTAATGACGATATATATACTACTAATTGTCAAATAGCATGAAACGTGAGTCTAGGGTATCCTTTCGACTACCTTCAACCACTTTACACCTCAAAATATCTCATGTGATATTGAGTAAGTGAGATTAGTAGCCAAATTGTAAATTGATTCTATCAGCACTAAGAAGAACTTTACACACATAAATTTGACTATTACTCATTTATCAATCAATTATAAAGAATGAATCATGTTTACTGGAATGCTTTGAATCAACACAGACAGTTCTTTAATTTCAATGTACATAGACCAAATATATTTTAATATGTGAAGTTATCCATCCTTTTTCGATGTTCAGTATCTAACAATTTTCAAGCAGTTTCACATTCATTTAATCAGTCAGTGAGTGAATATCACATATCAGATCATGAGTTTCATCACATTCACCTCATTTCAATCATCTACATATGTTTCTATGATCACAACATTGTAACATATCCCAACTTGTTGAATGAAAACTCAAATAGAGTGAAAGTTATTGCCTGAAGTGAAACCCTCAATGAATATCATACATTTACATATAATACTCATTGATTAAATGAACGAAGACTTGCCCGAAAACTCTTGATATCGTATACATATTGAACAGTGTAAAACGAATGTACTACAAATTCACGAACGTGTATTCTATCTCATTTTAAAATTATTATCAGTATGGGATTGTGGAGATTGCTAAGTTTTTAATAGAGATCATGAATCGATTGATAATAAACCACCATTGAAAACCTGAAAGTACTGGATGGCCGTTGAACTCCTCAATAGTGCGCATCCATGATCCCATACGTGGGATTCAAACCCAGAACCTTGGGTCTCGTGCACGAACGCTTAATGTCTATGGAAGTTGATCGCGCAATTTCGTGGATTGGTTGATGTTAGACACTATCACCATTGGATGCCGGCTCAGGGGTCCAATAGGTTAAGTGTTCGCGCGCGAGACTGAAGGCCCTGGGTTCGAACCCCGCGAGCGGGATCGTGGATGCGCACTGCTGAGGAGTCCCACAATAGGACGAAACGACCGTCCAGTGCTTCCAGGTTTCCAAAGGTGGTCTAACATCAATCGGTTCATGATCTCAATCAAAAACTTAATAATCTCTAGAAGTTATTTCAAAATTATTATATTTGTAAGTAAATATTAAAAGAAAGTGTAGTTGCTTTGCTTTTCCCAAAAAAAAATCATCTCTCAATACTTCTTAACTGAAACATCTAACTAAAGGTCATCAGACAAAAATCCTGTTATTTTTATCATTCCCCATTGAAACGATTTATGTCACTCAATTTAGTAATTGTTCTTCTCTCTTTCCCCCTCTCTTTCTCTGTATATATACATTTATAATAGTTGACCAGACAAGACTACTGTCAGTGATCTTCACTACTGATAGAAAGAAACTGACTGATAGAGTATTCTAGTGAATAAGATTAACCTTGAGACTTTTGGAGTGAAGAAAAAGAAAAAAAAGTTATTTAAAAAGACTTAAAGTTAAAACAGTAACTGGTTATAATGAATGAAATAAAGCAAGAAAAGTTGTATTTTAATTGTAAGTAGTAATTACGATTGAAGTGTTAGATAGTTGGAAGTAATCTGAAGGATAATCTGAATGATTTGAGCTCTGTACTAGTTGTTAAGTGTCAGTAAGGTGTATGTGTAATCTTGATGGAAATCTGGTTCTATGCGGGATTCGAACGTTCATCACTTAACTCCACACTCTGAGAAGTTATCATGGAGTCGTTCGATCTAAGACATGAACCTTTAGTTGGTGATTTGGATAACGTAGACTCGAATTCCATAAGGAGTGACATTTCCTTAAAACTTTAGGCAAATCTTACTGTGAACGAGTATTATATAGTGCAAAGCCTAGGTCAATCAGTGTTTCTTTCCGGCTACTTCCAACCACTTAAAATATCAATATAGTTCAAATAATTTCGAGGTACTTAGGTTGGTGGCCACACTAAAACTTGATCGATGGGATCCGATTAGTACTAGCCATTATAATGACCACTACTTAGTGATTATTCATTTAAGACTACTAATCATTAGTCAATACCCATAATTAAAATTAGAAAACTGAAATGATGATGGGTTCTAAACATTGTCACAAATTATATTTATCAGAAGTAATTTCTGTGTAACTTTCCCTAAGTAACGCTCAGTTATGCTGGTTCTAAAATATAATCAATCTAACTAGCAGTGAAATTCAGTACATGTATTTCATCCAATTTGAGTCTCAGCAAATAAAGTTGATATTCATATTTGGACTCGAATCTGGTATCTTTCATGTTAATGAACTCAGTACCTCAATTGATAACATGTTTACCTATGAGCATAAACACTAAGATAAAGGTACATCCATCTGATGAGTCTCGAATAGGAAAGAATATAAATCATGTTTTCGATTTTTAGCCACATACAAAATATAATAAAGCTTACTGTTGAAATGATGAGTCAACTGAAGCTAGACCACCATGGAAAACCTGGAAGCACTGGACTGCCGTTTCGTCCTAGTATGGGACTCCTCAGCAGTGCGCATCCACGATCCAGCTTACTGTGTTTCTAATATTGTTAGTCACTGATTTAGCAGAATCAGTAGTATTTATTGGATTTTATAAAAAAACCCAGATTGGCCAGAGAAATGAATTCATGGTATAAAATGAATAAAACAATATGGAAATTTATGAACTCAATGGTAAACAAAAAATAGATAGATATTACCTTGATTCCGTAAAAGTGTAGCGCTGTAAAAACGCTGAACACTTCATACAAACAAAGTAGAAATCTATTGATGAGGTAATCAGGAGAGCTTAAACCATTTCAAAGTAACGATGTATAAATCAAGTCCAGATGTTGACTATCAAGCGAAAGAATATGTACACAATATATGTACGATATCAAGAGTTTTCGGGCAAGTCTTCGTTCATTTAATCAATGAGTATTGTATATAAATGTATGATATTCATTGAGGGTTTCACTTCAGGCAATAACTTTCACTCTATTTGAGTTTTCATTCAACACGTTGGGATATGTTACAATGTTGTGATCATAGAAACATATGTAGATGATTGAAATGAGGTGAATGTGATGAAACTCATGATCTGATATGTGGTATTCACTCACTGACTGATTAAATGAATGTGAAACTGCTTGGAAATTGTTAGATATTGAACTTTTATTGAACACTAAGAAAAAAAAGATGGTTGACCCCACATTTTTTCAACCATACGATGATTAAATCCACTTGAATCCTCCCACTGATGTTTAGCACTGCAATTAATCAGTGTCTTATTGGAATATGCGCATCCTGTGTATATTGCATCGATACAGCCTTAATTCACAAGTATTATTAGCAAAGATGGATAGTAATTAGCGGTAGGATTCAGGACGCGTTTTACTTTTATTTGGGACTCGCAACTATACACATTTGCTTATTTTGCTTGTGAATTAAGGTTATATCGAGGTAATATACACAGTATGCACATATGACAATAAGAGATTGATCAATGGCGATCCTAAACATCAATGTGAATAATCAAGTAAACGATGTCAGGTGAATTAAAACTTCACCGACTTGCACAAGCAAGTGGCTACCAGGACTCAGTAGCTAAGTGAATAACACTTTTGCGTTAGAATCTAACTGTACTGGGTTGGAGTCCCAGAGTGAACATCAACTTTGAGATGCAAGTAAATTCAGCTGACGAGTCCCAAATAGAGCGAAACGCATGTCCTGGATTCCATTGTTAGCCATTATTCATCTTTACTTACCATACGATGATTGGTTCTAATAACGAAAACCTTATGAAATACTTGTAAAACATCTAATTATTGAGAACAACATTCAATGCGTGAATAAAATGATTGTGAATGAATGAAAACTTAAACCAGATTGAATGATATTTCTTCACTAAACTTATTAGAATTAAATTTCTGATCAGGGTTCAGTTTAGAATCAAGTCGATTGGTTGAATATGATCAGGGATTTCTTAAGGTCATCTTTGCTGATATTCTTAAACATTAATGAAATTAGAAATCTGTTTCAATGTTAGGTATATATAAATAGTGCTTTTTTCATTTATATTGATCATTTGGATCTTCTTATTGATGCTTATAACTGTAAATGATCGGTCTCTTTTGGTATATGTACATGGTGTATGGATTGATTCGATATTGCAATTCAGTCATAACCCTTTTTAGCCATTAAGAATTGCGGTTAACACGGGGATCTAGGATGTGTGTTTTGTCCTAGTTGTGATTCGTCAGCTGGATGTACCCGCACTAGGACTCGAACCCGGCATTGTCCACTTGGCTACTGAGTTTAAACGTGCGTCGACTTGTGCAAAGGAGAGTATTTCGATCCACAAGTATTAGTTGTTTGGAACTCTTTTTGTCGGTTGAGAATGTTAACCTTCAAACTTATCGGCATAGATTTTAATAAATTCCATGCTGACATTATCCTGATGAATCGTTTATCACAGTTATGCGACTGAGTAAACAAATCAGTTTATGTGTATAGAATATTTTCTATTAGTTATTGGATTTTATTCTCCCTTAAACAATGGAGATAAGACTAAACTAAGTTATTCAAATTTATTTATTAATTTGAACACATAAATATCGGTAAAAAGGGGCACCAAATACATATGCGCCACACAAGTCAGTTGATTTGTGTGTGGGTTGTGATACTGCCTCGGTGCCCAAGCCGAAACAGGTGGTTTTCTTAGGGGACCACTCCCTGAGCCTTCAACGTAAAGATACCATCCACAAGACAGTGGAACAACATCAGGAGATGCACGCTCACGGTAGCCGATGACCAACAGTTGGTTCGTACACCATTTGTTCCTTCAGCAACCTGGGGCCCATGTGCACCATTGGTTTGGAATGTGGGTTTTCCAACTCCCCTAGGTGGACTCTCCATGTTCATCAACCCGTAGTTATAGCACCGAACATTCCTGTCAATTTCGTAAACAACACCCGTGATGCGAGAAGTCAATGAGTAGGACTTCTCTGACAGTGGTTGTATATACGTGACAATGTGAGAGCATTTGGAGAGGGAAAGCTGACTCTTCCCATCCTCGGTCGTAACAGGGTATTTGGGGGCAAGTTATTCTAAACCATGATGATTCTCGATTATGGATATGATTGTGTTAAACACTTCGAAATCATTTAAACAATTACTATGTTATTTTATTGAATACAGACTATCATTTGAGTTAGTTGCAATTTTCACTCTCGTTTATCATTTGTGTAGAACAAGGTGTAATTACATTAGAATATGTCTCAATGTTAAATAAAAATGAACAAGTTCATGATAAGATTACAGTTTCAACGGTATTTTTTAGCTTAGGTTTTGACTGAAAACTAGGATAAATATTGAACGGTTATTTTGTACTAGTATAAGACTACTTATTAGTAGTAGACTTAAGTTTCGTGCTGTTTGGCAAGATGTAACTTCAGTCTCAAGAGACTACCAATTCTTCCTAGTGAATTTGATCACATGTCATCCAGTCTCACAACTAGATTCTGTACTACTGAAAAATCAGAAATGCGAGTAATGTTTTGTAAGACAGTTGATTGATAACTGAGTGGTGACCAATGTCATGGATATCAAGTCCGTTTTATTTATTTAAACACATAAACTTTGGTACAAGGAGACACCAAATGGATATGCGCCACATAAATCATTCGATTTGTGTGAGGGCTGTGATACTGCCCGTGTGCCCAAACCGAAACAGGTGGTTTTCTTAGGGGGTCCACCCCGAGCCTTTGACCTTAAGGTCTGACCCACAAGGCAGTGGAGCATCGTGAGGAGACGCAGTCCCACAGTAGCCGGTGACCAACGATTGGTTCATACACCATTTGTTCCCTCAGGATACTGGAGCCCATGTGCACCATTGGTTTGGAATCCGGTTAAAGCGCCGGATATTCGCTTTCCGTCCTCTCAATTTCGTAAACTATACCCCCGCCACGAGAAGGGAGTGAGTAGGACTTCCCTGGCAGAGGCTGTATACGCGTGGCCATGTGAGAGCATTTCGAGTGGGAAGGCGGGCCCACCCCACTCTCGGTCATACCAAGGCATTTGGGGGCTATACCAGGGCATCTGGGGGCCTTCTTAGTGATGATCGAGCACTGTGGATCAAGCCTTAAATTGGAATAATGTTAATCTTAGTCTATCGTCTACCATCTTTATGACTATATTTCAATCTATGCTTCTAATACATAATGAATATTAGAGTGAACGACTGTTAACGATAATTGCTTGATCAGCCTGATGGAGAACTCATCAAAAACAATAGTTTACTCCAATACTCGTTCATGAATATTGTATAGGAATTTATGGATTCTAGTGTATAATGAACTAACATTGACAAAAATGTAGATATCAAAATCTCCCTAGACGTAAATCTTCTGTTGAAATGAGAATATGTAGCGGTTCACGTTAGGTTTTCAAGTATGTTATATGCTCAAGGAGCACGTGAACAAATCTAGAAGAGTAAGGCACAATAAGAAACTGTTAACCAATATCAAAGTCAGATACTTCAATACAAATGTCAAAACAGTTCTACAGTACTGAGCTTTATTTCTAATCTTGAATAAAGTCATATTATATTGAACAAGTCTTTGATTTTATGTTTACCCTAATATGGTACTCGTCTATAATGTCAAATCTTGTTTCAACTTGTAAATTGTTTATGAATGAGCAGTAGGAAGTTTAATTAACCATGAAAAAAATGTTGTAAAACATTCCTTCTTTTTAGTCAAAATACGAAACAAATGTAGAAAATACAAAGAATTCTTTTGATGAACTATATGAATACATGTATTGACTTGATGAAAGAAATGTATGCTTTGATATTGATAATTATCTTATACAGATATCTGTAATGGTTGTAATGATTGAGACTATGAATAGATTGATGTTAGGCTACCACTGAAAACCTAGAAATATTGGATGGTTGTTTCGTCCTATTGTAGGACTCCTCAGTAGTGCACATGCATTATTTTGGCTCATAAACTATTATTATATGGTTCACAGTTATTGAGTTCTGCTCGGTCTATTCATTACAGTCTTTCATATTCACAGCCACTTTTGACTAAATCTTGTACAAATGTTGTTTTCTATTTTATGGTACGATCTGGTTTGTTTGATTAGTACATAAACCCAGTATGTCTGAAATACATGATTCATATTGTACAGATTGAGGTTTGTGTTCTGGACACAATCAGGCAAGGCTAGTCAGGAAGAAACACTGATAAAGACTCTAGACTCTTCGTACTTGTTTTATGCGTCGTTGGTCCGGTCGATAAATCACTGTTCTCTAATTGGTGGTATCATTACGTTGTATATTAGTAGGGCACTAATCTATAAGTTATAACATGTCAGTGTACGATTTTCATTGAGGCTTTCATTTCAAGCACTAACTTTCACTTTGAGATAATAAGGAAGATTTTCAGCTCAGGTGGATGATTTGGGCGGAGTTTTGATCGTGAAACTTTCATCATCACTAGCATAAACTTTCATACTATTTAATTCTTCATCTAACAAGTAGTGATGCTCTATGGTAAACTATTCACAGAAGGTATACATAAATACATATATGGACCACAATGTAATTCTGGTTTAAGTTCAATGTTTGTCATCAATCAATTAAATTTACATTAGGAAGAGAATTGAGTTTGGAATTCTACTTCCTTGATGTTTCAATCTATAAAAATACAACTTGATATATTCAATATACTAAATTATCATAGATGAGATCCATTAAATAGAAAGGGTAACTTAATTCAATATTTATCATCAAATTATAGACATATATACTCTGAAGATATAAGAGATGAGAAACAATCGTCCAATTCATCCATGTTTTCAATGTTGATCTAACTTAGAATAATTCGTGAATTCAACTATTAAAATCATTACAATCTTCACAAATCTCTTATTCTGAGAATAAGATCATTAAATTCGTTTGGTATTGTTTTACTTGAATCTTTCCATTGATGTATAGGATTGCAATTGATCAGTCTGTTATTGTCATATGTGTATACTATGTGTATTGACTCGATATAACTTTAATTCACAAGCATTATGAGGACAGATAGATTTCGGCTAGCAGTAGAATCCAGGACATGCGTTTCGTCCTACTTCGGACTCATCAGCTGGATGTACTTTCATCCCATATTTGATGTTCACTCTAGGTCTCGAACCCAGTATAGTTCGCTTCAAACGCCATCGCCTTATCCACATATCTACTGAGTCCTGATATCCACTTGCTTGTGCAAGTCGGTGAAGTTTAAATCCATTAGACGTTGTTTGTTTGAATCTTCTCATTGATGTTTAGGACTGCAATTGATCAGTGTCTGATTGTTATATGTGCATACTGTGTATATAATCTTAATTCACAAGCATTATCAGCAGTGGAATTCAGAACACGTGTTTCGTCCTAGTTGAGACTCATCAGATGGATGTACCTACACCTCAGAGTTAATGTTCCCACTGGGGCTCAAACTTTATACCATTCATTTTAAAATATAATATCATTAGTATAGAAACACAAATTCCTGATGTATTTCAATGAGTAGAATACATCATGGGTCACCATTGAAATTTCTATTGATTACATCCAAACAGATAACAATATCCAGTCAACAATATCTTGTATAATATTAGATATAAATGAAGTGTGTGTGTGCATGGGGGGGTAAATATAAAAATATTATCATCATTATCATTATACAGTTTTATCAAATCATAATACGATGATAACTAGAAAGGAAGATAAGCAAACTGATTAAAACTAGAATAGAAACAAATGATTATACAACTATGTTCCATTTTCTTATGGAATATAATAAATAGTTTCTATCAATTCTATAACGATTAGT
Source organism: Schistosoma intercalatum (assembly GCA_944470365.2). NCBI lineage: Eukaryota > Metazoa > Platyhelminthes > Trematoda > Strigeidida > Schistosomatidae > Schistosoma > Schistosoma intercalatum. The sequence goes on from OX103727.1 coordinate 1,817,214, forward strand.
ATATTTATCAGGTTGTATATATCAACTTGAAAACTGTTATTAATAATAATAATAATAATATTGCTGTTGTCCCCTCACCCTTCCGGTTAATGAAATAATATTACCATTTCTGCCTTCCTTTATATTTTCACTCTTTGTATATCCGTCTTTATTTTTCTCCTACCTATTAACTCATAATTTCAAAATTGTCTAGTAAGAATATATGTATATATATATATGTTTCCCCGGTTGCCATGGTAACCAGGGGAGAAAACTAACCTAGAAGAGAGAAAAATCACGAATGGAATAATAATAATAACAATAATAATAAACACCGTATTACCATCAGTATGATTATTATTATTATTGTCTTGAATATTTTGAGGCGCATATTCCCTCTTTCTCACTGTCGTAGACACACAAACACACATACATACATAGACGTATAGAGTTTTCCTCTCTAACTCTTCTATCTATTTTGACTGTGTTTTTTTTTTTTTTACAGTAAAACTAGATCAACTGTAATAATGTACTTTTTTTGTTAGAATATTCTGTCGTAAGACATAGTTTTATTTACCTCTATTTCATACATCTATATATATTCACGTGAAAGATTACTTATTCTTAGTGTCTATTTAATGAACGGATGTATCCATCTAATTGTCTCATAAGTAATAATGATTCTAAAAAGAAAATAATAATAATAATATTAATAAAGTGAATATACATATCTATATGTATATCTATCTGTATACCTCCTAGGTCTTGCATACATTAACGGGTCTCTTTTTCATTAAGATAGAATAAGATATCTATGTATACATGATTGGGTATAAGTGGGTACTCATATCATGACAATGACGAATGGTGAAAATACGAAAGAAAAAAGAATTAAAGATTATTAGTATATGAAAGTACAACTCATGTTTGCTCAGTTCATATTAACATGATTAAAACAAAATAGGAGAATAAATGAAATTTCATCATCATCATCATCATCATCATCATCATCATCATCATCATCATCATCATCATCATCATCATCATCATCATCATCATCATCATCATCATCATCATCATCATCATCATCATCATCATCATCATCATCGTCATCATCCAAAGCATCATCATCATCATCATCATCATCATCCAAAGCATCATCATCATCATCATCATCATCATCATCATCATCATCATCATCATCATCATCATCATCATCATCATCATCATCATCATCATCATCATCATCATCATCATCATCATCATCATCATCATCATCATCATCATCATCATCATCATCATCATCATCATCATCATCATCGTCATCATCCGAAGCATCATCATCATCATCATCGTCATCATCCGAAGCATCATCATCATCATCATCATCATCATCATCCGAAGCATCATCATCATCATCATCATCATCTTGAGTTCACTATTCTGATTGCTTCCTCATCCTTCTCTCTTTCTTTTTTAATCAGTCGACTAATTAGAGTTATTACCATAACTATAGTAAATATAAATTATCCGTTTTTCGTCTAAACACATTTCAAATTCGTTTAGTTTCATTCCATTGATAAAACAAAACAACAATACAATTTAGGATGTAACAATTTTATCACGTATATTACTTTGATCTTTTTATCGGATACAGTTGAAACTCAAACTGGCGGTATAACATTGACCGATTTTTAATTTCAATGAAATCCAATAACGTCTACAACTCCAAACTGTAAATTATCATATGCTAACTAGGGATCACCTTCGAGAGGTAATTCTCGAAGTTCTAGTGCGACATCATGGTCAGTGGAGTTCAACCGCGTAGAATGTGAGGCAGTTACGTCTCTAAAGCAATGGAAGATGATCGACCAATGTTGTGGATTTGGTGAAGCTAGACATCAAAACCTCTGGCCTAGACGCTAAGCGTTCGCGCAAGACTGAAGGTCCTGCGATCGAGCACCGCATGTGGGGTCGAGGATGTGCACTGATGTGAGGTTACACACTAGGACAAAAAGGCCGTACAGCGCTTCCTTCACAACCCCAAATTGAAAAACATTTTAAAAGCTTCCGATATATCATTGCATTCTCATGGCCTGAACCACCCATAGATCTTAGTTAAACCACCGGTGGAAACCTAGATCCTTTTGGTCAACCATTTCGTCCTGCTATAAGGCTCGTCAGGAGTGTGCATCAGTGACGCCACGTCTAGAAACCAAACGCAAGACGTTCGATCTCGTACGCTTACAAAGTAATCGGGTTAGGAACTAGGGCTGTGTACTATATTACTGACCCAGCTAATTCCAACGAAACTACATGAAAAGGCATAAGCCTCCAACCAGGAAAATCCAATCAGTTGTACCTTGGGTTTCTATTTCTATTTTTCGCAGAGTGCTGTTCATCCTTTTAACGTTTGTCTCTGGTTCTCGGCGCCGTGTATTGTTTTATATGTATCTTTTCCTTTGTTCTAGTTAGGGTCCGCTGTGTGATTCGCACAAGGAATGTCTTATCCACCTCCAGTGTATTTCCCTAATTCCCCCGTCAGGTGTAAGCTGGTTTGTTCTCTACCACAGTACGTTGTTGCTGATGGACATTGAGTATATTGAATAGACAATTGTTTATAAATACTTGTACCGTCTTGATGATAGTTGTAGTAGTTCTACAAGTTTCAGTCCCGTATGACAGAACTGCCTTGATGTAGGTATTGAAGGTTCCGACTTTGATGTTGGATGACAGTTGATTTGAGTTCCATACGTCTTTCAATTGTGGGAATGCTACTCTTGCTTTATCGATCAATGCCTTTACGCCTGCACCAGACTCTCCTTAGTTATGCTGATACGGGGACGTTTCCACCACCAATAGAGCTTTCCGGTCCAATCCCTCGTAAGAGTTCCGTATGACGGCGGTGATTTCTTCTGATATACCAGAATGTAGAAGAAGCTTCCATAGGATTCTCTTATCCCGACTGTCAAATGGTTCCTCATAGTAAGGGAAATCGAAGTAAAGTAACGAGTTACATTCAACTGATTGTTCGAACATGATCCCAAGTGTCGAAATTTCGTCAGTAAATGATTTGTCCCTACGAAGTACAGTTTGTTGATCTCGAAGTTGGGCGTCTAATGAATCCTTGATCCGGTTCAGCAATACTTTGTTGAAAACCTTTCCTAATACTGATAGCAATATGACGTGTCTGTGGTTCTCACACTTGCTGAGATATCCTTTCTTTGGAATATTGACGAGGTATTTCTGTTTTTAATCCGTCGGTACTTGTCCTTCCTCCCAAATCTTCCTGAATAGAATGTGTAGCATGTTTGCATTTACTTCCACATTTAACTTCAGTGGTCCAGCTGGTATGTTGTCTGGTCCTGCTGTCTTCCCAGTTTTTATTTCTCTAGTGACCCTGGTGATTTCTCCGACTGTTGATGTAGTCTGCGTGTGTTGCTTTGATGTCTTGTGGATTTAGTGGTGCTAGCCCATTTGAGAACTGTTCTTTATGCTCTACTCGCTTGTCCCACTGCTCTAAAACCTAAATGATTGGTTTGCTATATTTGTTTTTAACCGGTCCCTCTGGTTTGTTATATTTCCCTACTAGTTTCTTCGTTGTCTTATACTTCATTCTCTCGTCGTCTTTTCTGCTGTCATTGCTCAGTGTTCTGCATATTTCTGACTTTCAGTTCCAATGCTCTCCAATCATTGGTTGGTTCTGTATATTTGGCCTGTGCCTTGGCTTTCTCTTCTCTTGATCAGCTGTTATTAATTGCTGACTTCTTTTCCTTTCTTTTCCGAATCTTGTCCAGGGTTTTGATAGACCCATTCTTTATTATGGTGCTTCTTGCGACCCAGAACCTCCTTACATGAAGAATTTGATGCTACTGTAGTCTCTTTCCAATTGTCCTTTGCTACGTTTCATCCCGGTCACCCACTTTTGTGAGGACATTCCATGTTATTTTATTATTTGGTGGTCTGGTTGTTAGAAGGGATATCAGCCTTGTGACTTCCCTGAAATGTAGGTGTTCACCATGAGACGTCATAACTTTTCTGGATGGAGACCCTTCAATCAAACTGGTAATGGTAATTAGTTCATGAGTAAGTCTCATGTGGTCATTAGTGAGTAACTTCAAGAGACATTTTCTGGAGCTATGGTGAAAAGTCGTGATTAATGGAATTCAACCGTGTTGTGTGTGGAGGAAATACCCATCGAGAAAAATGGAAGATGGTGGATTGATTGAAGTTAGAATTGCACACCATCGGATCCTAGCTCAGCGGTCTAAAAATTGAGCGTTTGTGCACTAGAACAAAGTTCCTAAGTTCAAATGCTTTTTGCGGATCGTGGATGTGTACTGGTCAGGAGCCCATAGTATGACAAAGCTTTTGTACAGTACTACCACGCTTAAAATCGTTACTTAGTCAAGATCGATTCCTTATTTTTATGAAACTCTTTGTGTTTTCATCATTGCCAGCGGCTTTATTCAATATCATAAATTTAGTACAACATGGAATTCTCATTACATATGCATAATAGATACTTAAAATCCTGGGAGGAGTGGATATCAAATTTGTCTTAGTATGAAATCTCTCAACAGTGTAAACCCACGACCATAGCAGGGTTTGAACACATGACCTTCAGTCCTCTGAGATAATGTTTAAACTTCAGACCATCTAGTCAGTATCCAACAGTCTGCATTTTTAACTTGATAAAACTTACGATATCCCACAATCATCTCTCCAGATTTCCAATGAGATTTCATCCGTGGAGATCAAACATATAGGTAGCTATGAGGTAGCTACTCACTAGTGATGCACAATATCGCTAGTCCTAATTGAAGACGAAATAACTGTCTAGTAATTCCTTGTTTAAGGTGGTTGTCCAACCCATTCCGGCCAGTGATGTTAACTAAAAACTTTCATCCAATATAGAGTATGATGCTTACAATGGTGAAGCACTCAAGTTGCACTGATGTCATTACTTGATTAACAGGATTCAATCAGTACTAAGAACTATTATTACCCAGCAGTTAGTTAGTGTGATCGTCATTCATACTAGGAGGCGGATTCTCATACGGTTCAAACCCCGCTAGTGATATATTTCCCCTTAATACACCATTGATCAGTAAAAACGAATACAAAGCCGAAATCAAACAGAATTTCCTACTAATTACCTTAAACTACCTAAAATGAATTATTTACACTCCTTTTTCCAGATTGATTAGCTGTTTCATTCTATTATCAAATGTATCAATTCAACAGGGAATCTAATTCTTTGTTTAAACAAGTTTGTTATTCTTTCATTATATCTCTTATTGAATACCCTTCAGTTTATCACATTCTTTTTGGTTAGATTTTAACTTCCTTCTTACCCCATTCTCTAATCTCCAATATACACTCCATTACACTTACACATTTTAGTTAATCATTGTATAGGTATGATTCATTTTTCAAATGATTTGAAGTAAATAATCATAAACAAGACACGAGGACTCCTTTGTCAAACATTTTCAATTTAGAAATATGACACATAGTGAGATAGAGAGAGAGAGAGAGAGAGGAATACTAAAGAATCTGATCGACAAATCTCTTCTTATATGATGAGATTTTTGAGGTCAAAGAGGCAAAGAACACGAACAATTGAATGAACAAATGAATGTACAAAATGAAAATGTACAATAATGGCATAGAGAGAAAGGTTAACTTTACTGATATATATATATAGAAAAGAATATCAAGTGCTGTGTTCGTTTGTTTGTTTGTTTGCTTTGTGCATAATTCTGTATATATATCTATGTGTGTGACGGAGGTAAATATGTATTATTAACCATACAACTTAATCATCAGCCCAGTGATCTGATTCAACCATGTTTCACTCACTCTCTCTCTTTATTCTCTGACCTATATGAAGTTTGTACTTAAATGGTGATTGGTTTATTGATGCTTTGTTTAAAAATTTCAATGCCTTGTTATCATGTGAATTGTTCAAGTTATGAATATGAATACATCAAAACGATTAAAAACGTAGTAAGTAGTATGGGTTAGTTAAACGAAACTATCGTAGTAGTAGTAGTAGTGATAGTAGTAGTAGTAGTAGTAGTAGTAGTAGTAGTAGTAGTAGTAGTAGTAGTAGTAGTAGTGGCAGCACTAGTGTTAGTAGTAGTAGTAGTATTCCTAATGGCTATAATCAGTTTTTGTATGTATAAACCTTTTGTTATTATCAGTATAGGGTTGTAGATATTATTAAGTCTTTTTTTCATTGAGATCATGAACTGATTGATATTAGACAACTATTGAAAATCTGGAAGCACTGGATGGCCGTTTCGTCCTATTGTGGGACTCCTCAGCAGTGCGCACCTACGATCCCGCTCGAGGGATTCAAACCAAGGGCCATCGGTCTCGCGCGCGAACGCTTAACCCACTGCACCACTGAGTCGGCATCCAAAGTTGATAGTGTCTAACATCAACCAATCCACGAAATTGAGCGACACATCCACCATTGTCCTCAGTGAGTTACTACACATTCAGGGTGCACACTGCTGAGGAGCCCCACAATAGGATGAAACGGCTGTCCAGTGCTTCCAGGTTTTCAATGGTGGTCTAACATCAAACGGTTCATGATCTCAGTCAGAAATATAATGAATTCTACATCAATGTTTATTCTAGCTTCCATTGTACTGAGGTAGATACCTGTCTCTGTCTGATATGGATTGCCTCCACTGGTCACGGCTTCTCACGAGAACTCCGAGAGTTCCCTCACGAAGCTAATCACTAGTGAGCACATATTGATTACAAGTATAGGGGTTGTGGAGATTATTAGGTTTTTGATTGAGATCATGAACTAGTGACTAGCTTCGTGAGGGAACTCTCGGAGTTCTAGTGAGAAGCCGTGACCGGTGGAGCTTATCCATGTCGGGTAGAGACAGGTATCTACCTCAGTACAATGGAAGATGGTCGCAAAATTTCGTGGATTGGTTGATGTTAGACACTATCACCATTGGATGCCGACTCAGTGGTCCAGCAGGTTAAGCGTCTGCGCGTGAGACCGAAGGCCCTGGGTTTTAATCCCTCGAGCGAGATCGTGGATGCACACTGCTGAGAAGTCCCACGATGTGACGAAACGGCCATCCAGTGCTTCCAGGTTTCCAAAGGTGGTCTAACATCAATCGGTTCATGATCTCAATCAAAAACCTAATAATCTCCACAATCCCTATACTAGAAAATCGAAAGTCTTCTTAATTACAATTGTAACAATAATAATATAATTATTAATGTACAATGAATATGGGGTTTATGAGTCATTAAGTCTTTGACAGAATTGTACACGTTTTAATTTAACCTGTGGTATTGTGTTGTATTTTACATCTCTATAAACTACTTTGTATAGTTATGATGTGGAATGAAGTGGAAAGATGAATGAACATGTCCTGTATGTATGTAAAGTATGTGTAAAGATTGAATTTACTTGACATCTATATTTTACATTGGATAGACTAGATAAAGACAAAATAAATGGATTAACTACAAGGAATATCAGTTAGTCTAGTCTAGTTTAGTCTAGTCCTAGCAATGGTATTAATTCTGTTTAGATAATGAAAATGTTCACTATATTAGTGAGTTCTAATTGTACAAAGTATTCAAATTTCAAGACATTCTGTTGATTATCTTCTAACGAATACCAGTATTGTCTGAACTCACAAGCATTATTATAAGCAAAGATCGATAGTGGCTAGTAGTGAAATCCAGGGCTCGAGTCTCAGAGTGAATATCAACTATGTGATGCAAGTACATCCGGTTGACGAGTCCCAAATGGGACGAAACGCATGTTCTGGATTCCACTACTAGACACTATCCATCTTTACTTATAATATCAGTATTAATTTTGCTGCACGCTAAAATAGTTTCGAAGTAGATATGAACATAAATGGTTTTACAGGTAGCAGCGATTGCAAGACTCTCCCGGTCTCCCACATTGTACGAGCATTCCATGTACCTAAATAAATGGTTGCGCTGGTTGTCAGAAGGGGCATCGGCCTCGTGACTTCCGAAGGAACTCGGCTTTCATCATGAAGCGTCTTAACTCTTCTAAGTGGAGACCTTCTGACTCCCAGGGCAGAGTTTAAAAGGTTTGAATAATTTTTTCTGGTTAGTTTTCTACAGGATGGGGTCGCTAACCCCATGCCCAACCCTCTTCCTTTATCCGGGCTTGAGATAGGCAGTAGCCCCCGAAGGGACTCCAGGTGGAGTTCATATTTATATACATATATATTTATATATCTGTCTATGTAAGAATGAGGGTTTGTAGAGATTGTAGTAAATTTAATGGTTGAATTCATAGGTCTATTAAAGCTGAATCACCACTATGTTCATACGTTTAACTAAGTTTCACTATGGTCTTATAACTCAGATATACAATATTATACTCAACTTGTTGTCACCCAAGATATTCTATCGATTATCCATGAATACAATTTTTATTTATCCAACAGATGATTCATTGCTGTCACATTGTTTCCATCTCCTTGATATCAACAAAATAATACACAATGCGTTGAAAATAGCTAACTAAATAATCTTATAATGATAATATGAATCGAGAAGAAACAATTAATTTGTTGCATAGAAAGTATACATTAGTTCTGGAACCTTGGATCTAAGACATAACAAAGAGTGGATGAATCTATGCTTTTGTGACAAATTTCGTGGATTGGTTGACGTTAGATATTAATACCGTCGGATGCAGGTCAGCTCAATGGTCTAGAGGTTAAGTGTTCGCGCACGAGACGGTAGGCCCTGGGTTTGAATCCTGCAGGCGAGTTCGTTTTCAGTTCTCTCCGGTTGCTATACATCCTTTTCATATCTGCTTCCAATTCCAAACGTAGTGTGTTCTTCGATCTTCGTCTTTTCCGCTTCCCTTCAGGATTCTAAATTAGGGCTTGTCTCTTTATGCAGCTTGGAGAGTTGCGAAATGCATGTCCTATCCACTTCGAATTTCTTTTCCTAATTTCATCCTCAGCTGGAAGCTGGTTTGTCCTCTCCCACAGAAGGCTGTTTCTATTGGTATCAGGCCAATGGATACTGAGTATCTTGTGTAGACAACTGCTTATAAATACTTGTACTTTTTTGATGATTGTTGTAGTAGTTCTCTAGGTTTCAGCTATGTACAGTAGAACTGTCTTGATGTTCGTTTTGAAGATTCTCACTTTGATATTGGTTGTCAGTTGAGAGAACACAGATTGACTAAGTCTAGTCCTGAATACTCTTGCAAATAACAAACGATTCAACGGTTAAATGTATTTAGGTATGACTGATAGTTATAATTTTCTTGTTACAAAGCATGAATTTTCTTTCCTTAAAAAAAAGAATAATTTAATAATGAAATACATTTTTTCTTTTTCTTTATAAAATACTGACAAATATTTCAGACAATGGTGGGCGGTAGCGCAATTTTGTAAATTGGTTGAAGTCAGACATTAACACAGTTGGATGCCGGCTCAGTGGTCTAGAGGTTAATCGTTCATGCGCAAGACCGAAGATCTTGGGTTTGAATCTCACGAGGCTGGATCATGGATGTGCACTTTTGAGGAGTCCCATACTAGGGCGAAAAGGTCATCCAGTGCTTCCAAGTTTTCCATGGTGGCCTAGCCTCAATTGACTCATGAATTGAAAGAGACAACAGAAGATGTACAAATGAAGTAGTTAATGTATAGTTTTCATATTTTTTCCAAATCACTCTGCAATTTAGTATTCCCCACGAAGTCTTCGTTCAGTACACATATATGAAATGAAATCTAGAGTATAGTAAATAGTGTAATATCATTGGGTAGCTGGTTAGTATACATACATTTCTCATCCTAGTAGGCACTTGTTAACAAGGTGTATCTATGATCTTGTCAGAATTGATGTTCCATGTGGGTCAAGAATTCTATTAAATTGGAAAACCATTAGCAAATCGGAAGAACTATATGGCTGTTTCGTTCTAGTGTGAGACTCCCTAGAAGTAAAAATCGATTATCTCGTATCCGGTATCCGAACTCAGGAATTTAGGTCTCTCGCGCTAATACTTAACCTCTAGACCACTGACACGTGATTCAATGTTATACAAGCTGGACTTCAATAAATCTAACAATCCTATACCGTTAATTATATGTGGACACTGGTGACTAACCCCGAGAGGAAATTTTTAGAGAAATTAGTGACCAGAAGAGTTGAACCATGTCAAGTGTGATAAAAGTACCCTTCGAAAACAATGGAATATAATCAAGTAATGCTTCTTTCCAGTGCTTCTTGGTTCTCAGTTATTATCTAACTTAGATTGTTTTGTGATCCGAATAAAATCCAACAGTCTCCGCAACTCCATACTGAAGATAAGTGGTTTAAATTCTCAGTTATATAAATGTTATTTATTATTCCCACTCCAGTTAGTCTGTCTACATCAATAAGCGACCTGGTACAAACATGTATCAGTTAAAATTATCGTACTTTTGAGCAGTAGTCAAAATCAATATATGAGAAATATAGTAAACAAGCAATAAATGAACGGTTAGAAGTGACATTTAACTTAAAAGTTAAGGGAGGATAATGGAATAAAGCAAATACATTATTGCCATCAATTTCACGCCATCATCGCACAGCGTATGTACCTTTCGACAAGACGTACACCATTAGCTGATGTCTCTCTAAATTGATGTTGCTACCCCCTTGGTCCTCCTATATTAGCCACTACTATTTGTCTAGATAGGTGAGTGATTAAATATGAACAACACAACTGTTACAAATGAAATAGTTTCTTCATGAAAGAATCAATCATAGTCCCATCAATCGTTAAATTAGTACCAATTAAAAAGTACAACAAAGCAATAATTGATTTCATTTTGATTAATCACTCTTAAAATCATATAGACGTTTTGATGTGACTATGATTTATGAACAACCATTGAACGACTCTAAAGGTGACCTTGAGAATGTCTACCTACTTACTAATGATAAATAAGGGTTGAGATTAGTGGTTGGAGGTAGTCGACAGGAAACCCTGGATCCGGGTTTCGTGCTACTTGGCACTCGTCAGCAAGGTGTACCTGTAATGTTGAGGGAACTGGTGCTCCCTGGCGGATTCGATCTCGTGCCAAATAGCACAAAACCAGGGTCCAGGGTCTCCTGTCGACTACCTCCAACCACCATCTAAATCTCAATACATAGTGCTCGCAGTGTCGAGTCACCTAGACTGGTGGCCAGATTGCAACATGATCGATAGCATTCGATCTGCACTAATAAGAACTAGACACGCATGACATTGATCACCGCCTAGTGATCAATCAATTGTGATAAATAAGGGTTATAAAGTTGTTTGAACAAGAAGAAGAAGAATTATAATTTACAATTGATCATAAGGGTTAGGAATTAGATTTGTGATTTCTCATCATGAACTAACATCAGCTATAATGCCAAGTGGATGAGTGAATTTCGCGCCAAAATCCATGACCTATTATCTTATATCTGATTGGTTCATTCATAGTCTTACCGAAGGTCTTTTTTCTTTCTTGTCAATATATAAGCTTTCTTGTTCACATAGTGATTCTCATCAAGAGTCTTATTTCTTTTTTATTTTCCCAATTAACCATTTTAGAGACTCTTCTAACAGACTTATTCTAATTTTAATACATACAGATATTATTCATTCAATGAAATGTGAAATCACATGATAAACAATAAAGAATGGGGGGTTTTCTTTCACCCTATTGATGAGTCATACATATTTAGAATGAAATCTAGGTGTGTTTTATTTTTCTTGAGGGGTGGGGGGAGGATGATGATTCTATTGCCATCACTACAACTAGTAGTTAGTTTCTAAACTTTTATCAAGGTCATATTTAAGTTAAGTTAGAATGTGTTGTTTTTCATTTGGATGTAGTTACAATGTTTATATTAGTTTATCCATGATCTAGATGGGGATTAAAATCTATGATTATAGAGTTTTACAATGAGTGCAACTTCACCAGTAGCTCTTCTAGGGTTACCAGCGGTTTCAAGATTGGGTAAAAAAAAGAGGGTTAGTAATGGGGTAAACAACCATATCCTGTAGAAAACAAAATTGCTATAAAAATCCTAAATAGGAACAAACAATTTAAACTTTTAAAACTCTATCCTCCCAGTTGAATGATCTTTATTCAGAAGAATTATGATGTTTCATGGTGAAATCTGAGATTTTTCTGAAGTCACAAAGTTGATTCCCCTTCTAATAACCAGACGAACAATTTATATGGTTTGAATTATTTTTCTGGTTAGCGTTTTTTTAGCGATTTAGTTTTTTACGGGATGGCGTCGCTAACCTCCTAACCCTCCTTTTTTTATCCGGGCTTGGGACCGGTAGTAACAATAGAGGGCCTCCAGGTGGAGTTAACAATTCATATAGGTGCATGAAATGCTAGGATAATGTGGGAGACCTGGAGGACCAGTCAAATAGTTGTGGAATTGAAAAGATACAACTTGGTGGTGGTCGGAATCAATGAAAGTCATTGGATCCAAGCTGGACAGAAAAGGATAGATTGGGGAGAGATACTGTTGTACTCTGGTCTCGAAGAAGAAAATGCTCCACACACGCAAGGAGTTGCACTGATGCTGTCTAAAGAAACACGTAAATCACCCATAGGATGGAAATCTCATTGGTCCAGAGTCATCAAGGCATCCTGACAAGGCTGCTTACTCTAACCCTTTCTTTTTCTTCTGGTGGTCGACTGGATTATGAAGACCTCGACATTTGAGGAGAAGCATGGAATACAATGAACACATTCGATGCAACCAGATGATTTGGACTTTACAGGTAACCTAGCTCTTCTGTCCAATACATACCAACAAATGCAGGCGAAGAAAGCTAGTGAGGCAGCAGCCTCTGCTGGATTAGGCCTCAACATGCACTAGTGAAAAGTAGGATCCTCAAATACAACACAAAGAACATCAACCCAATCACACCTGATAGAGAAACTCTGGAACAGGTGGAAACGTTCACGTATCTGGAAAGCATCATCAATGAACAAGGAGGATCCGATGCATACGTAAAGTCAAGGATTGGCAAAGTAAGGGTACATGGAACTCAAAACAACTGTCAACCGATATCAACGTCAGAATCTTCGATGCGAACATCAAGACAGGCATGCTGAGAGAGAAACAGTCAGTGCAAATGGGGTTGGATGATGATAATATTGCGTCAAGAACTAACCTTTAGGCTTTTACTTAGTGGTCTTAATGGTTAATCGCACGATTCGAAACCTGAATTTTCTGATTTCGATCCCTACAGTGACAAAGAATTTGAGTCTTGAGGAGTCCAAAGCTAAATTGAGACGAATGCTCAGTTCTTCTTGGTTTTAGATGATACTCTAACTGGAGATTCTATTTTGAACTTCGTATCGAGTTATCGGTGACTTCCGTTGTAAAGTCTCAAACTAGAATAAAATTATTTTTCAGTACTTTTTGGTTTCCAAGCCTTTTCGAAATATTTATGCAGACACAATTATTTAAGAGTACGTTTCCAGCTACTGAAATGTATTTAGTAGTACATGAATGAAATTCAATGTTTATTATTTGACAAAATGTAAGTATTGTTATAAGGACGAGCATTTTATCTTCTATATTTTTCAATTTAGGCGAGGGTATCCCTCTTGATGATTAAAAATCTATAGTATGTTATCAATGGTACATATGCTAGAAATTCCCTAGTTGTTTAGTAGTTATAGGCAACTGGTAAGAAGGTCTTGATTTTGGCTACTCGTTACTTATTAATTGGGGTTATCTTAAGTCTTAGGAAACAGGTGAATCGTATGAGATTTGAGTCTGAATCCCTCAGTATCCTAGTTAAGTGTGAAAGACTGAGATATTCAGGTTTCAATTAACCATCTGATCGACACGACGTGATAATGCTGATTGATTACTGAGTGCTATTCTATATCGTATTGTTTTAGCTTAAATGACAGTCGAATTTTGTAGATCGAGCTTAGCGCGGATATAAGTCACAGTACACTATATTTTTAGCGTTCTATAGCTGAAAGTAGTCCCCGGGAATTCTTAATTGACCAACATATCTTTGTGGTTGACATTCGTCTGATTGTTATATCTTTTATCTTAAGGGAATCGATAAGGTCTGAGAAAATCAAACTCGTATATACTCATTTTGTGGGCATTAGCCTCAGAATATCTAAACGAAAGAAGTTAAAACTGAAGGGAAGGTAATAACACTATCATAATATATACAAAATCAATGTTGTTGAAGATCTCTGTTAATGAGATATCTGTTTAAACATGATTAATAAATGGAATATTAAGTTAAAGTTTTAGATAAATGGATTGATTGTAAAGAAGTTTTCATCTGGCTAGACGCACTTGTAATAAATTACATAATGTAGATGAGATTCAACTATTTCAAAACTGAATTCTTCTTCAAGAATGTTACATGCTTTTCAAACCCTTGATGAATGGTTTAAAACAACGTGGGTTCGATTCTACATGAGGTTACAAGTCTACTTGGCTGGTGAGTATAGTTAAAGAAATAGCGATTTTATAACTAATTAGTTACATTATCTAACTGACTGATCATTGTGAGTGCAAATAAGGAGTAAGGGAACTTCAAACTTTTCAAAAAACTGCTTACTGTTTATTTTTACTACCTTCATTAACAATATCATTGGTTATTAATTACATTGACGGTCACATTGAAAAAACAAATCAAGATCTTTAATGAAGCAATTAAATTACTTCTAATACTTGCTCAGATATCTTTTCCATAAGCAATATTATCGTTGATAAATTTCAGTGGTTGGTTATACCTTAAACTTTCTAACAAACAAACGAACTGAGATTGTAAAACATAATGCCCGTAAATGTCCTGGTACGGCCGAAGGTGGTGAGAGTTAGACCTCCCTATCCAAATGCTCTCACATGGCCACAAGTTCACAACCAATGCCAGGCAAGTATTATGCACTGACTTCTCGCATCACGGGTGTTGTTTACGAAATTGCGAGGATAAAAAGTGAATGTCCGGAGCTTTAACTGGGTTGGTGGATATGGAGGATCCAACTAGGTGAGTTGGAAATCCCACATTCCCAACCGATGGTGTACATGGGCTCCAGGATCCTGAAGGAACAGATGGAGTATAAACCATTTGTTGGTCACCGACTACCATGAGCTATCATCTCCTCAAGTTGCTCCTCTACCTTGTGGATTAGACTATTAAGTTGAAGGCTCCGAGTGCGACTTCTTAAGAAAACCATCTACTTCGGTTCGGGCACCCGGTTAGTATCACAACCCACATACAAATCAAGTGACTTATGTAACTCACGTGTATCTGGTGCCCCTTTTTACCAATATTTATGTGTTCAAATGAATAAATTCATAATTAAACAAATAAAGTAAAACATAATCCTACAGAAGTTAGACTGCATCAATCTAACCACTTCTTAAAAAATACTTTTCGGTTCACAACAAAACACTTGTCCAATCTCTATTTTACATTATTCAGTAAATCTTTGGAAGTTTCCGAAAGTCATACTGTTCAATTACTTTGTCTATCTTGAACGTTTCTCCAAAATGATTTGACGGAATTGGGTTTGCAGATGATTTTCAGTGAATCAACTGTCATCTTGAAGGTAAATATCGAACAGAGAAATCCAGGAAACTCCATTTTTTTTGAAATATTTCATCGACGCACAGGGGGTCAATGACCCTCCTGGCTTTGGACCACTATTACAGTGTTCATCACCCTTACTGACGTGTTTGACCTACTTAAAAAGAGAGGTTTTCTTCAGCTATCAGCGTTTCACAAATTTCGTAAAAGTTCGCCCACTTTCACAAAAAATTGGTTATTCACTCTTTTTGCTTGGTTAGTAAATCTTTATCGTTCATAATAACAAAAGGCATTACCTCAGTGGCATATTCATAGTGTATTTGAAGGTCTTCTCGTGTTTCTATGTATTTAAAACAAATCGATATACATCATTACGAGGATAGGAAATAAATATTAATTAGGTCCAAACTCAAGAGAAACCACTAGACACTTTTCCTTGATTTCTAATGGCCTTCAGCTGTCATTTCATGATAAATAACAACTTTCTGTTGGCAGGCATTCCCTTTCCGATTGGTGTTACATTCTATTAATATCTGTCGACATAAGTAGTATACACCACATTACCACTGAAAACTAGCGAATAAAGGGCGGTTGTTTTATATTGACTGAACTGCTACGTGTTTACACTAAATCATCAGATCTTGGTAACTAAACTTACCTCCACTGTGAATGATGATTTTGAAAATGAATTATACAGTCTTTTAATTCATTATAGTTCCAAGGGTTGACAGTGGTGGTAAGTGATACGAATAAGTTTTAGACTGTTTCACATCAAATTCCAACTGGAGCCCTTCTTGGGCTACTGCCGGTCCCAAGCCCGGATAAAAGAGGAAAGACGGATGACTTTATCCCGTGAAAAACTAACTCGGTGAAAAAACGCTAAACAGAAAAAGTAATTCAAACCATTTAAACTCTGCCCTGGGAGGTAGAAAGTCTTCATTCAGAAGAGCTAAGAAGTCTCATGGTGAAAGCCGAGTTTCTTTGAAAGCCACGAGGCTTATGCCCCTTCTAACAACCAGAGCAACCATTAATTTAGGTACATGGAATGCTCGTACATTGTGGTAAGCCAGTAGAGTCATCCAAATTGCCGCAGAAATAAAAGGATACAACCTGGAGGCTGAACAACAAAGACAAGCTTCAAGGGAGCTGCTGTTATACGCCAACCATGAGGAAGAAAATGCTCCACATACACAAGGAGTTGCATTGATGTTATTTCATATTCATTTAATTGTAAACATATGGCATCTACCATATGCAAAAATATATGGTGGTCTATTTATGACATTTTTATGACACATATGTTCACGTTATTATAAATTTACATTTTATTAATGACAGAGGTATTTTTATTAGATTTATGTTTAACATGGTATATATTGATACAATCCCTAATTTTGTATTTTGAAACGATTTTACCTCTATAAGAAAAGATGAATAGTGGCTAGCAGTGAAATCCAGGATGCGCGTTTCGTCCTTTTTGGGACTTGTCAGCTGAATGTACCTGCATCTCAGAGTTGATGTCCACTGCGAGACACGGACTCAGTACTGTTCGCTTCAAACGCTATTGTATTATCCACTTGGCTACTGAGTTTAGATAGCCGCTAGGTTATGCAATAGGGTGAAGTTTTAATTCATTTGGTATTGTTTGTTTGAATCTTCCTATTGATGTTTAGGACTGCCATTGATCAGTTTCTTTTCGGCATATATGCATCCATCTTTGCTTATGATGTTTATGACTGAAGGCAATATCGAGGTAATCCATACAGGATCCACATATACTAATAAGTGAGTGATTAATTGCAGTCCTAATCATAAATGGAAAGATTCATGTAAACAATACCAAGTGAATTTAAACTTCTACACAAGATACTCCATGGTCGTTCACCGGATACCATCAGCGACAGCCTACTGTAGAAGAGAACAAACTAGCTTTCACATGAAGAGGAAATCAGGAAAAATTGTCGGAAGTGGATAAGACATATATGTCGTATTTGTCAAACTGTATTACGAGGCAAGCCCTAACTTGGAATCGTGATGGGAAACAGAAAAGAAGAAGGTCAAAGAACACACTATATTAGAAATTGGAAACAGACATAAGTAGGATGAATCGTCCATAAACTATAGTCTCACCGACTATTCAAAGATGATGTGCAAATGATGTATTAGATGTATAATCTTCAAAATTTAGTAAATCACTGTGTAATAGTGCACTAAACAATAAATTGGTATTGCCCGCTTAAGTTCTCATTCACTACTCCATCAACGTTTAATCAACATGATTAATAATTTCTCCTGTAAAGTTCAGATCAGTTTGCTAAACAAACGTTCAATAAATTCGATTAGACGGTGGTTGGAGGTAGTCAACAGGAAGCCATGAACGTACATTTCGCACAACCTGACACTCGTCAACAAGGTGCATCTGTGATCTTGAGGGAACTCATGCTCGATAGGATTCGATCTTAACTAGGAAGAACCTGACATATATAACACTGATCACCACCCAGTGATTAATCAATTTCATATAAGTGAGATTATTTAAAATATGCTTTTTACAATATATAATGTCTACCATATACTTGGTAACCAATTTCTATGCAACTGTTTATTCATATATTCACTTGGCGTTGTTTTACTTGTATCTTCTGATTGTTATTTAGGAGTGCGATTGACCAGTCTCTCGTTGGTATATCTGCTTCGATATAGTCTTAAGCCTTAGTCACAAGCTTTTTAAGCAAATATTGATGGTGCCCAGCAGTGGAATTCAGGGCGCGCGTTTCGTTCTATTCGGGACTCGTCAGCTGGATGTACCTGGATCCCAGAGTTGATGTTCGAGGCAATTCACACAGGATACACACATACCAACATGCGACTGATCAATTGCTGTAAAACAACACCAAGTGAATTTAAACTTCACCGCATTGCACAATCAAGTGGCCATCAGGACTCAGTAGCTAAGTTATATAACGCGATAAGGTTTTAAGCCAAAGGTACAGAGTTCGAGTCCGTGGGTGAATATCAACTCTGTGATGCAGGTGCATCTAGCTGACGAGGCTTAAATAGGATGAAACGCGCGTCCTGGATTCCACTGCTAGCCACTATCCATCTTTGCTTAAAAATATTTGTTCATATTTTGATGAATTTTCATACAAATTTTTACACAAATTACCTTGAAATTAGTATTATCTCTTATTAATATACATTTAAACATACAAAATTAATAAGTCAGTTAATTAGTTCATACGTAACGAATTGAATGTGTTATTTTGATGGAGTTTCGTTCTTTGAGCTGGATGATTTAGTCATGGAGCATTCATCATTCTTCTGAACAACATCATCAGTACAAGATTCAGATAGAAGTGTAGTGTTACAAATCTCCTCTACCAATTGAATATCTTATCATTAACTCTAATTGGAAACACCGCCTGGAGTCCCTTCGGTGGCTACTACCGGTCCCAAGTCCGGATAAAGCGGAGGGTTGGGCATAGGGTTAGCGACCCCTGAACAGAGTGGGTTGGAGAATGCTGACCAGCGGCCTATGCTCCATTAAGAGTAGCAGGCGTAAGTAAGTAAGTAAGTAAGTAAGTAAGTAAGTAAGTAAGTAAGTAAGTAAGTAAGTAAGTAAGTAATGTAGATCATGCTTCGAACCAACAAATCGGTAATTAAAAAGTGACTACACTTGACACTTATAAATCTCATTCAAATTCATTACAGATAATGTTCCAACAAAGTTGAAAAGTTTCATGTATTTGTTTGTTCTTTTCACTCTTTTCATCAAAAAACAACAACAAAAACAAAAACAAAACAAACAAACTGATATTCCAACTATCAATTACTGATTATTTCTATTTCAATTGTATCATAATAAAACTGATTATATCTGTCTACTTTGAATAGTTATTTCATAACAATAAACATCCTATATACATCTTTATTGGAAATCTTTTAGTTATTATATATATATATATATATATATATATATATATATATATATATATATATATACATATAAATGTATATTGGATCTTGAATGGGAAATTCTCATATTGGGTGTGTCCTATTCACTTTTTCAAACTTACAACATCATGCCTATTTAAGACAATCATAGATTTTATTATTATTATTATTATTATTATTATTATTAGTAGTAGTAGTAGTAGTAGTAGTAGTGTTAGTAGTGATAGTCGTAGTATTATTACTACCATCAATACTGACATATCCATAACACTATACATTGTAATAATAATAATAACAATAATAATAATAATAATAATAATAATAATAATAATGATACTAATAGTGATAACGTAAATGCTTGAAATCATAATAATAACGAGAAGGTGTTATTAACTCTTGTAACTTGTGATTCCCTCTTCTACTTAAATCTTATTTACCATTACCACATTTCACTAGAATTTCAATTATCCATTATCTCTTAGTGAGACTAGCTCCAAAATAAATACAGTTTGGGATAAATATACACAAATACACACACACACACGTCAATATATAGGTGTATAAGTATTATGCAACATACACAAGTACAAATTTTTTTAGACATAATAAACATGTGATCATTTATTCTATTTACATATTCATTCAACGTTCAATGTTCAATTGATATTCATCTATGTTTGTTTATCTTTTTTTTCCAAAAAAAGCGTTCAATTCAATTTATTTAAAAAAAATAGAGAAAAACAAAAAGAAAACATGAATAAAAATGTAAATGGACAGTCTTTCGATGATAATAAACATAATGGTGATTTGCTATATTCTGAATAGTATTACTAATATAATTATTAGTAGTATCGATAAACGGAGTTGTTTTTTTCGTTTTTGTTTTTTGAATGTGATAAACTATTTCAACTGTATTTATTTAACTATTACTTATGTGCATATTCGAGTCAATGAGCATGTATGCGTGTGTGTATGCATGTTTGTGTGTGAGTGTGTGACTATTGACTTCTGAAGTGTTGGACAGATGGAACATGCTTCTTTTTCACTTGATGTAACAAGTATGAAAATATTGTGAAGTGTAAATAAGTAACTAACTAACTATGTAAGATAACAAAATATGTTACCAATGAATTGAAATGTTGACGTGTAACCATGGTTACATGAATAACTGAAGCAAATAAACTATCTATAGATAGAGATCATTCTCAATTTAACTATTAAAAAATAAAATAACAACACGAATAATCATGACGTTTGGTATGTTGTAAACATGTGAATATTTCTTCTATGAATAGTTATCAATATATATAGGAGAAAAGGTTTTAACAAGAATTCTTTATCGGAGGTAGTCGACAGCAAACCCTGAACCTCCAACCACCATCTAATCTCAGTATATAGTGCCTGCAGTGTCGAGTCACCTAGACTAGTGGCCATGTCGCAACATGATCGATAGCATTCGATCTGCACTAATAAGGACTAGACATTCATGACATTGATCGCCACCCAGTGATCAATCAATTGTGATTACATCTCAGTCCTATAGGAGGTCAGTCACGGCTCGGATAGCTTATTGGTAACGTCTCTGACTGCGAAGCTGGGTGACACGGAATTGAATCCGTCAGGGAGCACTAGTTCACTCAAGTTTACAGGCACACCTTGCTGACGAGTGCCAATTAGCACTAAACCCGGGCTAACATGGTTTCCTGTTGACTACCTCCAACCACCATCTAGTCGGAGCAAATAATGAGAAACTTGTACAGTTGTCAATCTTAGTAGAAACTAACTAAAATATTCTTGACAGAAATCTAATTTTGGTGAGACTATAATTTATGGATGATCTTTGAGATATGCCGAAGTGACCTCAAGAGTGTCTACCTACTTGACAGAGCTAAATGAAAGTTATAAAGCAGTTTGAAGAATAAAGACAATGACTTATTGTTGATGGTTAGGGTTAGGAACTAGATTTATGGTTTTTATCACGAATTGATATTAGGTAAAATGCGAAGACGCTATTTGGATGAATGAATGAGTGAATTTCACGCCGAAAAAATCTTTCTTATTTATTTTACATGTCTAAAGATGTACACAACTTTTCATATAATCAGTTTAAATCCATACTTTCTATCTACATGGTAAGATGGTATATGCTTATAAGATGTTAACTAATGAGACTATAATATCTGGACCCAGTAGCTTGGTGTATAACGCGATGGTGTTTGAAGAGAAGAGTACTCGGTTCGAGTCTTGCAGTGAACATTAACTCTAAGATACAGGTGCATCCAACTGACGAGTCACAAATAGGACGAAACACACATCCTGGATTTCACTCCTAGCCACTATCCATTTTTGTTTATAATGCTTATGAATTGAGGCAATATCGAGGCTATACGCACAGTATGCATATATTACCAATAACAGATTGATCAATTGCAGTCTTAAACATCAATTAGATGATTCAAATAAAAACGATACAAAATGAATTTAAACTTGATCACATTGCACAAGCTAGTTGCTATGAGGACTCTGTAGCTGAATGAAATAAACGCTATTAGATTCGAGTCTTGGAGTGAATATCAACTATGAGATATAGATATATCCAACTGACGAATCTCAAATAGGACGAAACGAACTTCCGGAATTCTACTACTACTAGCCATTATTATCGTCCATTGACAAATAATTCCGTATCATTGAATAAATCATTTACATTCTGAATATAAACTTATTACCAATCTAAAATTCTTAATAAACTTAATTTTATTAGAATAAACTACATTGAAATGATACATTCTCTTATCAACTATCTTATCAAAAATAAAAAAATTTTTTTTGTTTTTTTATCATTACGACTATTCTGTAACATTTTGATTTGTAATTTGCGCAACCTCAATTTCCCCCCCCCCTTAAAAATAAAACCATAATGAACAAACGATTTTCCTTTTTCATGTTCTCACATTATTTGGTTATGATTACTTCCTTTGTGTTGGAAAAAAAGGAGAGAAGAACGCTGAAAAATGCACTCACACACACACCCCATAAAGAAAATTCTTAGTCACAACATACACGCACACACACACACCCAGAGGGAGGGAGGGACGGAGGGGGAGAGTGACATGAATACAAGTGTGTATCATAAACATATATACCAACATTATATACAAAGTTCAATATAATGGTTATTACATAATTAGAAATTGTTAAAAGACGAGAAAAAAGAAAGAAAAAAGAAAAAAAAGAAAAAAAGATTTTTCTTGAAAATAATTTCACTATTGTCTTTGTTCCGGTTAACACATCATTTTTGACAATTTAGAATAATTGGATATAAAGAACATTTCTATGTATAATTCTATTCATACTACTACTACTACTACTACTAATAGTAGTATTAGTAGTAGTAGTGTCAATAGTAGTAAGGATTGTACTTTGTATAAATATATATTGTAATTTCTAGTTATGTTTACACATATTTTTTTACTTGGATTACATTGAATGTTTCGGGGGATATATCGAAGCAAATCCAAACATAAACAGACACACACACACACAAATCAAACAATCCAACAATAAGCACAACTATGAATATGAGATATAATAGTCTGTTAGGTATAAAAGTATATTGTCTTTAAAAATGGCATTATCATATAAGAGATGATTGTTTGTAAAAGAAAGAGATGAATAGTTAGTGTAAACACCCCTTGTGTACGTGTGTGTATGTGTGTATGTGTGTGTGTTAAGGGAGCATATTAATAGGTTTCCTGCTTTCAAATCTACAACTTAACTATTACTTTCAATATGAATGATTCTTTTTTTTCAGATAATAGGAGGGAAATTCTTTTCAAAAAAGAGTCATTCTTGAAGGGAAAAAAAAGAAAGAACTACGACTTGTACTTTTGTGGTTGTCACGGTGATAATCCCGACTAAAATATCTTGATCACTATTAGTTACTTAGGTTTATGATTATTATTATTATTATAAATAATAGTAATTTACTGACGTTTTTTTAGATTTGACCACAAATATACTTTTTTTTAGAAAACAAAATAAAATATTCTAAAAACAAATGATTAGTAGTACTATTTTGATGACGATCTTAACTGTTTCTGAAAGGATACATAGTCTTTTACTTATTGAATAAGGTGCATTTTTCTGGTTAGCGTTTTTTTAGTGAGTTAGTTTTCTACGGGATGAGGTGGCTAACCCCATGCCCAACCCTCCTCCTTGATCAAGGCTTAGGACCGGCAGTAGCCCCCGGAGGGACTCCAGGCGGAGTTTTGAATAGGGGGAACCTTAACTAATCTGTTTCAGTGAACAAGATTCTCTTGATAAATAGATAGATAGATAAATAAAATGGTCGAAAGTCGGTGAGACTAAGTAAATTAAAGGGAAACAGACTGGGAGACAAAGAGTGTGAGAGAGAGAGGGACAGAAAACAAAGGAAGGTGAATAGTTTACAAGTATCCTATTCTACTATCTGTCTGGCTACAATTATTGTTGATATAATTTTGATCTTAGTATTTGATTTTGTATTTTCATATTTCCTTTCCTTATTTTTAAGAGTTTGATCACTATTATTATGGTTGTTTGCATTGATTTCTGGTGAAAAAGTATTGTGGAAGATTTCTTTTGTTAAATAAAGATAATATGATCAGATTATGGTTGTTACCGTTGTTAACCTAAAGAAATTCCGATCAGATTAGACAAGATGTACGGTACTATTGTGGTGTATACTACTGATGTCGACAGATATAAGTAGTATGTATTATCAATTGAAAGTAAAATGTCTGATGGCAAAAAATTAACAAGATCTAAGAGAGCGAGAACGAAAACAGAGAATGATCGGTATGGAAACAAACAAACAATGTAGTTTGGAACAGTTGATTAACATTTCACAACTAAAGTATATATTGTATAGTTATCAGATTCTACTAAGATATTGTGTAATTTGTGTTCAAATACATTTAGTTATCCCCACTTGTGTTCTCGTCCACTACACTATAATAGCGAAGTTATATGAAATAAGATACAAACCTTAACTCGAGAGGCATCGACAGTATTGGCTAAATTCATGTACAATCAAGGGAGAAAACTTCTTAAAATGGGTATATAGGGTTATTTATAAGAGTGTGGAGTTAATGTGTTGAAATCATATTAAGAAAGAGTGTAGTGAACAGAACACGAATGGGGACAATCGAATTACGTTTAGCACAAAATTACAGAGTTGCTTGGTAAAATAGAAAAATCATACTATAATACTTAATTTGCAAAATGTTCAATAATTGTCTCGAACTTCGTTGTTCTTGCAGTTCCATACTAATTGCTTTCTATTACTGCTCGTTCTTTCTTGATCTTCCCCATCTTCTGCTGCCAGACATTGCATTCCTGACTCGCGTCATATACTACTTATATCAATGTAAGTAGCGCACACCACAAGAGGACCACTAAAATATGGAAACTGTTACAGTAAATAACGAAAGTTTAACATATACACTAGAAATAAAAACACTCGTTATAAAAATTAGGAAGATGTGATTATAACAATGAATAAATTGAATTTTATCAAATTATGTCAATACTCAAGAATATGATACAACTACAATACACAACTCATTAGATGGTCAAAAGTTATTAGAAATGAAACGAGTTACTCAATATTATTAAGTAGTATAAAGTAATATACAAAAGGAAGAGGGCTAAGAAGAATGGAAATGAATCTAAACACTAAAGCCTATGGTCATGAACTTGTACATATGTTCTCTTGTTATTGTTTGGCTTGTATCTCTCCCCATTGCACAAGCAAGTGCCTATAAGGACTCAGTAGCTGAGTGGTAAACGCGATGGCGTTTGAAGTGAACGGTACTGGGTTAGAGTTATGAAGTGAACATCAACTCTGAGATGCAGGTACATCCAGCTGACGAGTCTCAAATAGGACAAAACGCGCACCCTGGATTCCACTGCTAGCCACTATCCATCATTGCTTACAAAAATTGTACATATTTTATTGACCATTGTAACGATTGTTTTTTATCTTTAAATTTTGGCTTAATTTTATATAAGTTTGTTGATTTATATGATGTAGAGTAGAACCTTGTTGAACTATTTCATGCTGAGGATTCTTCATTGCATTTTACATAGTTTATGAGCTCATATTCCATAACCAAATTTAAGTCTTGACTATATTTTCATTAAAAGAGAATGTTTTCCTATTTTCAGTAGGTTTCTTTTAATACAACAGTTATGTGCGTATAATAAGAGAAAAAAGTTATTTTCACGTGGAACATATCAACAGCTGAAAATATTCGCAATTTAAATTGTTCTACTCATTTATTAGTTAGTAGTATGATGACCACTAAAAAATAATACGGTAAAATGTTATAATAACTTATTCACAGAATTAGTTGTACAATATTGTAATTAATTTATCTTTAACATGCATTCAAATTATAATTAGAATCAGAAAGAAGTTTTGTGGATATTATAGTATTCTAACAGTTGAATTAATGGGTCAATTGAAGCTAGACCACCATAGAAAACCTGGAAACACTGGACGCCGTCTTGTCGTATCTGGGACTGCTCAGCAGTGAACATCCACGATCCCGCACGCGCCACTCGTACCCAGAATCTTCGGTCTTACGCGCGAACGCCCAACTTCTAGACCACTAACCTGTCATCCAATGGTATTAATGTCTTATTCCAATCAATCCACATAAATTCATTGTCATAATGTTTAAATCATTAGCAAGTAATTAGTCAAATATCTTGACTACTGGTTTTTAACTATTAATGCCTCTAGAAACTTTGTTATGAAGTCTAACATATACTAAGTCTTTACACTATACCAAAGATTGCTATTTTCTGTACCTTAACGATAATAATCATGTAAATTACTTAATTACTAGTAACTAATATATAAGTATATCCGTGTAGAAGACAGTAATTATCTGGACTCAGTAACTAAGTGGATAACGAATTAGACATTTAAAGTGAAGAGACTAGGTTCAAGGTCCAATAAGATATATCAACAATGAAGTGTGGTCATATCAAAATAACAAGTTTCGAATAGGATGAAACGAGCATCTTGAATTCTCCTGTTAGATAGTATACAACTCTGCTTGTAACTGAATAAGAATATTGAGACAATCTGCACAAGATGTGTACATGACGTGATGCTAAAGAGAAAACTCTGTATAAAAATACAAATACAGTATCAGAAAAACCCAGTTGGTAAGGTTTATCTAATCCACGAATTTCTTAAGGTTATTCAACCCTGAATCCTTAATTTTAAGAAGCCAACTTGAAACACACTTGATATTCGACATCACTTGAGATCGCATTATTTATGTATGGATGTTCATTAGTTGGAGTCAGTTGGTGGGAAGCTATGCTTGACCTTAATTTCATGCTAAGTAGCGCTAATCAACCAGACGTATCTGGAGTCTTGAAAGAACTACTAGTTCCAATGGGATTCGGACAGGAATAGTACAATGTTAAAGTCACAAACTATCTACTTAAGTAACATTAGATCGCGTTTGAATGGGGAAATCATTTCCCCCAAAATTCTAGATACACCTTATTGATGATAGCCAACTAGAACAAAAGTATGACCAAAAACTTGCTAAAGAATTACCTCAGACCACTTAACAGAAATGGATAATTTCATTGGTCATTCATTCATCATGTAAATTTATTAGATTAACCACATCACTATTTTATACTCAACACTGACACTTACTGTAGTGAAACTTATATTCCTGAATAAATTATGTGATAAGTGTTACCTTAATCGGCTGATGAATACGTAAAGTATCGCGAATTGATTGTACTGATAACTTGGTCACTGTATAATCAAAAGTATTCTCAGTTCAATCCATTTCACTGGCATAAATGTGCAGTGATCAAAACAAGATCGAGATCATGAACCGATTAATGTTAGACCACCTTTGTAAACCTGGAAGCACTAGACGGCCGTTTCGTCCTGTTGTGGGACTCCTCAGCATTGCACATCCACGATCCCGCTCGCGGGATTCAAACCCAGGGCCTTCGGTCCAGTGCTTCCAGGTTTCCAAAGGTGATCTAACACCAATCCGTTCATGATCTCAATCAAAAACTTAATAATCTCCGCAACCCCTATACTAGCAAAATAAGATCATTGCTAAATACTCTCTGTTTTTCACTGATTGTCTAGCTACAGTGGGTAAATAATATAAAACACAAATAACCATTGATAATTTATCACCTCCAAATACCAAGTTTCTTCTCTTTCCACAATTTCAATTGTTTTAAAATATTAGTCAAAATTTTTTAGTTTTTAATAGTTTAATTGATGAGTTGATGACCGTTTATTTGTAGTATATGATTCCTCATCAGTACATATCCATAATCACGCACACGGGACTCGAATTCGGAATCTTCAGTCTCGCGGTCGAACGCTTAAACTCTAATTTGTTTATCTGTAATCAATAGTTCTCCAATGATTTTTCTTTTCTTACATAAAATGCACATATATAATTGAATTGTTGGCGAGACTATAATTTATGAACGACCATTGAATAAATTTTAAGTGATCTTGATGAATATTAGCCAGTCGGAAAACAGTTTGTATGGAGTAAAAATACGTCATACAAAACCAAAGAATTAAAGTGGATACACTTCTTTTACATGGTTTAAAAGTTTGTCAAGGTTAGTAAGAGGTTCAGAGGTTCTAAAATCGTAATTCATACGGTAGAAGAAGTTATCCGTATAACTTCATAATAGTAGGCCTCTTGAGCCATGATAAAGTCGCAAAAACTCTTTCAACCTCGACCAAACAGCTTCGACGTTGTTTGTATGTACTCCGGTTATTGAATCCACAAAATGTTGCTTATGAGCAATGACACGATGCACATAACCAAGTCTATGCAGGAATCTGTACGCTCTCCAATAAATCGTATATATTTTTAGTACCCGGCTGTAGCCAATGTTTTTATTATCCAGTTCGCAATTCGCCTTTATCTCAATCTAGATCAAGTTAAAAAAATCTTACTCTAACAGACTTCTTCCTTCAACACATATTACATCGAAGATAAAATAACACCATGGTAGTCTAAACAAGCTCCATAAATCATTTGATTACCATAATCACAAATAAGTGAAAATTTCTTAATAGTCCCATCTGTTGTAGCCAATCAATTATCAAGTTTTCTTTGAAAAAATCCTCTATGAATCAATCGTACGTGAGAGTATCAGGTATCAAAATTAGCGCCGTGACCTTGAAATCCATTAAACGTTTCTGATTGGCTCACTCATAAATGATAATGTCGTCGAATAGTTTATTTTCAAACATCAAGATTATTAATATTTCTTATAGGGATGAGATTATAATCTATAAACGACCTTTAAGCGACGCTAAAGCGACTCTAAGAATGGAAACTTACTGATTAGAACTAAGTGAGGGTTATGAATCAGTTAGAAATCTCACTTACAATTGATAACTAAGGTTTTAAAAAAGTAGATTTAAGGTTTTCATCACAAAATAACATTAGCTATAATGCTACAGTCACTTGCACATAAAAATATAGTTTACAGCACAACAAACCTTTCTCCAGTAAAATTATTCACTGACGATCTATTTGAAAAAGATAATCAACGATATGATTAAAATTACTATGATTTGGGATATCATTCCAGCATGCAATGAACGTTCGGTGTAACACAGTCCGACTTGGAGAATAAACATTTACAACCAGATCAAAATTCATATCATAATCTAGTTATTTAATAAATGAAAAACATACATTACTTACTTACTTACTTATGCCTGTTACTCTTAATGAAGCATAGGCCGCCGACCAGCATTCTCCAACCCACTCACGCTGTCCTGGGCCTTCTTTTCTAGTTCCATCCAATTCTTGTTCATTTTTCTCATGTCTATCTCCATTTTCCGGTGTAATGTGTTCTTTGGTCTTCCTCTTTTCCTTTGGCCTTGAGGATTCCATGTGAGGGCTTGTCCTGTGATGAAATTGAGTGTTTTCTTCAATGTGTGTCCTATCCACTTCCAGCGCTTCTTTCTGATTTCTTCCTCCATTGGGATCTGGTTTGTTCTCGCCCATAGTACGTTGTTGCGAATAGTGTCTGGCCAACAGATACAAAGTATTTTGTGTAGACAACTGTTCATATACACTTGTATCTTTTGGATGATGGCTTTTGTAGTCCTCCAGGTTTCCGTCATGTACAGTAAAACTGTTTTGACATTTGTATTGAAAGTTCTGACCTTGGTGTCGGTTGACAGTTGTTTTGAGTTCCAGATGTTCTTTTGTTGTAGATGTATGTTGCTCTTGCCGATCCACGTCTTCACATCTGCATCAGACGCATTATGTTCATCAATGATAATTAATATAAATTAATTAATTAGTTAATTAATTAATCAATAAAAAACATACATTATAACATGACAAGTTTTATGATTAGATGAACATAGAGATGACCGTTATTACACACTGGATGATACATTAAATTTGCGTGGAAACGTTGCATGTACAACCATCCTTAAATACGGGTGAGTTACGTGCCAAAAAATTCATGACCTATTATCTTATATCTGATTGGTTCATTTATAAAATTCTAATCTCGATTTGATTGGTTCATATTTATAACTCATCTCAATGTTCATTGGTTCATTGAAAACAACACAATATCATAAAAAGAGTCATGTTACCATGTTAACTTTTATTCATTATTGCTATTGTTTTTGGCTTGTATCTTCTCATTGAGGTTTAAGACTGCAATTGATCAGTCTGTTATTGGCATATGTGCATACTGTACGTATGCCTCGATATTACCTTAATTCACATCCAGCTGACCAGTACCAAATAGGACGAAACACGCGTCCTGGATTCCAATGCTAGCCAACATCCATCATTGCTTATATCTGATTGGTTCATTTATAAAAATATAATCTCGATTTGATTGGTTCATATTTATTACTCATCTCAATGTTCATTGGTTCATTGAAAACAATACAATCTAATAAAAAGAGTCATGTTACCATGTCAACATTTATTTATTACTATTATTATTATTATTAATCTAATGAGTAACATTATGTTAATAAGATTATTAATTACAATTATTATTATTTCATTTATCTTATTATGTGCTATTCATCCAACTATATGGCTTATCATTAATCATCAATTATGTTTAAAAGAGAATAGTCCATTATATAATCATTGGTTTAATTCATCTATACCAATTTATATACAATTTTATTTTTTTAATTTAACAAATCCATATGAATTTCAAAATGGTGCCAAACCTAAATTAAAACAATTAGGACCATATACATATAATATTAAATATTATAAATTCAATATACAACATAATTATAATAATAATACAATAAAATATCAACAATATAAACGATATTATTTCAATTCGAAATTATCAATTGGTCATGAAACCGATCATATAACCCATATCAATTTGGGATTTGTTGCCATAGCAACTAAATTGAATTCGTTACCACGGTTAATTAATTATTTGATTGAATTATATGAAAAATATCATCATTATAAATTAATACAAACTAAAACAATTCAACAATTATTATGGGGTTATAATGATGAATTCTTATTATTATTATCTAATTATGGATTTAATATAACAATGACAAAGATTGGTTTATTATTAAATTATAATGATACATTCAATGATGATATCATCATTCATGATGGTTTAAAAAATCCTAAAAATTTAGGCAAAATCATACAATATAATAATAAGACTAAATTAAATGATTGGACAACAATCACAGCGAATATGATCAATGGTACTGATGGTACAATCTATCATACTTATATAAATAAACAAGAGAAACCCTATATATTTTTGAATGATCTATGTCGTTCCATTCAATTAACAAGAGATTCAATCAAACAAATGAATCAATTAAATGTATTTAAATATTTATTTTCTGAGGATACATTTAAATCTGGTGAATTCTATGAGAAGAATAAAGGATTTTGTTTAAATTGGTCAAATTGTTTTAAAGATGGTGTATTGGATATGTCATCATGTCAACCGAATGCACCAATTGTTATATCACAACCACATTTTTTAAATGTATGTTTCAGTTTTTTTGTGTGTGTTTATGAGTGTGTGTGTGAGTGACATGGTTTGATCATTTGAAATCCTCATATTTATTAGTATTCATTGATTGAATTGATTAATTAGGTAGTGAATGAGAATACCAGTGAGTACAGTTGAATGTATTTGAATCTGAGATTTGATTACTTACTCATTTTACCCCTCATGAAGGAGCAGTATAGTCCGATCATTAGAAATCTCCATCCAACTCTGTCCTAGAGTATCTGTTCCACTTGATATTTATCCTTTTCATGTTTGTTTCCATTTCCCGACTCCGTGTGTTCTTTGGCCTTCCTGTTTTCTTTTCCCTTTCAGAACTCCAGATTAGGGCTTGCCTCGTGATTCAGTTTGATGATTTACGAAATGTATGTCTTATTTAATTTCAAAGTCTTTTTTTTTCATTTCCTCTTCAGTTGAAAGCTGGTTTGTTCTCTCCCATAGTGGATTGTTATCTGACTAACGAATATTGAGTATTTTGAGTAGAAAACTGTTTATAAATACTTGTACATTTCTGATGATAGTTGTAGCAGAAAATATTTCATTTGAAAAATGTCAATAAATTGACTCATACTTGACTGTTCCTTCGTTTCCACAC
The DNA here is from genome assembly GCA_944470365.2 of Schistosoma intercalatum. Lineage (NCBI taxonomy): Eukaryota > Metazoa > Platyhelminthes > Trematoda > Strigeidida > Schistosomatidae > Schistosoma > Schistosoma intercalatum. The sequence continues at coordinate 1,849,460 of OX103727.1, forward strand.
CAATCATTCCATGTTTTAGTTCTCTTTTTTCTATCTTCTTAATCTTCTGCCTCCAAGTATTTCACTTTCTATTCACGATACATACTTCTTATCTCTGTGGACATCAGTAACACGCATCATGGTATGACTGATAAGATTAAAATTCACAGGTTCAATACAACGAGTCTATATTACTCATTTTGATAATGACCTCGACTATTTCATTCTCATTAGCAATCAGTGAGTAAATAAATAGTCAATAATTTAGTAATCTTTATGCAAAAATGGGAACCTAAGTATATATATAGGATGGTTTAATTTACCCCATAAATTTTCTAAGGCTTATAATAAGTTTTCTGATGGAGATTTGTTCCCTGAGCTGCATGGTTTGGTCGTGGAACTTTCACCGTCATTCTAAACGACATCATCAACACAAACTTCAAGTAGAAGTGAGGTGCTCGAATTTCTTCACATATGGCTCACAGCTTGACCTATAGACCTCGATTGTTTATTGTTGACTGTTAACCTGTCATTGTTTACTCCTGATCTACAAATCTCCACTATCTCAAAACTATATATATATATTCCTTTGATCATAAACTTTCATTTGACCTATTGACTACGATTATAAGATTTACCATTGTTAACTTATTTCCATTACGTCGAGAAACAACATCAGATATGAAAAGGATGAATAGAAACGGGAAAGGATTGCCCAGGACAGGGTTGGATGGAGAATTTTGATGTGCGACCTATGCTCCTCGACGAAAAATGACAAGTGTAAGTAATAAGTAAATATTGGTTAGAAGTCGAATGGATTTAACCATGAGGTCAATGCTTTTTCTTGGTGAATACTAATATAAGTTAATTGACCGACAATGATGTAGTTTGTTATATACTACCTACTTTGATAATGAGCTAAGTTTGGTAATACAAATAAATCATCATCTAGAAACAAACTGCTATCAATAATATTGATTTTATAACTAGACTTTTTATGATATAAATGTGTTCGTAGATTATTGTCCGAAAATAAGTTATGTTTATAAACACTGACTATATATCATTATACATTTTGTGTGTATCTATGCGTATATGGTTAGCTACGGGTACATGTGAAATTTACATTATGAGTGTGGTATTTATATGTGTATATGTTTCTCATATTCCAGATTACATTACATTGGAATTTTTAGATCAGTTAAATATTGTAGTTCAATGGTTGAATTCATGAGTCCATTAAAGTTAGACCACCATGGAAATGCTGGAAGTATTGAATGACCGTTTCGTCCTAGTATGGGACTCTTCAGTAGTGAGCATTCACTATCCCGCACGAGCGCGAGACCGACCTGGGTTCGAGTCCCGTTGATACACTGTCCACATAAGTCAGTGTCAATCAAATGAATATAGGAAAATTGTCTATTCACATTTGATTGTGATAGCAAACTCCTTGAAATTTGACAAAAATATTGAACTATATTGAATGAGTTGAAGATACTGATTTGCGGATACTATTGTGAGGATTGTTTTGGCAATGTAGATGGAGATAAAGATGAGACGAGTGTGTTGCCATGAATGACGTATTTTACTGAGAATTCTATATTGTACCAAACATATAATACCGCATGAAGCCAATAATAATCATCGGTGTAGTATTTTGAATATAATGATGAAATTGATGTAGTCTGAGTATTATAGTGTTTATAAATTCAAGTCCAATATTTATTCAACAGACTAGGTAGATACACTTGGGAGAAGAATGAATGTTAGAATGTAGAGGAAGATTTTCGAAATCTCACAACACTGAATGAATTTTATTAGACGGTTATTGTAAATCAATAAGCACTGGATATGTGTTTCATATGGTTACAGAATTACTCAATATTGTATGTACAGGACCTCGCCATGAAATAGATCCATGGCCTTCGTGTTTCGAAACGGACACCTAACATTTGGACCACTAAGTCACCATATATTGATTAACGTTTCTAACTTTAGTTCGTTAATGATAATGTGCAACCGTTTTCTAATACACATCATGGATAACTGCATTACCGTGAACATGGTTGAACTTTGCTGGGTATAAGTACTCATTAAAAATCCATGAATTACTTCTCCAAATTAACCACAGGTGATTATTATTATCAGTATGATGGATACTGTTTGCTGACGAGTCTCATAATAAGACAAAGTCACTGTCCACAATCTCTTTGTTTCCAGTGGTTGTGTAACAAGATCCAGTTCATAATTTAAAAGTACTACATTCAGTCATCTTCATAACTCAGCATATTAAAGAAGCGTTTTATCTGGATTCTCTATACAACAAAAAGTTTTCAAAAACCCTAAATTACTCAATATCATATACGTATTTAAACCTACTTGTAGGGTTTATTGAAATTACAGTTGATTATACACCTCTATCAATATTCTTTGACATTCAATAATTAAGTGTATACTCAACATTAGTGTATGTATACATTCTGATATTGGATATCATTCTATTCTGAGTGCGGTTTATCTTATCATGTTAGCAGCGACCTGCTTGAATATCTGGTCTACCTGTACCTGACATCAACATTTCGCAACAAATTACCTGTCTTTTGTTTGTCTTAACACATCATTATCTTTATTAATCGCATAACCGATTTAGACAGGTTTATGAAATGTTTATGATCTTTCCCTGTACAACTTACAAAAAGTACATTCAGAGTACATTGTGTTGGATGCTACTCTGCATTGAAAAAAATGACCAATGTTCACATGTTGATTCCTGAACTGCTAAAATCTAACTGGTGATCACTCAGTATTTATCATCGGGATAGATAAAAAACAAAGTGAGAAAACTTGTTGAAATACTTTGTGCTGAAAATTCTATATTGTACCAAAAATAGGTTAGACTATCATTTATGAACGACCTTTGAGCGACGCTCTGGAAGATGTAGAATCCTTCATGTACCTGGGAAGCATCATCGATGAGCAAGGAGGACCAGATGCAGACGTAAAGGTGAGGATTGGCAAAGCAAGGACAGCATTCCTACAATTGAAGAACATATGGAACGCAAAACAACTGTCTATCAACCAATATCAAAGTCACAATCTTCACAACCAAAGTCAAGGCAGTTCTACTGTACGGAGCTGAAACTTTCAGAACTACTACAACCATCATCAATAAGGTACAAGTATGTATAAATAGTTGTCTACTCAAGATACTCAACATCCATTGGTCGGATATCATCAGTAACAGCCTACTGTAGGAGACAACAAACCAGCTTCCAGCGGAAGCAAAAATTAGGAAAAGATGATGGAAATGGATCGGACATACATTTAGTAAATCATCAAACTGCATCACGAGGCAAGCGCTAACTTGGAATCCTGAAGAGGTGCGGAAAAGCGGAAGGCCAAAAACACATTACGTCGGGAAATAGAATCAGATATGAAAAGGATGAATAACAACTGGAAGGAGCTTGAAAGGATTGCCCAGAACAGTGTTAGATGGAGAATGCTGGTGAGCGGCCTATGCTCCTCGACGAGGAGTAAAAGGCGTAAGTATGTAAGTTTGAGCGACTCTAAACTAACCTTGAGAGTGCCCATCTAATAACTAGGACAAATTGAGTTTTATAAACCAATATGAGGAATTAGAATTATGATTTACAGTTGGTGGTTGAAGTTAAGAATTAAATTAAGGGTTTTCATCATGAACTTACATCAGCTTTAATGTCAAAACTCGATTTATCCAAATAGTTGAGTGAATTTCGCTTCAAAATCCGAGACCTGTAATCTTATACCTGATTGGTTCATCCATAAATTATAGTCTCGTTCAAAAATATAATATTGAATATAGCCATTAATAATATTTAGTCAGTCAGTCAGTCAGTCAGTAAAAACGTAGAACTTCGTACGTACATACGTCAGTTCAAATTGCCATGCCACATTAGCACAGAAATGCAGTTGTCGACTCAAATTCTGTAGTCGTAGAGGTAGTAAGAGTATAAGCAGTAATCGGAAACATCAGGGTTTGAACATGTTATTCAAGGAGTATAATCCAGTGAAATAAATTTGGAAAGAAAATAAAGGACATGAAGAATTTAGAAGATTAGAATTTCGGAGAACACAAAGAGTAGATGCACCTGTGCCATTGCAAACGATTTTGAGCCATGTCATTCAGGGTCTCTAATCATCGGTGGCTATCATCTCGCGATTCCCAACCAGGTAGTCTACACCTACCAACATGGCTCAGTCCACTTGTCAGTGACTTCATGGACTTGTGCCATGTTTTGGTCTGGCCATCCCTAGCTTTCTTTTAATCTACTCCTATACCATTGAACATCGCACGTCGAGGCAGTCGGTGGTCTATATTCTAACCAACAATCATAAGGAAACTGCTGAAATTCTATTAAGAATCTATAACCAATGGAATGTAATCGTATCAAGTTTGAGGAAGTGATTCACAAAAGACTCTATAGAAGATAATCACGAAATATCATGTATAACTTAAGGCTTAACTTCTAAGCCCCATAGTGTACTGGCTCAATGATCTTGATGTTAAATATTCCTGTACTAAACTGTAGTTCTTTCATTCTATCCTCTATCGGAATATATAGATATACACTGTTGAATTGTATACATTTTATTCTTTATACTAACTATATTTCATATATTTATTATATAAACTATCTATTCAATTATATAATATAGACAATACATAATGAACATTGAATATTCGAAAGTTTCCATATTTGTTTATTTCTATTGTTTATATATATAAATGCTAAGTGATCATAAACATACCTCTATTCTTTTTTTTCAATTAAATTATATGATACCATTTAAATATATCCATTTAAGATTATTACATTTAGCATAGTAACACATTTTTTTTCAAAAAAAATATTATTGAACATTGAATATTGAACATGTTCAATGTTCCAGTTTTACGACTCGATTTTCAAAAACCAAAAAAATTTTTTGTTTTTTTTTTTCAAAAAAAAGTTAACATTGAAATTAATTCATAGAATTGAAATGAGATTTTTTTCAAAGAAAATGTGTGTTTTAATGAATTAGATTAGAATTAATTTGTAATTCACTTAGAGATAATTAATATAGTGTACATAAATATATGATAAATAGAAAATATGAATAATAAGTTATTATCAGTTTAGGTGTCGTGGAGATTGTTAAGTTTTTGATTGAAATCATGAGTCAATTGAAGCTAGACCACCATGGAAAACCTGGAAGCACTGGATGGCCGTTTCGTCCTAGTATGGGACTCCTCAGCAGTGCGCATCCACGATCCCGCACCCCGCGAGATCCGAATCCAGGACCTATCAGTCTCGCACCAAGCGCTTAACCAACTAAACCATTGAGTCGGCATCCAATGGTGTTAATGTCTAATGTTATAATGTAACTCATGATTTCAACTATTAAAATTATTATAATATTCACGAAAACCCTCCTCTGATATGAATCAACATATGCTCACTAGTGACTGACTTCAAGAGGTATATCCTGAAGTTCTAATGAGAAGCAGTGGACTAGTGGAATTCAACCAGATCTATTGTGAGATAGTAACTGATTGAAGACAATGGTGGATGTGTTGCTCAACTTTGTGGATTAGTTGAAGTTAGACATTAATACTATTGGATGCCGGCCGGCTCAGTGATCTAGTGGTTAAGCGTTCGCTTGAGAGACTGATAAATCCTGGGTTGGAATCTCGCGAGGCAGGATCATGGATGCGCACTGTTGAGGTGTCCCACAATAGGACGAAACAACCGTCCAGTGCTTCCAGATTTTCCATGGTGGTGTAGCTTCAATTTTCTCATGATCTCAACTATTAAAATTACTATAATATCCACAAAAACCCTTCTGATATGTAATATACTACTGAAAAAATGGATAATTATTTTCACTTATTTTTATATTTAACATCTAAACATTATTGTTATATCTGAATGAATAATAAAAAAATAGTAACTGCTAGGAATTATTTATGAACTATCTATAGATATATTCTAGTTAATTTTTTCATAGCAAGGTTGTTTTCTATGGGGTGAGGTTACTGAGACAATGCTTAAACATTCTCCTTTAGCCGAACTTGGGACTAGGCAGTAACCTTAGAAGAGCTACAAGTGGAGTTAACAAACCTATTTACTCTCACCCTTTTTATTTCTTATGCTAGTTGACTAGATAGTGTAGACTTTAGCATCTCAGAAAAAGTATGAAATACAATACATACTTTGGACATAACTGGACAACTCTCATTTTGCAGATCACTTATCACTACTAATCCATACACAGAAACAAATAGCCATGAAGACAGACAATGCAGCAGCAAACTCTGCAATAGTATTCCTCAACATTCACTGGTGAGAAGCAAGATCCTTAAATACAACACAGATCGCCTCAAACAAATCACACTCGATATGGAAGCTCTATTAGTGGTGGAAACTTTCCCGTATCCGCTCAGCGTCATCGATAACTAAACAGGGTCTGATGCAAATGTGAAGGAACTGATCGATAAAGCAAGAGTAGCATTCCCACAGTTGAACGACGTATGGAACTCAAAACAATTGTCATCCAACATCAAAGTCGGAATCTTTAATACCTACATCAAGGCAGTTCTGTCATACAGGACTGAAACTTGTAGAACTACTACAACTATCCTCAAAACGGTACAAGTATTTATAAACAATTGTCTATTCAATATACTCAATGTCCATCAGCAACAACGTACTGTGGTAGAGAACAAACCAGCTTACATCTGAATAGGAAATTGAGAAAAGTTACTGGAAGTGGTTAAGACAAACAATTCAGAAATCCACAAACTTCATCACGAGGCAAGCCCCAACTTGGGATTTACATATATTTCTTTAATCCTAAGCTTTCATTTGAACTATTGGCTATTATTTTACGATTAACCATTATTGACTTATTTCTAAAATGTCAGTTACAGCATTCATACTCACAGGAACATCTGGATTGATCTTGTATAATTAATGCTTCACATTTTATGGTGTGACGAGGTCCAGACTAGTTGTATGTCTGAAATATACGGTTCATATAGCGGAGGTTTATATTGTGTTCTGGACCGAAAGGGCTGGGTTAGCCAAGGAGTTGCTATACAGAGGACCGATAAAAATTCAGAGCTGACTTAAGACAGGTAGTTTCTATTGTTATGTCATCGCTTTACAACTGGGACAAGGTCAAGGAAGTCGATATTCTGATTGGTTATTTTTGTTACATGATAATTAACAGACCATGGGACATAACAATTGAGCGTTCGACTGTGTCAAAATGGACTCGAATTCTGTGCCATTTTTTCTGTTCGGTTGATTGAATAATGTTCTTGAAATTTATAATTAAATCTATTAGAACAAACTGTTAGATTAATTACATTAAATTACATGTGGTGAACTAAGTGGAGATTAATAAATTACATTGAGATCATGAATTAGTCTAAGGTAGACAGATATTAGAAACCTGGGAGGACCAGACAACCATTTTATTATCCACGATCCCACAAGAGATAGAGCAAAGGAACTCCAGTCTACTTCGCGAATGCTTAAAGCCAAGGTCATTGAGCCGGCACACCATGGTTCATAATGAGGAATTTCTTAAAATTCCTTCTTGGAGACATTTATCCCTGGGAAAAACGTACAAACGACTTATTTGGGAATTAGTTAGTACACTGTGTTTAAACGTCTGTTAAGCATTTGGTTCATGGTATTTTTTTAATGTTATTCTATTTGTAAGCTGTAAATTAATCCATTAACTATTGTGACTTTATAAGCAACTTTGGATAGTGACTAGCAGTGGAATACAAAACGTGCGTTTTGTTCTATTGGGAATCGGGGTGTATCTACATCCCAGATATGATAATCAATCTGGGACTCGAACCCAGTAGGGTTAGCTACAGACACCATCACTTAGTTACTGAGTCCATATTTACTTATAATGCTTGTGAATTAAGTCAATATCGAGGCAATACACACAATATGCATATATGCCGATAAGAGACTGATCAATTGCAGTCCTAAACATCAATTAGAAATTTCAGGTAAACAATACCAATTGAATTTATTGTGACATTGGTTACTATTCATTAGATTGAAATCAGATAATCAAATATAAGTATGTTACTCAACCATTTGTCACAAATCTCCTGACTATGTACATAATGAAATTTATTGGTTACGTTCCATTGTGGTTTTGAATCCTGTATATAAAATCACGTGAATTCATATTGTGGTGTGTGCTACTTATGTCGGCAGATATAAGTAGTATGTATCATCAATAGAAAGTGAAATACTCAACAGCAGAAGGTTAAGAAGGTCAAAGAAAAGAGAATAAGAACAGAGAATGATTGCTGTGAAAATGAAGGAACAGTGAAGTTTGAGATGATTGATTGACATTTTGTAAATGAAGTATTTACTGTATAGTTCTCAGATTTTACTAATATATTCTGTAATTTTGTGTTCAAATGCATTCGACTGTCCCCACTTGTGTATTCGTTTACTAGAATTTGTCAAAAAATGATTATTAGATACTTTACTGGTTTTTCTAGTGTTATGATCAATGGATTTAAAATGGGTGAGCTTTGCGTTGGTAATCACTAATTAACGCATAAAGTAAGAGTATTAGTTAATTCTGTACCTTTCATGCTGTTAAATTCATAATACTTTATGTATCATTTTCTGTGCATAATTACGTAATCATACCTATTTCATATAACTCCTCCTGGAGTCCCTCCGGGGGCTACTGCCGGTCCCAAGCCCGGATAAAGGAAAGGGTTGGGCATGAGGTTAGCGACCCAATCTCGTAGAAAACTAACTCGCTAAAAAACGCTAACCTAACCTATTTCATATATATATACTTAATGATACTGTCTTCGGTAACATAGTCAATAACGTTATCTACAGTCTATGTCATTCCTTCAATTCTTTGAAATCATCCAATCAGTTCTGATTCATTCATTCCTATAACGAAGGTCAACTGTACAATATAGTAATGAATTGACATTTATTCTAATTCAAACACATATATTCAATGATCAATAATATTTGATGGTGAGACTATAATTTATAAATGAACCAATCAGATTTAGGATAACAGGTCTTGAATTTTGGAGCGAAATTCACTCACTCATTCGTTCGAATATCGTCTTGGCATTTTAGCTGGTGTCAGTTCATGATTAAAAAACACAACCGTAAATCGAATTCCTAACTCTAATTATCAATTTTAAGTCATAATCCTTATTCTTCAAACTACGGTGAGACTCTAATTTATGGACGAGTCAATCAGAAGCGTTTTAGAGATTTCAAGGTTACGGCGCCAACTTCAGTGCTCAATGCTAACATACGATCGGTTCATAGGGAATTTTGTACAAAACGTGATAATTGAGCGGCTATAACAAATAAAACGGCGGGACTATAATTTGTGGACGAATCAACCAGGTATAAGATAATAGATCTCGGATTTTAACGCGAAAGCCTTTCATCCATTTGGCTAAATAAATTTCTTGCATTATAGCTGATGTCAGTTCATGATGAAAACCCCATATATAATTCCTAACTAAGGCAAATTACGACAATTATTACGAACTGGATAATAAAAGCACGAGTAACATTGGCTGCAGCCAGGTACTACAATATATACGGATGTTTGGAGATGGTACAGACTCCTACATAGTCTTGGTTATGTGCATCGTGTCGTTATCCACAAGTAGCATTTTGTGCACTCAACAACCGGTGTGCACATAAACAATATTGAAACTATGTGGTCAAGGCTGAAAGAGTATTTGAGACTTTATCATGGCTCGAGAGGCCGACTATTCTGTAGTCGTATGGATGATTTTCTCTACTGCATGCATTACGATTTTAGAACCTCTGAACCTCTTTCTAACCCTGACAAGTTTTTGAACCACGTATAAGAAGTGTATCCACTTTATTTCCTTGGTTTTGTATAACATATTTTTACTCTATACTGACTGTTTGCTGATTGGTCAATATTTCTCAAGGTTACTTAAGATTCGTTCAAAGGTCGTCCATAAACTAGAGTCTCGCCCAAACTACTTCATAACGATCGTTTAACCCTAGTAATTAAGTAGCTACTCTCAAGATCATTTTGGCATCGTTCATCTATCATTATCATTATTGTCTTCTTTTTTTTCTTTTATTTTAATAGGCTGATAAATCTTATCAAAATGCTATTGATGGTATACAACCTAATAATGATGAATATAATACAACCATTTATATTGAACCAACTACTGGTCTTATTATAAAAGCTCAAATTAAATTACAAATTAATATTGTGATTAGAAATAATAAAAAAATTAAACAATTATCTAATATTTCAGATGTTTTATTACCTTTAGTATATTTCAATGAATCTGTCCATTTAAATGAAACAATCACTCATCAAATAAATATGTTACTTATTCAATTACCAATAATTATTCAAATTGTTTTAATCAGTAGTATCGTATTCAATGTTCTATGGTTATGTTCAATTATATTCAAATTATTTAAAAAAAATAGATACAATTTAAATAATCAAAGAATCAATGAAGAAAATCAATGGTTATTAAGTGATCATTGAGAAGGTGTCAAGGAAAAGTCTATATATAGATATGTCATGTAAATACTATAAACCATATAATAAATCAGAATTCATCAATTGTTCTATTCTATTGTTTTCTTCATGTTTCTAATATTTCTAATCTCATAAATAATAATCAATAAATCATTTGTTTTCAATGTAATGATATTTTACATGTGTAGCGTGGTGTCGAGTCCCAGTTGACTATGAACACCACTACAAAGAAACACGTGCCAAATAAAACAGAAGGCGAATGCGGATTAGAACCAAGTTTATTTCTTTGGCGATCTCGTGGTATTGAATGAATACTGAGATCGTGCCAAGAAAAGGTACAAGCGGAATCGGCAGGAGAAAGTACGTGCGAACGGGGTCACGAACCGCGAAACAGTAATGGAGAATAAAGGAGGAGCCATATGGCTGTATTTAGCACAGTAAAACAATCATTGGTACGATTGGTTATAATAATAATTGTTTTCATTAAATTAATCGCGTTCTCTTGATAAAAGTAGGTCACTACACATGATTGAATTCATCATGAATTGACTTAAATTGATTTATTATTCGAAACTAGAAAGCACTGAATAGTTGCAACTTGATCGATATGATTTGATCTACACTAAGAAGAATCTGACATACATGACATTGATCACTACTCAGTGATCTGTCGATTTTAAATCCAGTTCAGTCTTACAGGAGGACAGTCGTGGCCTGGATAGCTTGTAGTGGCATTGGACCATAACCACACAATCCTCAAAGCTGAACACGAGACAACTCGGAAAATAGATATTCAATATTTAGCGCGGAGAAATACCTAACGATGGAAAAGGCGTGAACAGTTAATTGGATGAATTGGAGTTGATCGGATGGCATGGCTCGGCCATGCAAGCGTGGTCCATGTGCATGTTACCTTGTATCTTCTATTCATATTAAATATATTGTTCCTTCTCTAGCTCAACCTTGTTCTACATCATGTATTTGTAATTGATACGATACAGTGAGTTGGTGTAGTCGATGGTGTGACTTCCACGTAAGATCTTATAGACTAGGCAGTTATATCATGACAAATCTACATTGTTAGGATTAAGTCTATTGTTAGAGCAGTACTAATATCATAGTAGACCATAATTCTACAAGCTCAGTGGTAGCGTCTCTGACTGCGAAGCTGGGTGATGTGGGATTGAATCCGTCAGGAAGAATCAGTTCATTTAAGATTGCAGTTACAATTTGCTGACTAGTGCCAAATAGCACAAAACTTGGGTTTAGGTTTTTCTGTTGATTACATACAACCAACATTTTATCTCAGCATGGTACACGCAATGTTAAATCACCTAGACCAGTGGCCACATTGCAATTTTGTCGATAGTATTCGATCTGTACTAAGAAGAACCTGATATACATGACAGTAGTCACCATCCAACGATCAATCAGTTGTAAATAGTTTTTCTATTTCCGACTTAAATCAGCATCAATATCAGGCCATCAATAAGTCTAATGAGCAAATGAACGAAATAAGGGTTGTCTAATGCCGAAGATCTAGATGCAAAGGGAATGATTAGTCTATTATCAAAGCACAAAAAATATTCAGCATATGACAGTATGTCTTTTTTCCTTTTGTAAAACTCAGGAAACCTATGTTTGTACTGAATATTCCAATCTTTTTTCATCACATTTATGATAGTTATGAAATATTATCGCACACCCTTCGCACATTGTGCTGTAAAAAAATGTAATGGACGAATCAACTGTGGTATTTGTATTAACTGATGATTTCTTCGTACTTGATTGACCGCTTATTACGAATTCCAAATATAATACGTCCATTATTGCTCATCTACTTTCGCCGGCCTTAAATCACACTGTTTCAGGAATTCTTAGGTAACATATTAATTTGAATACTTGTCATTATTATTCCAACATACAATCACTTTCGTTAGGTGGTATTTCGAGTCACGAAGAGCGTGATAGAAAGTTTGAATGTGAAAAGCTTTTAGCCACTCAGTGCCTAATGGTGAAATTGTAAGCACTCAACTCTAGATTTCATTTCTGGACTATGGCAGCGGATGACATATGAATTGACTTAGTTGAGAGATAAATAGATTTTAGCTCTTAGTGATCAGTTACAGTGCACAACTTTACACTAAATGGGTATTTATACAGTCTCTTTACTACCCATATCACAGCTAAAGCCTGATTTTGGGTCCGGAAACGTCCTCGTTCATTCTTGCTTAATCTTCTCGAAACAAAAATAAGAGGTTTCCCATTCTGTTTTAGGATAGCACCTAAGTTCAGTGAAGATATATCTGTAGTGAGGATAGATTTTTCGGTCAGTGAAAACAGTCAGAGGAAAGCTTTACCATTCAAATATTACAGTGTCCCTAATATATCCTCATCCCGTTTTCCACAAACAAGCGCTTTGCTAGAAACCATGTCGAGAAGTGAAGATTATATTTCTATAGAGTTAAGAAGAAACCTGGAGTAAAAGTAAGGGAGGCCAACACATGATTTGAGATATTCACAGGTGATGGTACTTACATCATTAGAGCTAGGCGACTCATATCAGGTTTAAAAACCTTAGGATCTACATTATAATGAAGTTGAAACTAACACTTGGATGACTTTACGGCCACATCTGTATCACAGAAGCGTCCGAATAACCTTAAAAAACGTTAAATACGCAACTCAATGTTTTCAGCATGACCTACGATATGATTCTGATACGGGTCAACACCAAGACCGATGATAATCTGATGTATAACATTCTGGAATATGCTAGGCGAAATATTGAATCCAAGCGGTAGAAAATTGCACATTAATAGTAGTTATTCACTCAAGATTTCATGCACTGTGATTTGCTATACGCACCTTTCAGGTGTATTTTAGAAAAAAATATGTCGTGATTTATATAGAATATCTCCAGTTTATTCAGTGGTGCAACTCTGTTGCAGTAGCCGAGTATTCAGTGACAGGCGGTAACCACCAAAAATTCTAGATGTTTTTCCATCCCCCTTCAATGGAATCCCTATGAGAGTAGCTCAAATGAACGACTTAACTGAGATTATTGTCTCTTTTTCAATCACTTTATCTAGCTCACTCTTCACACCTTATCTTGAACCATGTAGGATTAGTCTACGCTTCGGGGAGATTTACTCTCCCTTTACTTCTATGTGTACTGGGTGAATTATCATACTCCTCCACAGCCCTCGAGCATTTTAAGTCTAGACCCTTGATTAACGTACTGTAGGAAGAGTTAGTTCATAAAGAAATTCGTACACCCAGCAATCTCAAGTCCTTTAACCCAAGTAAAGATGGACCATACTCACTAACCAGTAAAAGAAATATTGACACAACCACCGTCCTTTTTTCTGAATGGAATATCAACTGTACCAATAATTGGTATTTGTTGGTCAGTGATGCCAGCATCTCCATTATTTAAGAGTTTAAAATTGATATCATCATAAAGAAACAGTAAATTTCTCTTAGAAATGATTAACTCCATGCTTCTAGTATCGACAATAAACGAAAAGAAGTTGCCTGTGTTGGTAGTTAATTTTTGCATTAAATGTAAAGTACTGCTTCAAGCGGCATTAGGGGACAACGAATCCATCCTTCTCTCAAAACTAGTTGATCTTGATCCATCATTTTTCAGTGTTTTAGTATTAAACGACTTTAAACTGTCACAAAACTTTCATGTATGTCCAACCTTTCCATATTTACGGTGACGTGCATAACAAAATAGACATGAACTACAAATATGTAGCCTATCACATAGAAGATAATTTTCGCTAGGTTCACAAGGTTCTCAACCTCAGTCAATTTGGAATGTAGGGCGACAATCATCTTAATTTATAAGTGACATGATTAACTTCACTAGTTATGTCTGCTCGAAAAGGTTCCAAGAAACTCATCTTGTAACTAGTTGTAATTCTATAACTATCCAGTGTGTATTGAATAGTACTATGTCGCGCCTACATGAGCTGTACTAGCTTTCGGACAGACCAGTTAATTTGTTCTTCCCAAGTCATTATCCATGGTTGTATAAGTGAAGCGGATTGGAATATTTGAAAGGCTAGTAAATAGCAGGGCTTAATTTAATCAGGATCATGCAAGATGAGGCCCAACGTTGGTTGAGATTTGTGGACAAGAAACTGCTGTAGTTTTGGAAAATTCCCCAGAATCACTAATGCGACGGGCTTTCAATAATGACGTTGCCCGTGTTTGCTTTATCAAGGTTACCTAACTGAAGTTGTGACTAGATAATCATATTGAGTCGTTGTACAATTCGTTTAGCGCACTTCCTCCATAAACTTAATACTGAGTCTGTCAGTTTGACACTCGTCTCCATTTGTGTTCAGTATTTATGAAACGATATTTTCAGGGAATAGTTTGCCAATGCAACATTAACATGCAGACAAATATACTACTTTCTCCAAATGTTATCGTTTCCTTCCCGACTAGTTCTCTGAAAGGTTAATGCACTTCGTTTGAGCACAAATTTTAAGTGAAATTAACACCAGCATGGGTCGATATTTCCATACCAAACAATCTTTATATTTGTATTATCAGTGAAATAACACTGAAGCTTAGAAATATCTTCTGTCCGTTCGAACATTTTTTCAGAAAGCGTTTATTTATTCGTCAGGGATGATAAGGAAGTGGAATCGCATCGATGCCAGCATACGGTTGGTCAAGTTAAGAAGTCACTGAATGCTGCAACTTGGATTTAATGTCATATGATAGAATCACAGTTCAACTCTGGTGATCGGAGACCAGTAATAAAATAACAATCGGGATTGATTAGTTTTATTATCTGGTCAATGGACGATGCCTGACATATCTCTGCTGCACTGTTCACGGGTTACAACGCATCAAGTCGGCGTATGATAACAGATTTGCTACATGCTGAAAAGTACACAGCGACCTTAGAGTGGTAGTGAGAAACCAGAGAAACACGTAAGTTAATTGAAAAACCACCACCAAAAAATAAAACGTTACATAAGTAACGAGATTCTGGCACACTGAGATACCGAATATCACTGCGACAGTAAAACTCCAGATAGAAAATAAATAGAACGGAGCACATCATTCATCATTTCTTACAGAAACAATACAAATGATAACCTCTGTTCAGCTTTGTTTGGTAGCTAGTTACAAAGTCCAAATTATGATTGGGAGTCCACTTTATCCACACAATGTAAGTCGTTTTACATGGTATTGTGAAAAAGACACGTGATATAGCTCCAAACCAATTTAAAAAAATTTTACTGACGCATAGGAGTTTTAAGATACACGTAAGACCCTCCAGCAGATACTTTCCCTACTACAACACTGTCTGTTATAATCCGGAGACTGAATGACCTTCACAATACCCGCCTGCATTGCTTCTAAGCTTTACGGATGTTCCAATCATTATGTAGGAGGGGATTCTTGACTACCAAGGTGTTACAATTTAGAAGTACATACAGATGTGATCATTATAAACTCAAAACTCATATAAAGCCTTTTAAATGTACTTCATCACTAAGGCTTACTGTTGGCACTGGACTTTTCATTGCTCTGCATTCAAAGATATCTCCTGAATCCCGGATTCAAGTTGTGCAATGTGAAGTTGATAGTTATCATACAGATCAGACCACGACTACAGAAAGCGGAGGAATACCTCGGTACATTGGAGCACTGATGCTTCCTGATTGTGTGTATTTATTCGGTGCCATTCTGGTATATCAGATTGAAATTCCAGCCTATTGTAATTAGGGTGCATTTGTAGCTGCAGTTATGAATGTTTACATACCACTTTACCTTGGGGATTTCGTTAGTGCCCTGTCAAGATGCGTCGTGACTCACGAAGGGTTCGTTTCTGCTGTGTATGTCCCTACACTTAGATTGTGCTCTTCATATATACTACAGGTAGTTCATTTTTGTGTTATGTACTTTTTACCCAAGTGTATTAAGGGTTCATCTCCTGTAGTATTTGGACGCTGTTATCACTTTATTCTTCAAGAGTGAATGATCGAAACAAAACACTAGGGTTAAACCGCAGTAGATCACAAGAAATTAAACACCAAAAAAGTTGCAAGTTTTAATTGTTGAGGTTGTTTGCTTTTGTTTGACAAAACAAGGTATTGAAGTATAACTCACAACGATAATTAACAATCTAAAAGGAAGTCACAAGTTTGATTGATACATATGGTCTCCAAAATTATTATTTACAAACTATGTTATGAATTTGAGGCAGTCTGACATAATTATCCTAATCCCACGAAATCTGGAATTGTGACAAGACACAAGCAAGAACTCGCATTTGAAGTGCGCAGTATGAAACTGTTGTGTTGTTGTAACATTTAAATAGCACGAAATATTTAATTGTTTAGTGAATGTATTAGCTACTCTAAAAGTATGTATTTTTCAGCTTAAAGTGCTGCTTCGGTTTGGGCACCCGGGCAGTATCACAGCCTTCACACATATCGAGTGAGATTTGTGTGGCGCATATCTATTTGGTGCCTCTTTGTACCAATGTCTATGTGTTAAAATAAATAATAAAAAAGTGCTCAATGTTAATGTTCTGACAACTGTCTAGTGCCTGATGCATGATATGTCCACAGTTAGTTCCTATGACTATATGCTTTGATTTGTCCTCACACAGTGAATATATCAGCTTGTCATGTATCAGTAGTCCTATGAACCCGGCGCTTAAATAGTCCACAAATTGTCCCTTACTTTAGGTGTATCAACAAGCATGGCTAATTTTCTCTCCAGTTTTTGACGGTGCGTTTTGAATGACGAGAAATATCCTAGGAATATTAGAACTTTTTTTACTGAATTGTGTCACCATCCTCAAGCTCTGTAGGTATCAGCTGTGAATTTGAAGTTTGTGCACAAAGTTGTATGTAACGTTATTTATTTATCGGATATAAGCTTAAACTCGAGTTACGTTGTGTAAAGGAAAGTGACACTATCCAGTGGAGTGTAGGTCAGATGTGTGGTCTGGTTGAAATCTAGGTTCTTTAACTGTCGTTGGATCTTTGAAAACATGTCATGACAAAACACATTAATTCATACGTTATAACCCATCTATATGAGTCAATGGTTGATTATTTCCACATGATAATTCAGTAAAGAACATTTATTGACTTCGATAATTGAGTAAGGTACGTAACTACAATTCAACGGATAGTATTCAAGTTACTTATAAGATATTCTATTGAATTTAAAGAGTCAAAATTATTTGATTTTGTTGGATCTGCTGAATAATGACGAAGTGAAGTTTGAATTCAACTCTGTGGGAATTTCATTGAGAAATTCTCGAAGTTGAAAAATGATTTATGATAAAGCTCAACTATTGCAAAGAATCCAACTGATTACTAAATATATATGAAACAATTGTTACTATTTGTTTGCCAATAAAAAACCGTAAGAAAGGATGCAAAGTATATACTGTTTTTACATAATTTACTGAATTCTTCCGAAATAGTCACCCTCAAATGCTCTGGTACGATTGAGAGTGAGAAGAGTTAGCTCTCCTCGAAATGCTCTCATAGCTACGCGTATACAACCACCACCAGTGAAGTCCTTTTCACTGCTTTCTTCGTAACGGGTGTGTTGTTTACGAAATTGACAGCAATGTTCGGTGCTTTAACCACGGGTTGATGGGTACGAAGAGTTCACGTAGGAAACTTGGAAAACCCTGATTCCATACCATTGGTGTATATGCGTTCTAGGATCCTGATGGAATAAATGTCGTATGGACGTATTGTTGGTCACCGGCTTTCAAGGGATTGCATCTCCTTACGTTGCTCTAATAGGTTGTGAATTAGACCTGTAGGTCGAGGGTTTGAGGAGTGGCCTCCTAAGAAAACCACTTGCTTCAGTTCGGTCACCCGGACATTATTTTAGTCCTTACACAAATCAGATGATAAAGTGTGGTGCATATATATTTGATGCCTCCTTGTACCAGTGTTTATGTATTTAAACAAATTTAAATAAATAAGTTCCAGGGTAGTCATTACTTCTGCCTTGAAGTCAAGGAGCATTCGTCAAAGAAACTCATTCGTATGACTTTAAAGTATCCATATATTTGGTGACATTCATATTGCTGTAGTTAGCTTTTTGAATGACCCCACATAGCTTTCGTGGTATTCGTATGAACTCTTGTACTTGGGTTGGGAAAGTGTGTGTATACAATAGCTTTGTTTTTGTAGCAATATCGTCAGAGAAGCTCGTATGTTTGCTAACCGTCAGTACAAATGGCAACTGTAACAATATATTTCTGAGTCATCAGGTTTGGTGTCCTAAGCCTTCTGATTATGGATTTTCTCAAAATACCCTTTTCAGGCAACAGCTATCCTGCATACAAAAACCCCATTATGGCTAGTGGAATCAACTATTTACGCACTCGATTTTTCTTTTAATTTATCTGCTCTCCTTTTCCGGGTTGCTGTTTTACATATCTTAACAATTCTCCTTGTACTACTAAGAGATAATGGTAACTTTCACAGATCTTTGACTTCAAGGCAAAAGAAATAATAACTAACATGAAGAGGTTAATTAATTATGGGAAATTGGTTTAAGTGATTTTGACAATCACTCAAGGTCATTTCCATAACTAAACTGCACTCTTTTATCAACTTCAGAACTTTTTTAAATCCACTTCAAGTTTTTCTTTTCTATACTCTAATTTATTAGTCACTATCCACATTCTTGTACATTGGACTATTGGGAGCTGTCGGTGAACGTATGGCAAAACGTATGCGGATTCAATTATTCCGAAAGTTAGTCTATCAAGATGTAGCCTACTTTGATGTACATAGTTCTGGAAAATTAGTAGAAATGTAAGTTATTTTACTGTATTTTATTTAGACAATTCTAAACCTAACGTTCTAAAGATCGACTGCCTTGGGCTTAGTTCTGTAAGATATCATCCTATCACACTAAAGCAAAATGCCTACCCAGTATTTCCTGGTTTACATATAAAACAGTGCCTTAAGACTATCAGTCATCAATCGTTTTGATTTATTGAGTCTTAGATGTAAATATTAGTGTGTTTAACCATTTATAAACATTGAATCAACTTAAGATTTAAAATAGTTTAAGCAAACTCGTTAGTTGATAAAATAACGGGATAATTAAATCTGTTGATTGATTTCCTATCAATTAACTTATCTGCATATATTTTTTTGTAGTATTGGATCAGATGTACAAAACTTTAAAAGTTCATTCAAACAATGTATTTCACAAGGTTTACGTAATGGGATTCAGGTAAGTTAGTACTAATTGTTATAAACTTGATATATCTGTCCACTAGTGTGTGTTTAATATGCCAGAGCAGAGAGAGTTATTTTGAAGTGGTTTACAGCTTTGACTTGCTAGATCATTTAATGCAACCTTGGGACATATGACTCTTGATCTCAACTTGTGATTGAACGGCCTTGAAGACAGAGAGGAAGAAAATTACTCTATCACTGACCTGACTGGTTGGGGATCGGAGAGAAAACGACTTATCTGTGGCTCCATATACGACTTATTCTTAATTCAACTAGCTCAAAAAAGGTAAACGAATAAATATATGACTAGCGAAACCGCAACACAGGGAATGAACAATATACAATTGTATACACACTTGGACATCAGAATACAAAAAATGGAATGTAAGGGTCACATCTAAACTATATCAATTTCGAGATAGAAGAGAATATGATGGTAATTTGTGCATTAAACAAAAGCTCATAGTTCACAGAACAAAGCATACACAGAACTAATTGTTAATGCTTTAAAGAATTAGAATTAATCTAAACAATATCCCAAAAAAGTGGCTTTCATCGTTTGTCACCACTTCTTTATTATCCTCTTCCTAACTATAATAGTAATGATAATACTCAGGCATGTTACGCTTATAAATGGAAAGAAATTGGAAAATCTCATCATCCCTTTTACTAAACTTACAGTAATATTTATCTAGACATAAAAATATAAATTGCCATTATGGTAAAAATCATAAGAAATGAGAGATTTCCCTCTAATACAATACTATTTACACTCTTTAGATCAAAGATTTCAGTTGTCAAAAGAGAGGTCATCAATTGATTTCCCACGGATTTTAAATTCATACAATCTTTAGACTTTATGTTAGTCTGTAATGAACAAAGACTTGAATTGGATAACAAGTCTATTGTTTAACGCAAAATTACAGACTGTCTCGATAAGTTATGAAAGCCATACATTATTTGCGCATCTTCCTTCATTTTTCATGTACGCACTTCATGATTCTCTGAATTCCGTTGCTCTATGTTTCCGTTTTTTATTCTCTTCAATTCAATCTTTTGCTGGTAGGCATTTCGCTTCCGATTGGTGCTACATACTACCTATATCTGTCAATATAAGTAGCATACACCACAACTATACTTATTAAGTATAAAATAAATTGATTTAGTATTGTTTACTAGATAACATTTTGAACGTAGATTTTTTGTTATGATCATTCTAATATTATTGAATATGATCATGTTGAAAAAATTCTATACAGAACTTCATCTAGTAGATATGTGAGAAATTTCCCTTTCATAGTGGCTTATTTATTTATTTATTTATTTAAACACATAAACATTGGTACAAGGAGGCACCAAGTAGATATGCGCCTCATAAATCATTCGATTTGTGTGAGGGCTGTGATACTGCCCGGGTGCCCAGACCGAAGCAGGCGACCATACCACGTTGGGAGCACCGTTCAAAGTGGCTACCTACATTCTGTACTTACATCGATGTAGAGACATCATTTTCTGTATTGAAAACTATTATTACACCTACAAGAGAGAAAA
Source organism: Schistosoma intercalatum (assembly GCA_944470365.2). Taxonomy (NCBI): domain Eukaryota; kingdom Metazoa; phylum Platyhelminthes; class Trematoda; order Strigeidida; family Schistosomatidae; genus Schistosoma; species Schistosoma intercalatum. The sequence goes on from OX103727.1 coordinate 1,870,843, forward strand.
TGGTCCCTGAAAATTTAGTTCAGTTGATACATAGACCAATAATCATAATGTATTATATTTTCCTTTCGTACAATTATTGTTTTAATATCTATTGTAGCTGTACATATTTGTATTACAATATGAATTTTTAAAACAGTAATATGTTAAAAGTTTGATTTTATCCGAGTCTAGGTCAGTTTTAAAACTGTATGAACATTTTGATTTTATTGATGCATTCTGATGCTCATCCAGTTATTTTGAACTTCTTACCTCCTATAAAACAATCAACTGTCCTTTCTGAAAGGAACTCGCACCATTTACCCTGATATGTGGTAATCATGCTTAATGATCAGACAATTGATAAATTCAATTAAGCGTTCCCATATTAGTCATTCACTGTTTTGGAGGTGCCTTAGATGAGTGTTTCTCCTATCCATCTGTTATATATCTAACTGTGACTAAAGTCATACACTTAAATCATTACACTAATTCCGTTTATTGAATTTGTTTCTTTTTCTTTACATAAATAAATACCTTTTAGGACATAATCATTGCAATTCATGCACCATTCTCATATTATATAAACAGTTCAAGAATATGATCTAATTTGTCAGTTGTTTTAACTCTTATGGTAAATTAAACTTCCATTCAGAGGTTGCCATCATTGTTGAGTGTTAAGTTTTGGTTCTGTATGTAGTGGGAACGTGTGTGTGATCCCATTCCCAAATCAACATCAATTATTCAAAATGTCGTTGTTGGTAGTTCTAAACCTGTAGTTTATTGTACTGTAGTCATCCAATTATTAACTATCAAGTTGCAAGTTTAAATTCATTCGATCTATTCTGGTTTAATTAGATGAATAGTTTCCTTGGCTCACAGTCTTCGATGGATTACTCACATATATTGGGACCACCGAGTAAGCAATTCTAAGGTCAGACCCGGAGTACTAGGATAAGGCGATATGTCGGTTGATGAAGTAGTAAATCCTGATCAACTGAGGTCGTTGGGATTTATATTGCTTGTTACTAACCACTTCCTGCCTCAACACATAGTGTTGGTTGGGGTAAAAGCAAGTTGAAAAAAGCTAGGTGTGACCAAAACAAGACATCGCATTATTTGATCAATTCACCGACTGTTGGAATAAACTGTGCTTGTGTAGATACAGACGACCTGGTTCGGGCTCACCCGATACTCGTGACATGACTCGTAATGACACAGATGCATTCGCTCTTTGTATTCTCATAGATCTTTAGTTTTAGAGCTTTTCTTTTGGTAATTCATTCTTATCGAATCCTGTTCTCCAAACTTCTTTTTACTATCATTAATATAACTATTACCACTATAGTATGCTGCATATGTTGACATGGTGTGGTAACGTGGACAAGTTCATATGCTCTAGGTTTCGGGTCTCTTTTAAATCTAACTGATTGATTGAACTGTTTAGTACATAAATAGAATTGAATTTACACATTATCTTTATAATTAATTAATTTTTCTATAGGTTGTTGGATCTGTATTTGCATTATTAAGCATATCACCTACTTTAACAGCTGCACTTCTTGGTTGTTTACCATGTGTTTTTTTAATTGGAAGTTTAATGGGCACTGAACTTCGTCATATTAGTCGTGAAGTTCAATCACAAGTAAGTTCATTTATTATTTATCTATCTTGTAACAATATAGACTTCATATTCTATGTAAAAAAATCTAAGATTCCTTTGTTATAATATTTTCTAAATTGTTAATGAATTAATATCAGATTGGTTTTGTGGATATTATAGTAATTTCAATGGTTAAGATCATGAGTCAGTTGAAGCTAGACCACCTGACCAACTGACTCATGATCTTAACCATTGAAATTACTATAATATCCACAAAACCAATCTGATATTAATCAACATATGCTCACCAGTGACTAGCTTCACGAGGTGTATCCTGGAGTTCTTTTGAGAAGTAGTGACCAGTAGAGTTCAACCAGGTCTGTTGTAAGATAGTAACTGTTATAACTTGAAAAAGCTGATTTTTCTTGATACAACCACGTATAACTGAGCACTAGAACACCAAACCCTTCCAAGTCGCAATAAGAAGACAGAAGACTAACGAAAGGAATATTATTCCAAACAGTGTCAAACATAGTACAAAATTATCAGATATTTATAGTTTTTAGTGAGAACGAAATCATCATTACAGTCTTCCAATCCGCGTACAGGGGGTTATTAGCATTATCCAATGGGGAAGCTACACGTTGGAATTCTAGAACATTCTTCCGACAGGTGATTGGATGGAACGTCTTCGGCTCCTTCTGAGCCTCTTACAGCTTCCTCGAGTTCACCGGTGGTCCGTCGTCACACCTCCCCCCTTTAAAATCCGTTGTGTAAAATTTTTTTCTTGGATCCACCTGAAGCTTGGGTGTCGCATTCCTCTTGCGGTCCATTACTCTCAAGGGTTGTACAGCTTTCTCTCTGCGTCGTTTGTCTTTTCGATATTCGCGCTCATGATGGTTCTTCTGAGATGAATCTACGAGCAATTGAAATGGAAGCCGGTTTTCTGTGACCACTGTACTATCATTTCTTTGCATTTGATTTATATGTCTTATGCATTTCCCGACGTCTTTCCAGACTAGGTACAACACATTTCCGATTCGACGTTCTATGACACCTGGTTCCCACTTCCTATTACCTTGATACGATCTGACAAGTACCTTTTCACCCACCTGGAAGCTACGATTGACCTTACGATTTTCATTCGTGGGTTTATTTGTCTTTCTGGGCGGCAACATACTGTTAAAAACTGTCCGGATTTTCCTTCCGAACATACACTCGGTCGGAGACTTTCCTTCTGGTACTGTCGGATTAGGGGTAACTCTGTAAGACATCAAGAACTTATTAATCACTTGTTCCGGGACATCCTCACCCCCCCTTTGACCAGAGCTCTTTTAATTGTATCCACGAATCTTTCTGCCTGGCCATTCGACTGAGGATGGTATGGAGGAGATTGTAGATGCAATATGCCATTCTCGTTGCAGAAGCGTTTGAAGGCGGATGACATAAACTGAGTACCATTGTCGGTCACTAAGATCTCTGGAACCCCAAAACAGGCAAACAATCCTGACAATCTTCTTATGGTACTCTCTGAAGTCGTATTCGGCATGATATATACTTCCGGCCATTTTGTGAAAGCATCTACAACAACTAAGCAATTCCTGCCTTGTATCGGTCCGGCGAAATCAGCATGTATTCTTTGCCAAGGCCCGTCCGGTTTAGGCCATGGTTGTGGCTCAGCTCTCGTTGGATTCTTTGCAGCCTCTTGACAGGACCAACAGCTGCGACATTTTTGCTCTATCTCATGGTCCATTGACGGCCAGTCTGTATAGCTACGAGCTAGTGACTTCATTTTACTTATCCCCGGATGCCCGCTGTGGAACTGTTTAATGACTTGGTGTCGAAGATTTCTGGGGATAACGATACGATGGCCAAACATTATACATGAATCGACAACTGTTAATGACTCTCGTCGACGAAAGTATTGTAAGAGTTCTCCGTGTAATCTAGATGAAGGCCATTTATTGAGTATGCAATGGCAAACAATCTTTAATACATTATCCTTCTTGCTGGCCTCTTTAATGGCTTCAAATGTGATCGGGAGTCCGGAAACTGCGTCTGACAATATTTTGTGAACCTCGGCCTCGACATCTATAGCAGCTACAAGCACCTCTTCTTCTTGTTTTTCATGCAGACCAATCAATCTTGAGAGTGCATCTGCCTGTCCGAAATCCGTTGTTGGTTGATAATTTATCTTGAAATCATAACCCAGCAGTGTGGTAGCCCATCTCTGTAGCCGGTTTGCTGTATATACCGGGATGCCTTTTTTAGATCCAAAAACTGTCAGTAAAGGTTTATGGTCTGTAAGTAAGGTGAACTGCCTACCAAACAACATCTTGTGGAACTTTTTTACAGCAAATATAATCGCGAGGGCTTCTTTTTCTATTTGACTGTAGTTTCTTTCAGTCATAGTCAGAGACCTCGCAGCGTGAGCGATTGCTTTCTCAGACCCGTCAGGGTAGGCATGTGAAATTACTGCTCCAATTTCGTAGTTCGACGCATCTGCTGCGACTATAATTGGAAGATCGGGATCATAGTGTGTAAGGAGAAGGTTCGATGATAGAAGCTGCTTCAGTTTTAGGAATGCTTCTTGGCATTCAGTTGACCAGAACCATTTAGTATCCTTTTTCAATAAGCACTTAAGAGGAGCACGATGGCGATGCAGATCTGGCAGAAAAACTCCATAATGACTAACCATTCCCAAGAAAGAACGCAAAGTTGACACATCCGTCGGTGGAGGCATGGACTTAATGGCTTCGACATTTTCAGGATCAGGTTTTCTCCCGTTTTTATCAATTATGAATCCCAAATACCGGACTTGCTCCATGTAAAAATCACATTTTTCGGCACGCAGTCTGAATCCATAATCTGCTATGCGTCTGAGAACCGTATCCACCTTATTCTCTAAATCAGCATAGTCTGTACCCATGATCAATATATCATCGAGATAAGCCGCGGTACCAGGAATGTCTTGTAACATAGTGTCCATAACTTGTTGGAAGATTGAAGGGGCAGTTTTTACTCCAAAAGAAAGTCTGTTATATCGGAACAATCCCTTGTGAGTGTTTATTGTCAAGTAATGCTTACACTCATCCGCTACCGGAATCTGTAGATAAGCGTCTGACAGGTCTAATTTCGCAAAATACTTACCCCCATTCAGTTTCGCAAATAAATCCTCTGGTACCGGCAATGGGTATTGATGGGCTTCAAGCGCTTCATTTAATCCAGTCGAATAATCTGCACATAACCGGATACTTCCATTAGGCTTTTTAATAATCACTATTGGAGCTGCCCAATCAGAAAAGTTTACTGGTTCGATTATTCCACTTCTTTGCAGACGCTCTAATTCTTGTTCAACAGTAGGTAGCGCTGCATAAGGTACCGGACGTTTTGGTCTGAAGACGGGGGTGACTCCCGGTTTAAGAATCAATAGTGCTTTAACCTTTTTGCATTCCCCCAACTCTTCCGTAAACACTTGACTGTGTCTTTCTAATACAACACTCTTCAGATCCTTTTCCACCGGTTTACTGGTTCTCACTGCGCTGCATATGTGGTTAATGGGGTGATTTGCTAATTGAAGTGCTTCTATCAAGTCTAGACCTAGCAAAACTAGTCCTGGATTCTGTGTAAGATATAAAGTTGCATTTGTTTTCACATTTCCTTTCGAGACTGTACAACAAACCTCTCCAACAATATTTAGTTTTCCTCCAGATGCGCTGTGAGCTAACTGGGTTGTTGGGAGCACCAGTGGTTTACCGATAAGATTCCAAGTTCTCCGACTAATAAGTGTGATGTCAGAAGCGGTGTCGAGTTGCAGGCGGGCACGCTTTTTATTTATATCCAAGTTTACATACTTTCTTTGGCGGCAAATTCGTGCTCGATTATGTGATACCAATATTTTGTTAGTTCGAGCACTAAATCTGTATTTCTTCGAGTAGGGTTTCAAAGAATGTCGTTTATGGGTTCTTTTTCTGCAGCAGTTTTCTTTATGTCCCTTGCGATGACACTTGCTACAACAATGTTCTTTATATGGGCAGAACCTTTTATAATGCCAACCACCACAAGACCAACATGGAGATGAAGGCTGATTATCTGTGTGCGATGCCTTTCTTGAGCAAGAATCGTTCTTTCCGCTTACAGCACGAACGTATGGCAACTGGCCATTATTTTCGACCATCGAAGTGTCATGCTTTAGGTTCACCAATCTCTGGCACTCTGCGGTTACTTCTTGTAGTTTCATATTCGGACATTGTTCAATTTTACTCAAAATTCTGGTTCTAATATCGGCATCTTCGGGAGATTGGAGGCTGCACACAAATACGAGACACTTAAACTGGTCTTCTGTCATTGCTGATAGTTTGAAGCGCTCACATTCACGGTTTACTAAACCCGCATGCTTCACCCAGTCATCATCACCTGCTTTTGTCATCTTGAGACATTGATAACGAATATTAAACAAGGATGACTGTTCAGCAAAGATTTGCGACAAAATTTCAATCGTTGCATCGAAAGAAAAATCTCTTGGATTCTTTGGAAGGATAAAGTTACTGTAACGTTCATGTTCAACAGTTCCAAGTTTTCGCAAGAGTATTCTGACCTTAGCGGCGTCATCAAGTTTTTTGAGGTCGACCTTGAACAAATCTTCATATTTCTTGAACCAAGTTTCAAAAGTAATGCCAGCTGAACCATCAAAATTAAATTCATGGATAGAATTAACAATCTGGTCAACATGAGTTTTGAAAGGATCATCTAAAACTTCTTTTTGATCCAGGTTCATTTTCTGAGTTAGCATCTCTATCATGCGCATCTGGAACTGTTCAAAACGTTTTTCTTGGCGTTCCAATACGGCTTCAAATTGTTCAAAGGTAAATGACATATTGGTACAATAACCCGTCGCCAGATGTTATAACTTGAAAAAGCTGATTTTTCTTGATACAACCACGTATAACTGAGCACTAGAACACCAAACCCTTCCAAGTCGCAATAAGAAGACAGAAGACTAACGAAAGGAATATTATTCCAAACAGTGTCAAACATAGTACAAAATTATCAGATATTTATAGTTTTTAGTGAGAACGAAATCATCATTACAGTCTTCCAATCCGCGTACAGGGGGTTATTAGCATTATCCAATGGGGAAGCTACACGTTGGAATTCTAGAACATTCTTCCGACAGGTGATTGGATGGAACGTCTTCGGCTCCTTCTGAGCCTCTTACAGCTTCCTCGAGTTCACCGGTGGTCCGTCGTCACAGTAACTCACTGAAGACAACGGTGGATGTGTCGCTCAATTTCGTTGATTAGTTGAAGTTAGATATTAACACCGTTGGATGCCGGCTCAGTGGTCTAGTGGTTAAGTGCTCGCGCGAAACCAGTAGGTCCTGGGTTCGAATCTTGCAGGGGGCGAGGTCGTGGATGCGCACTACTGAGGAGTCCCACAACAGGATGAGGCGGCCGTCCAGTGCTTCCAGGGTGGTATAGCTTCAACTGACTCATGATCTTAACCATTGAAATTGTTAATGAATTCAAAGAAAAATTGTAAAGAATCTTTCATAATGTACACTAAGACTTCACTTCTTAATTAGTTTGAGAAATTCAGGAAGTTAGTTCCAAGTCTACGAAAAGGGATTACCACTTTGTTTTTTATTATTCTCCTCATTTTTCTATTGACAAATACTGATTCGAACTCTTCAAATTATTAAAAAGAAACGTCTGTTTTTTTACTTTTGAATTATCAATGTAAATGTGTCTGATAACACTGCAATCTCCTTGGATGTAGATGCCCCCAAATGCCCTGGTATGGCCGATAGTGGGGTGGGCCTACCCTCCCTCTCGAAATGCTCTCACACGGCTACGCGTATACAGCCTCTGCCAGGGAAGTCCTATTCACTGCCTTCTCGTGGTGGGGGTGTTTACGAAAATGAGATAATGAAAAGCGGATGTCCGGCGCTTTAACGGGATCCCGAACCAGTGGTGTACATGGGCTCCAGTATCGTGCGGGGACAAATGGCGTATGAACCAATCGTTGATCACCGGCTACCATGGTACTGCATCTCCTCACGATGCTCCACTGCCTTGTGGGTTAGACCTTTAGGTCAAAGGCTCGAGGTGTGGCCCCCTAAGAAAACCACCTGTTTCGGTCTGGGCACCCGGCCAGTATCACAGCCCACACATACACAAATATGGTGTGGCGCATATATATTTGGTGCCCTCTTGTACCAATATTTATGTGTTCAAGTAATAATAATAATAGATGCATGCGGATAAGACTCAATAATCTGCACAGGTTGTTAATGTCACAATAATCATGAACAATTGTTAGAGATTAGCAATAACTGATTGCGGTTTAAAAAAATACAAAATCATGATAAAAACCAAAAGCAAGGACAAAACATAATAGAGAAGTAATTAGTTCATGAAATAATGAAAGTTTGTATGTAATTACTTTTCCATGCAGAGCTTAGGCTTCAATTGATAGATTACCGACACCGCAGTGCATAAGTTTTTGACTCGACCTCCCTTTGATAACATTCGTTTGAATGTGTATATTATTTTGAAGGACGATTCTTTCGGAGACGACGTGCTCAAAGTTAATGAAGTGCTCCTGTATTGAGCTATTGATTGCATTATATTCCCTTTTTAAAAAATCTATTCCTGGTAATGCTCTGCGGTGCGTTTAGAAAGTGTTCACTTTGCTCATTCATTGTAATCTGCCCCACAGGAGCAAGTAGACTTATAGATGCAAAACAATGTGGCCCAAAGCAAAAGTTTATCTTTAACACATTTATGAGTGGCAGTTCAGCTTGAGAAGACAATGAGAAGAGTAGCTAAGTATCAAGTATAAAGAATTTCTGCAGTCGTATCTCCTTCAAATTTTTTTCGTTGAATTCTTTTTATTCTTATCCAATCACTCATTGTCTTAACATACTAGACGATAATCAATTTTCTGTATTTTCTCTCTTTGTTCTATCCACCTTACTATTCTCTGTTAGAATTCTCTACTCGCTTCGTTAACTGATGAGGTGTTTAGTCATATACGAACAGTGAAATCTTTGACAATGGAAGATTTCTTAATTGAGTACGTTTATTTACTTATTTACTTGGGTTCTAATATATGTGTTATTTTCGAGATTCTCATTTGATTGTCTATGTATATTTCCTAAGTCACCGGAGTACCACACTTGAGATCGATTAAAATTAGAAGACTGTGTTACTTTCTCGGATATAGAGGGTCCACCTAGGGGAGTTGGAAAACCCTCTTTACAAACCAATGGTGCACATAGGTTCCAGGATCCTGCGAGAACAAATGATGTATGAACCAATCGTCGGTCACCGGCTGGTTACAATGGTACTGCATCTCCTTACGTTGCTCCACTGTCTTGTGGATCAAACCTTTAGGTCGAAGGCTCTGAGTGTGGCCCCCTAGGAAAACCACTTGCTTCGGTCTGACCACCCGGATAGTATCACATCCCACACACAAATCAAGTGACGTGTGTAGCGCATATGTATTTGGTGCCCCTTTGTACCAGTATTTATATGTTCAAATAAATAAATGTAATAAAATGGATATGAATATACACATAATATAGTTACGTAATAGTTACCCATTAAGAATATCTTATGTAATAACAATTTATTAAATAGTTCTTGGAAGTTACCTATAAATTAATCTTCTCTGTTTATTCATTCATTCATCTATTGTTTTTCAAATTATTCATTTTGTTTTATTCTACTATAGTAAAGTAAATTATAATGTGAATAAATCCAAAATGTTAAATGAAAAACTTTCGTTTGGAATTGGTTCATTTCAAGGTCTTTCTAATTTAACATTAAATGGTAAATTAATAATTTAATACATATATCTATATCAATGTCTTTATGTTCAATGAAAGATTAAATGATGTAGTTTTAATGTTGATGATTTTTTTCTCGGTGTAAAATATTTTAAATAAAGCTAGAATAAATATTGATGCAGGATTCATTATATTTCTGATTGAGATCATGAACCGTTTGATGTTAGACCACTATTGAAAACCTGAAAGCACTGGACAGCCGTTTCATCCTATTGTGGGACACCTCAGCAGTATGCACCCTGGATATGTAGTAACTCACTGATGACAATGGTGGATGTGTCGCTCAATTTTGTGGATTAGTTAAAGTTAGACATTAACACTGTTGGATGCCGGCTTAGTGGTCTAGTTGGTTAAGCGCCTGGCGCGAGACTGATAGGTCCTGAGTTCGAATCTGCTAGGTTGAGGAATCATGGATGCGCACTGCTGAGGAGTCCCACAATAGGACGAAACGGCCGTCAAACAGTGCTTCCAGGTTTTCCATGGTGGTCTAGCTTCAATTGACTCATGATCTCAACTGTTGAAATTACTACAATCTCCACAAAACCCCTTCTGATACTAATCTCCACAACCCCTATACTGATCATTATATTTCGTCAGGTTCTCATCAGCTGCTTACAACCAAATATGTATTAGAAATTTACATAGAGATAAGAAATAGTATGGGACAATTGACATAAACGAATGTAAAGGATTGGAATGACAAAGATTATCTACATATGTGTGCAATAACAGGTCAGAGGTTATTAGGTGTTAGAATGAAGGAAACATTAAGAATGGGTGATGAAATAGTTGAGTGGAGTTCAGAGACAGATAAGATAAATTGTGTGATAATTTCAGAGGTAATAACGAAGTCATGGAATCAAAAACTGATAAGATGGGTTACGTAATAATTGAATAGAATTTGAAGAGTTCACATGATTCAAGAGAATCAAGTGAGTGGAAATGTGTGAGTGAATGGGTGGTTTAAGAATTCGGTAATGAAAGAGAAATATAACAAATTAAACATTAACAAAATGAAACTAATGACCCAAAAATTGAATTATCAGGGTAGTAATAAGTTTATTACTGTCTCTTTTCGAATACATAGATCAAGTTTGAGTTTAGTTTCATCGTGATCGCTTCAGCAAAACGGAGAGAAACAGTATTTCTTTGTCTGTTAATAATTTCAAAAGCATGAGAGATGTCAGTGGTATACCCGGTGTCAAGTAAATGCCGCGCTATTCCACTGTTGAGAGCCGTAGTCCCTCGCAGTCTCAATTTCTTTGGAACATGATCAGAAATGCGAACATGTGCTCTTCTCTCGGTATGTGCTTTGGCACGTACATGTAAATCGGTAAGTGCAGTTGGAGCTACTGAAAAAAGAGGACTTGTCGATTTTAGTTTGTTTGAGTGAGCAATTCGTTTCCCATACTGTAGTCAGTTTTGCCTCTGGATAGGTCACTTTCAACGCGGAATTTATTTTGTGATTAATTATTCCAGTAATTTCATCTCCCTTGAAGCGTAAGTATAAGAAGCAAGTTTTCTTTTCTACTCTGTCATACTTTATCCGAGGGTTGGTATTTGCATATTTATGGATGAATTTCGCCGGATATGCATTTTCACGTAGGCACTTAGTGATGAAAGCAATTTTTTCTTCAAGGCATTCCTTTGAGCAAATTTTACGTGCACGGTCAAAAATGTTTTAATTGTGAAGTCCTCATTTGTCATTTTTGAGTGATTTTATTAAGTTTGTGTAGAAGTGAGTTATTCTAGAAGTGTTAAATCAGTTTGTTCTAGTGAGTTTGTTTATAATTAGTTGTTTTGGTAGGTTTCATTATCTTCATTTATCTTTATATTCAAGTTGATTGTCTTGCTTGATTGATCTATGCCTATGTTGTTGATTGATCATTTTTGTTTTAGTTAATTGATTGGATCTGTATCGATATGTCTATTGATTAAAGATGGGCCTGAATTTTATACGTTTAGGAATTATCTGGCATCAGAATTCCTTTGATCCTGGATTTCGAAACGTTTATTTAGTCAAATTTATGTCGGTGGTCGATCATGTGCATAGATAACGTTGACAACATATCGTATCTGTGTTTGTGTATACTTATATGAAGGGGGGCGTCCATTCAGCCCATTTATAAATGAAATTTTGTTATCTAAGATAACAGTAAGAGCTCCGCGATCGTATCATATAGCTCAGATAATTCACTAACACCAAAAGCATTCACCTAAGCTGAAAATCTCTGTCATTAGTTGAATACTTCACGTCATTCTGTGTGTATATGAATATTTATCTGGAATTTTATTGAGATAATGAACCGGTCAATGTTACACCACCATTAAAAACTTGGAAGCACTGGAAAGGTCTGAGGATTGAGTCATATCACCGATAGTACCGGTATGTGGCTATAGTAAAACGTTTTTTATGGATAAACAACATCTCTCTCTCAAACTAAAGGAAAGGTTAAAATGGACAACAAGCTTTACCGGGAAAAACTTTGGGGTCTCGTGACATCGATAAATGCAATGCCGTGTCACTGAAATAATGCATAACCCAAATATGGCCATTCACTTGACCTCACCTAGACAAGTGAAGAACCTATGCGGTTCACTCTTCGGTTATCTGGAAACCTCAAAGCAGCTTATTGATAAGGTGACCCAATCAGACATATCAATTCAAGGCTAGATGACAAGTGATGTGTTGTGGTGGACATACACTATTGGTCGAGATTTGGCTTGATTTTCCGAGTGACATAGATATGCTTTCGGCTAAAAATTTGAATTGAGTCTTTAAAGGATATGTATTTATTTTAGTCATAAAGTTTGCATACATATTTCATTTGTGTTAGCTTACAAAAGCTGCCTACTCACTCTTGATTTCCTCACTCAAATGGCTGTTTGGGCACGTATACAGGAAACGAATATATCAGTAATGGACTCAGACGACTGCTTACACACAACGCTTTTCGTCTCGATAATGTGGATAGCATTGAACTTAGATATAGCTTAATTCTATCCTACAGTATGCATAAACTTTTAACCACCGGGTCACGGATTCAAACTTATGAAAGTTTAAGATCTTGGTATAATACGAAACTTTGCGTGTAAGATGTTAATGACTATTGGGTTTGGTTAATTTCTTTTATTTGGTTCAAACAATGACTGAAATTATTTCATGTCGAGTTGTACACATATTTCGTTCATTAATTTTTTCATTTGAGCTGAAAGTCTAGAGAATAACAGATGATTTATTACCTTGAATAAAGGTGTTATTCTTGGAGTACTGTATGTCGGAGGTCATCTAATGTCTCGGGGTGAATTAGACGCTGGACATTTAATGTCATTCCTAGCTACTACACAAACGTTACAACGTTCACTTACTCAATTATCCTTACTATATGGACAAGTAGTTCGTGGATATACGGCATTAAAACGTATTCATGATGTAAGTGAAGTGTTAGATAATTGCCGTCAGTTGATGTGTATATTTTTTGTGCAGTTTTAAATGTTAGAGAACTTGAAGCTTTAACCTTCAAGCCTTGTTACGAGTACCTGTTAACATTGAGTTTCAGCATTATATGTGACTATCATTCATTAAGATAAATTACGATCGCATAATATTATTGGTTGATTAAAGCTAGAAATGCAAACCATCGGATGTCAACTTGTCAGAGATATAAAGATAACTTTCTACAACGATACTTGAAGTCTTTGGTTTCGATTAGATCATAAAATTTACAAGAACTATCTCTTTCCTATCTTTGTGACGAGTGAAAATCATTCGATTATTCAATAAAACACTTAACTTCCAATCATAATGTCTTAGGTTCACAATCTTCTCCCTGCATCCCTCGGTTTCATTTAGCTGTAGGAGTAGCTGCCACACTAAAGAAACGTGATTTATAGTTCGATTTCATCGACCTGTAATTAGGTTACCGAAATGCATTAATTTAGATTCTTTTTAAAATATCTAAAATAATAATCGTTAAGATTACTGACAAAGTGTGAATTAGTCACCACCAGTTTCTAAAATAATCAGCCGATCTCTTTATTTTATACGTAACGACAATCACCAGTTTTGTATGAAGACCATCTTTTTTCGATGGAAAACGTTATTTGTGTTAGGTGTTTCTTAGCAATCGGTTGGAAACTTTGGATATACATTTTGGTACTGGTTGGCACTCGTCACCAAAGTATACCCGCAATCTTGATGGGATTGATGCCCACCGATGGATTCAAATCCGTATCACCTAGATTCACAGTTTGAAACGTTACAACTGAAGTACTAGGATTGTAAAACTATAATATTTTACAATCGACTTGTCACTGAGCAATGACTTATGATGTCATGTCTATCTAGTTCTTAGTGCTGATCAAATACTATCGATCAAAAACGGTGTTCTCACTACGAATTTCCATTTATTTTGCGTAGCTATTTTATCAAGTATTACTTTACACTCACAACTTGGAGCCACACTTTGATCATTCCATAGCTAACAACGGTACAAACAGGTTGACTATATCGAAAAATGTGAAAATAAGTTGCGGATCTCTATCTTGTTGATTGAAAACCGATTCTCATTCCAAGGACATATATTATACTACAATTGTTAATTAGTAAGTAGCCGATTTCATATTCTCTAGTCCTTCCCACCTTCACAGTTCACAAGTATATAACTAGCAATATCCTCCATAGAGTTTACAATTCACTGATCACTAAGTAGTGACCAATGTCAGGTACTAAATGTCAAGTCGAAGAAATTCACCCACAAGCCAAAAGCGTTTAACTAAAAAACCTAGTTATAAACATGAAAAACAAAAGTAAAACACCACAAATAATTAAAGAAAGTATATGTAACGACAACATAAACACTAGAGAAAGGGTGCTGAGTGTGAAAAACGCTTAACTTCAAGTTTATTTCATGTACAGAAAATCGGGGGCATTTATAGTATTTTGGTTGGCCTGGAGCTTCTGAAAGTCTCTGGAACCATACTAAATATGGTGACAGGACACGTAATCATCCTATCAGGAATTTGACATGTGACTCTTTACTTTCCAGATGTTACTGAGATGCTTCTATTCAACGTTGATTGGATAAAATGCTTCCTAGCGTTTTTTGGACCCTTGTGGACATTTTCGAGAAATACTTTGGGTTTCCTCAGCGCCTTTCTTCTTTCGAAAACTAAGACTTCTTCCTTGGGTCTACTTGCTTGCAGCTTGATAACTGTAACTATCTCCGATGGAAGACCAACCTTCTTACCTTCCGCGTTCATTGCCCGTTTTTCTTAGTCGATTTGGCTCATGTGTCTAATCCACGTCCCAAACGTCACACGTACTTTGTAAAACAAAGTTCCCTATTCTCCTTTCAATAGCTCCAGGTTCTCACCGATTTTTCTCAAGGTGTGACTTGGTGATGATTTTGTTCCCCACATTAAATATGCTTTTGGCAAATCCAACTTTGCAAAAAACACCTTTATTCAGCTTGGCAAAGAGATATTTAGGCAAGGGTAAGGGATACCGATGAGTTTCTAGGGCTTCATTTAGCCCGGCTGAGTATCCATCACATAAGCGGACTCTACCGTCGCAGCCCATTCTCAGAAGTTCGCTGGTTCAATAACACCCAATCTATGAAGTCGTTCGACTAGCATATGGTACAGGTCTTTTAGCCCGGAATACTGACTTCGATCACTATTGAAGGGTATGAGTAGCTTTCGATTTAGTGCATCCTCCAAGCCCGTCACTAGATACCATTTTATATCGTTTTAATAATCCATCTACTGAGTTTTTATCGTCCACTTTCATTGTATTGATGTTGATGCAGATCAAGTTTATTTGGCGACCTGCTAACTTCAATCTCTCTATCCAGTCAATTCCCAATAAGTCAAGTGGAGGACGTTCTGTCAGAAATATTACTCCCCTCTATGATGTTTCCTTGACTGTGACTTTTCAGTGTATCTCGCCAGCAATGTTTAACATTCCACCGGATGCAATGTGGGTTGGTTGTTGAGTTGGATATATTTGCGGTCTCCCAATCTTCTCTCATGCTCTTCTGCTTAAGTGTTATGTTGGAAGCCGTGTCCAGCTGTAAGGGGAGATGATATCCATCAAGCTTGAGAGAAACATATTTTCTACGGTTTTATGATCCGGTCCTGTTAAAGGCTATTGATTCTTTGGTTGTTCGCGGTTTCAATCTTTTAGAATATACTTTCGGTTGTTGACGGTGTTTTCTAGTTTTACAATGACTTTTTTATGCCCTTTCCTGAAACATGTAATACAACGATGATTTATAAACGAGCATGGGGATAATCGCTTGCCGCTCTCATTGCGATAATTTGGCGTGCTGGGACCGTGTACGTATTTTCCCTTGACTGAGTTGACGTGATAAAACCGGCTAACGTTATCTACCATCGGGTTATCATGTTTCAAATTCACTAATCTTTGGCATTCGCTAGTTACTTCCTGTAGGGTAATTGTGTTTGTATGAACTAATGGTTCTTTTGTACTCAATGTGTGCCTGATTTTGAATTCTAAATACAATAGGTTCGTTTGTGCTCACCTAGTTCTGTTTGGTTTAATTTGCGTTATTTCGGGGATTCCTAGTTCGTATAATAACTCAAATACTTATAATCATCACATTGGCGTCACGATAGAGCCTGTGATGGAACAGTTGGACATCCATTCAAATTTTGATGCTTTTGAGGATTATATGGAGAGGTTCGAAATCTGGACTATAACCAAGGAAGATGTTGAGGATGTTAATATTGTGGTTCATTTCCTGACATTCATCGGAAAAGAAGCCCACAACTTATTAAGAACTTTTGCATTTCCAGAAAAACCCATTTCACTTCCTTATGCGACTCTCAAGGGGCTATTACTAGACCATGTAAAGTGCACAAATTTCGAATGCTGTAAAGGAGGAAAGTTACACAAAATGATTCGCTAGGACATCAATAATTCCACTACATTACTATGTCATCCAAATCAAATGCGTGCTCAAGGTTATGCAGATAATAATTCATTGAAGAGTTGCGATGCAGGTCACGAAGATGAGCACAAGTTTGGCAAATGTTTGTCATGTGGTAAATTTCACTCATGTAATTCATGTGTGTTTCGTAATGCTAAATATTTTAAGTATAGTAATGTTGGACACATACAGACAGTTTATAATTCCGATCCTATTAATCAAGCAGGCTGCGTTGTTCTCATGTTCCAAGCATTTATCATGAAATTATTATTATTATTATTATTACTGTTATTATTGTTATTAAGATAAATACTTGGAACATGAGAACAACGCAGCCTGCTTGATTATCTGAACTACCTGTTCCTGCCATCTAGATATTTCAACAAGTTATTTGTTTTAACAGAGCTTGATGTCAAATAATGACATAGTCTATTCAGGTGCGTTTGTGAAAAGTTTACGATCTTTAGCTGTACAAGTTACAAAAATGTACAATCGGAGACATCACAGTGTCTGGCAATATTCATTGAAAAGAATGAATATTATTCAGATGTCGACTTCTGAACTGCCAACATTTAAGTGGCGATCACTCAATATTCATCGTCAATATCGATCAAGAAATAAGAAACAGAAACTTGTTGAAATACTTTGCGCTGAGAATTCTATATTGTACCAAAAATATAATATTGAGTAAAGCTAATAATAAATGCATGTCTGATAAAATGATATTATGGATCTGATTCGAGTGTGATTCATTTGGAACATTCAAATTAATAGGATCGGAATTACAAACTGTCTGTATGTGTCCAACATTACTATACTTAAAATATTTAGCATTACAAAACACACATGAATTACATTTCGAGTCTATATATTGTTGTCAATTTCGTGTGTGTTGGAAAATAATATTTTTATTTTTTTCTTGTAGATATTGGCATTGCCTGACGGGATTGGTTGTATAACATCATCATCTTCATCGTTAGTCGTTAGTAAGCAACATTTGACCAACATAAGTGAAGTACAATATCTTTCTTCATACTCTGCACCGAGTATAGAATTTTCCGATGTCAAATTTGTTTATCCGAATCGTCCGGAAACGATTGTGTTAAATGAATTGTCAATGTTTTTACCAGGGGGTAAAGTGATCGCTCTGGTTGGTCAGTCTGGTGCAGGTAAGTAGTAGTACTTATAGTCAATTTTTACATATGCACTCCTAGCACCTACCACTGCTCCTAGTCATTGTCGTCTAACATAATGTGTTAGTAGATTTGTAGAGATGTTTGCTCGACTCGATTGTGAGTTACATTTTATAGGCTAACTTCGACTTACCAACCACTGAGGAAGTACTGTACAGTTGTTCCAACTTATCGGGGGAAATCTTATAAGGCGTCACATACACAGCCCCACCAGGTGTCGTACTCTAAAAGATCTTCGTTTTTATTTGATTTCTTGTATAATTCAAATGCATCGTGTGAATAGAAAACCTTCGTCCAGTCTGTTTACTATATTACTGTTGCTAGTTCCTAATTGAAAAGCAATTAGTTAATAGATCATTAAGTTATGACTACTCCACAGTGTTCAGTCATAATCTGTCTGAAAATGGAAGTCCTTAAGTTCATAAATTTTCGGTTAACCCGCTTTGATATGTGGGAAGCAGTCTAGCTAAGAATTAACTCACCCAACACAAAATCATTCCTGACATTTTCATCTTCCCAAAGTTTTTGAGAATGTTGAACAATTCTTGACAATCTACATAGATTAGTATGAGGATTTGTGGAGATTGTAATAATTTTAACAGTTGGGGAGCCGTAACTAGTGGGGTTCAATCTGTGTCAGATGTGAGACAGTTATTCACCTCAGATAGCTTAGATTGACTCATGAATTCATTAGTTAAAATCTACATTTTGAAGACATGAGGGTTGAATCTCTGAACGTCCTAAAAGTAACAGGTATACTAATACCTTCTCTGGTCAGCAATTATTATAAAATTGAATTTCCCGACATTGATCCATTACTTTGTGAATTAAAAGTTTCATGTCAAATCCTTGGGAAGAATTGTCCTTCGAAATATACCAACCTAGAATGATTTCGGCACTTCCAAACAGCATTACAGTCCTCAAAATTTTTAAGTATCTTGTTTAAACAAAAACAAGGAAACAACTGAAGTAGTATGATACTGTCTGGCTGTTAAATTTATGAAGTAGAATGATTAGTTGTTACTATGTATTGTCCCTCCCCCTCTCTCTTTCTCACAGGTAAATCTACTGTTGTCTCTTTACTGGAACGTTTCTATGATCCAATATCTGGCGAAATTTTATTAAATAATTGTAAACTAACTAATTTCAATGTGAATTATTTACGTAGTAAATTAATTGGATATATTAGTCAAGAACCTCAAATATTCAATGCATCAATAAGAGAGAATATACGATTTGGTCGTTTTGATGCTACTGATGAAGAGGTATAAAATTGTTAATGATGATGATCATCATCGTTATCATTATGATTTAAATTTTTGTGTGTTTTTCTTTTAACTGAAGATCATGATTGTCTACATAGTGGCCCCCAAATGCCCTAGTACGGCCGAGGGTGGGGGAGAGTCAGCTCTCCCTATGCAAATGTTCTCACATGACCACGCATATACGGCCTCTTCCAGGGAAGTCCTACACATTGGCTTCTCGCGATGGGGGTGTTGTTTACGAAATTGGACGGACGAAAAGCGAATGTCCGGCGCTTGGACCAGCATGATAGACACAGACGATCCACCTAGAAGAGCAGCAAAACTCTGATGCATATGAGCTCCAGGTTCCTGATGGAACTTATGGCATATGAACCTATTGTTTGTTCTCGGCTACCATGAGAATGTATCTCCTACCATTGCTCCACTAACTTGTGGATTAGACCTCTAGGTCAGATGCTCGAGGTGTGGCCTCTTAAGAAAACAACCTACTTAGGTTTGGGCATCCGAACAGTATTTCAGTCCTCATAAAAATCGGATGATGAAGGGTGGTGCATACATATTTGGTGTCTCCTTTCACCAATATTTATGTGCTTATATAAATAAAGCATAGTGGACTGGAACGTTACTACTGACACATTAAGACTAACTCGTCTAATCTACAAAGGTAGCTTAATAAATGAAAGTAATCAATTAACATTGAATGTTTAGATAAACATGATAGTGGAGAAGATTTGTAGCTCAGGTGGATGATTTGGGTGGAGTTCTGTTCTCTGAGCTGGATGGTTTGGTCGTGAAGCTTTCATCGTTCTTCTGAACGACATCATCAGCACAAACTTCAGATAGAAGTCTTTTTTTTTCTATCTGAAGTTTGTGCTGATGATGTCGTTCAGAAGATCGATGAAAGCTCCACGACCAAACCATCCAGCTCAGAGAACAAAACTCCATCCAGATAAACATGACATCAATCACTACTCAGTGGTGATCAATCAATCGTAAATTTCTCAGTTCTACAAGAAGTCAGTAACAACCCGAATAGCTCAGTTGTAATGTTTCAAATTGTGAAGTTCCATAATGTAGGTCAAGAATTCATGAAGAGAGTCAGTTACTCTCAAGATTACAGGTTTACCTTGTTGATAAATGCTGACTAGTATGGGACTTATATGCAGAATTTCCTGTAGATTACCTTCAATCACTTCCATCTGAGTTGAGAAAAATTGGTCATTCTTCATTTTAGTCTGGAAAACTCCAATATTATGTCAGTCTTTTCAAACAGATCCTAAATAAACTTTGAAATTTTACCTCATGTTTAAATCCTTTGTGTTCAAACTAGTAGTCTACAGTCCACTATTTAGCAAACAATGAAGCGAGGTTTTTTCAGTTTATAAAGTTAATCTTACCTTTACATAACGAATATATTAGAAAATAATATCTGTAATTACCACTGTCATCTATTCTAATCCATATCTAATAACGTTTCAATTGAATGGATTGGATGTTATTTTAACGAAGTGATCTATGATAGACTTATTTATTTATTTTAACACATAGATATTGGTACAAGGAGGCACCAAATATATATGCGCCGCATATATCTCATTTGATTTGTGTGAGGGCTGTGATACTGCCTGGGTGATCAAACCGAAGCATATGATTTTCTTGGGTGGCCACACCCTGAGCCTTCGGCCTCAAGGTCTGATCCACAAGGCAGTGGAGCATCGTAAGGAGATGCAGTCCCATGGTAGTCAGCCAATGACCAACGATTGGTTCATACACCATTTGTTCCTTCAGGATACCGAAACCCATGTGCACCATTGGTTTGGAATGATGGTTTTCTAACTCCCTTGTGTGGACTCCCCGTGTCCACCAACCCGGTTAAAGAGACAGACATTTGCTTTTCGTAAACAACATCCCTGCCACGAGCAGAGAGTGAGTAGGACTTCCCTGGCAGAGGCTATATACGCGTGGCCATGTGAGAGCATTTCGAGAGGGAGAGCGGACTCTCTCCACTCTCGGCCATACCAGGGCATTTGGGGGTCTATGATAGACTATTAGGTTACCAGTTCACTTTCATAGGCCACATTGCCATTTCATAGACTGGTTACTTCTCAAGACTAAATATGGCCCCATATAGTTTTATTGCTCTTCAAACTTCAGGTCTTATAGATAGAACTTTTGACATCGAACCAAGTATACGTGACATCATCGATATTGTTTTGACAAAGAGTGTCCGAAATCTGATACTGATACATCACGTGCTATGCTCCAGCTCCCCAACTGACTACTTGAGCGAGAGTGTCTTGGACTACCGAATAAAACGCACTAATACTCATTCATGTATATACATACATATCACTGTAATCCTTAGGAAATGGATCCATTTCTTAACCAATCAAATGCACTTGTTCTTAGGGTCACTCAGTGTTGCCATCGACTGACCTCATTTATGCACGTATTATAATTTCCTAATTATTTTGCTGTATAATCAAACATTTCAGATATATTATTATTATTATTTGAGTTTTAAGTTATCATTGAATTGGGTAAAATAGACAACTGATATACTTTCTATTTTGGTCATTTGATTGACCACTGCCGGATTCCCCAAATGCTCTCACATGATCACGCGTATATAGCCTCTGCCAGGGAAGTCCTACTCATTGCCTTCTCGTGGCGGGGGTATTGTTTACGAAATTGAGAGGACGAAATGCGAATGTACGGCGCTTTAACCGGGTTGGTGAACACGGAGAGTTCACTTAGGGGAGTTAGAAAACCCTCATTCCAATCCAATGGCGCACATGGGATCCAGTATCCCGAAGGAACAAATGGTGTATGAACCAATTATTGGTCACTGGCTACCATGGTATTCCATCTCTTGATGTTGTTCCATTGCCTTATGGATTAGACCTTTAGGCCAAAGGCTCTGAGTGTGGCCCCCTAAGAAAACCATCTGCTTCGGCTTGGGCATCCGGACAGTATCATAGTCCACACACAAATCAAGTGACATGTGTGGCGCATACGTATTTGGTGCCTCCTTGTACCAATATCTATGTGTTAAAATAAATAAATAAATACCACTGCTGAATCAGAAGGGGCTTGAGAACCAATAAACGTTGAGATCGTAATCATTATTCACTGATCAGTATGTCAATTGATACTTGGAAGATCACCAGCCATATTGGTAATATATGTAGATTAGTCTATAATCGGACCATAGAGAGAAAGAGATTATACCACTGCTTTCCTATCATTATTTCCCGACCATATGAGACCCAGTACAACCCAACGAAATAATCTATATTCTCTTTTTGTAAATTTTAAAGTTGACACTTCAATAATGTTCCTTTATACACGAATAAACAATTTTCTTAATCTTACTACAATCATTTCACTTCATTGTATTTATAACTGATAATTAATGTTGTTTTGAAACATTTACTTTTATATTGTAAGGTTGAAGAGGCAGCTAAATTAGCTTATGCTCATGAATTCATTTCAAATGATTTACCATATGGTTATGATACACCAGTTGGTCAAGGTACTGGTACAACAGCTGGTTTAAGTGGTGGTCAACGTCAACGAATTGCAATAGCACGTATCTTATTGAAAAATGCACCAATTCTATTAATGGATGAGGCTACATCAGCTTTAGATACTGAATCTGAAGCCAAAGTACAAAATGCATTAAATAATGCAATGAAAGGTTAGTCAATTAATCAATTGAGTTAATCTAATAATTAATTATTTAAGTCTATTGGACTAGTTATTTTTTCAACTGTACAAATTTTATTCTAAATAACATTCTGATGGAATGTAGCGATTATTATGGAAACATTATTTTTTTGTAATTATCATACAAAATGAATGTTGGCTAGCAGTGAAATCAAGGACGGGAGTTTCATCCTATTCGAGATCCTTTAGTTGAATGTACCTGTATCTTAAATAGGAAGACACGCGCGTCCTGATTTCCACTGCTAGGTATTATCCACCTCGGTTTATCATCCTCGTGACTTAATGACATAATCCAGACAATCTTCATAAGATGCTCAGAAGAGGTTGATCAGTTTCAGGCCTAAACAACATTGGGTAGATATAATGTTTCGAATTATTTGAATTATAGTACGAAATAAGAGTCCCAGAGATAACGCGATTGAATTAAGAAGTAAGACACAAGCACAAGCGAATGTACTGTATTTGGAATTCGAAATCGTGCAATCAACAAGTACAAAAGTATCATTAGTTCGTTCAAACATCACAGTAGACTTAACACAACCAATGCAAATGTAACATACAAAAGTTTATTGTTTGTATTTTTGTTGCATAATTAGTAGATGCTTGTACTGTTGTATTTTGATATTCCTCTATTTGCAGACTTTTGTTTAGTCTATGATTAATCCCTTACTATTCTTATTTTATATGACTTATGACTGAGTTATGTACACATTTTAGGTTTCTAATTGAGCTACTATGTGATCAGACATTTCAAGTATATTACTTTATGAGTTTTAAGTTATGACTAAATTAAGTAGTAGAGAACTGATGTTCTCAATCTTCATCTTCGGATTGGATTACTGGGTTGGAAGGAGCTCGAGGACCAATAGGCAGGCGTTAAAGTCTTACTTATTGGTCAATGTGTTAAGCGGTTAATATATGGTTACCGGTCCTACCGGAAATATAGGTCGACTAATCGAACTAGAGATTGAGAGTACAACTACACAACTACATTCCTGTTATCAAGAGCCGACTGTACAGGACACAATATCCTAAACTTAGAGGCAAGATTTCGCAAACCTGGATAAGAATCGCTCTCACCAACGCGTTGTAGAACCATTTTTTAACAGTCAAGCTAACATCACAACAACGTCAAAGGTGACCCAGATTGGTATAAGCCGCTCTGACTTTCACTATGCGTAGATTGATCTCGTCAGTCACACCATCAGTGCTCACACAACGACTTAGATACACAAAGGTTACTTTATTTTTATTCGTTTTTTTTCACAGGTCGTACAGTTCTAATTATTGCTCATCGATTAAGTACAGTACGTAAAGCTGATCTAATTCTAGTTATGTCTAGAGGGCAAATAGTTGAGGTGAGTTTGAATTATTACTTATCATGAACATGGTTACATAAGTTTTACTTTGTTGTTTTTGCCTATGATTAATACTGTTTTTTGTTAAGAAAATAAGAGTGAAACAATTAATGTTTCCATAAAAACGGATAGTGATTCGAAAGCTGAATATTATGATCAATCATTGAAAATTAGAATTTTCCTAGTTGTAGTTATATTCGGGGTTGAATAAAAAATCATTCACTTTTGTAATTTAGGCTCCATGAACAGATGAGTCGATATTCATCAGTTACTTACTTACTTACACCTGTTACTCTTCATAGAGGAGCATAGACTGCCCACCAGCACTCTCCATCCAACCCTGTCCTGGGCAATCTCTTTCGGTCCCTTCCAGTTGTTATTTCACCCTTTTCATATCTGCTTCTATTTCCCGACGTAATGTGTTCTTTGGCCTTCCTCTTTTCCGCTTCTTTTCAGGATTCCAAACTAGGGCTTGCCTCGTGATGCAGTTTGATATTCACCAGTAGTAGTTATGAATTTATTATGTTCTAACCAAGAAATCTAAAATACTATACATCTAATTAGTTAGTATTCGTGTATTGAGACTCGAACCCAATACCGAAGGATTATCCATTAAAATATTAAACATTAATTGGATTATACTATTAGGCAGTAATCAACACAAACAATACAAATCTGATAAAACTCTTAATTTCGATGGATTGTAATGTATCTTCTCAAGGGGCCTACATGACAACGAGGCGAAGAAGTGGATAACACGATGGCGTTTGAAGCGAACAGTACTGAGTTCGAGTCTCGGAGTGAATATCAACTCCGGGATGCAGTTCGTTCGGCTGACGAGTCCCAAATAGGACGAAACATGCGTCCTGGATTCCACTGCTAGCCACCATTCATCTCTGCTCATAGGAAAGTAAATAGTTTGAAAAATATTATGCTTCATCGACAAACTTAACGGTTACGTATATAGATGAATTTCACGTAGTTATGTAACCACTGAACTATTTTCAATTTTACCCTAGATTCATTTTGTAACAATTTTGAATTAAAAATTAACTCTTTTAATTAACTTGATTAACAGTTTATTATTGTCGGTATTTGGATAGACCAGATATTGTCGTACAACTATCTGTAAACTGTAACCAGTGTAGAGCCTTGCAAAAATGTACTTTAGACAAACGAAATGATATTAACATGATATTTAGCTAAGGGGTCAAAATTACTTTAGAATTAGTAGTACTAGTGATAGCAAAGAAAACTAAACATCGAGATTGTATTTAGAGAAAATGGAATGAAGAGGTACGGAGGTGCAGAAACTCAATATGCAGAAGAATATCAAGAATGAATGTGATATGCACTACTGTGGTCGGTTCTGAGCCATGCCACCCAGAATATTCAACCGCTGATGCAATTATCATGTAGACTTCAACCGAATAGTCCGAACCTAGCTTAGATCATTAGTCAATGATTAGATGAACTGATGGTAAGTGTTTTTTTAAAACGAATCCTACAACCATCATTACAAGTTTCAAAGTATGCATAGGTCAGACACCATACAATGATTGACTTCCGTGATTAAATGCCGGAAGACCAAATATAATTATATTGCAGTTTGTCTTCTGAAATGATGTGATTAGTGTGTGGCAAAGTATAAAAACCGACTCACAAATATTGATTTATTAACATAGTATAAAAGTAGATCCTTTCATCTAGTTCCTCTTGTATTTATGTAAGATGTGACAAATTAGACCCCGCAACAATTTAGTGTTAAGTTTTATATTGATAATAGCTGAACAATTGATTGATAGTGAATAATAAAATATATCACTTCTGTTATTGTTAGTTGTATACCGTGTATTCATGGTTAAACAGAGTGTAGATATAGATATTACTAACGTTTTCTATTTCATATTTGTTTTAACAGAGCAAAGCATATTCATATTGTGTTGTGGTTATTGTCCTTTTTTTATAGAAGGGAACTCATTCAGAATTAATGGCTAATCATGGTTACTATTATAATCTTGTACAGAGACAAGAAGGTTGTGATGTATTCGAGTAGATAATTTAGTAATTTTTTCTCATTTTGTTTTTATTTCCTTTCCGCCTTTCTTTTGTATGCTCCCTTGAATTTTTCTTGAAAATATATTATTTCTTTGAGCAACTCGGAGATCGCAGGTATTGTATCTCACTCACTCACTCACTCACTCACTCACTCACTCACTCACTCACTCACTCACTCACTCACTCACTCACTCACTCACTCACTCACTCACTCACTCACTCACTCACTCACTCACTCACTCACTCACTCACTCACTCACTCACTCACTCACTCACTCACTCACTCACTCACTCACTCACTCACACTTTCTCTCTTGTTCTACAATCCATCTCTTGTGAATAGTGTTCGTTTAGTAGTTAACTACTATTTGTATGTGTGTATGGTTCTCCATTATATTTCGTGATATGACAACGTGGGTTCGATTTATATACATTTCGTTGTTTATAATTGATTAACTGATTTATTAATTGAATCAAACTTCTCGCTAGGAAATGATCGATGTGTTTAGAGATCAAAATCACTCACCTGAGCTACAAATCTCAACCATCTCAGTATTTAAAGATTATTCTATCTGCATCGATGCAGAGACGCCTAGACAGATAATGCTGTTATGTAGTGCATACAAATTTGTTAACAATTTGGTGTTTGTGGACATATGCAATGTGTTATTGTGTTGGGAAGGTGATTTTCACCATTGATATTCACTGAAAAAGCAAAGAATATCGGATAGTTGTTTCGTCTTAATCTAATAATCTTTCCATCAACGCAATTTTAATCCTAGGGACCTTAATGTCAGCGGAAATGAACACAATACTGTTAGGTATGAGACTCAAACAGTTTTTTTAAAATATTTTTTAAGTTCGATCAATTTACAGTGCATAGAACAATCATCCATCAATGTTGTTTATCGACAATATCGGCTATGAAATAATCAGCTAGAAAAGGTCAGTCAGTCAGTCAGCTACAACGTAGGACCAGGCACATATATGCATCGGTCCAGGTTGTCATACCGCATTAGCACAGCAAGATGAACACCGGCTCCATAGGAGTGGTTAGGTCAAAGGTGGTAATTTATAGGAGAAAAATTGCATATAAGGATATAGTACTGGAAGAAAGAATTAGTTGGTAGAAGGAAAGATATGAAGTGATTTTAATCTCTTAGTTTAAGGGAAGACAGGTAGTGTATACACCTACGCCATTGTGATCAATTCTGAGCCATATCACCTAGAGTCTCCAACCATTGATTACGAAAGTCAAGCGGACCCCAACCAAGTAGTCTGCATCTACCAACATGGCTCAGACTAGAAGTTAGTGTCTTCAAGCACTGCTGTCACGTTTTGGTTTGGCCGCCCCTAACTAGAAAAGGGGGCAATTTCGAACCCAATGCTACTTCATCAGTTTGTCTATATTACTGATTAGCAAATATAAATTGCATATTGAAAATGTATCAAAAGAGTAATTCCTTCAGATAGCGTTTCAGAACACATAGGCCATGGTAACCGTTTTTAATATAGCCACATAGAAAACACTGTCACCATTAGGTGAATTTCTATAAAGTGTGACGTAATGCCTGTTAATATCTTTACGGTTACATTTATGTTTATAACTGAATCAACAAAATCAAATGAATCGTGTATCTTATACCTATTGAGGTAATTTCTAATAAGTATTGAATATTTTATTCATAAACAGCGTAGGACTTGGTACATTTATGTATAATTTCAAGTTATCACATTGTATTTCCCCAACGGGATGAAATTATCAAGACAAATACAAGAGTAGTAGAAGTTATAATAGTATCAGTGGTAGCGTGAAACGTTAGACATAGGCAGTATGATTCGAGAAAAAAGTATATATTTGTGGAAAGGAATGAAATAATTTCAAAATTCAAGATCTAAGAGAAGACAGAGTGAATCCTTCTTATCTATTCTAAGTCAACTCACACAATGTCACCAACTATTCGTTACGATAATCAAAAAGACTCCAAACAGATAGTCTGTATATTAGCAATTCATCCATCAAGATTTATGATCTCATAAACGTAAGTTGATTTATATTTTAAGTCATTACATCTGCAGAATAATTTGAATACGAGTAGCTCAATTTCATAGATTTGAATGTTGACCCATCGGATTTGAAAAATTGCAAAGTTTGTATCACGTACATTTTAATTAAATAAGAAAAAATAAGTGAAGACGAAGTCACATTCGAGTTTGGGAGAAAATGAATCTTCACCCTTGTAATAATTAATTATTAAATTGGTTAGTTTTACACATTTCAATGCGATCCTGGGTTCGAATCCCATGAGCGGGGTCGTTGATGCACACTGCTGAGAAGTCTCATACTAGGACGAAATGGCCGTCTAATGCTTCTAGGTTTTCCATGGCGGTCTAACTTTAATTGACTCATGAATTCGACCTTTTAAAAGTATCTAAATTTTTGTAGAAAATTAGATGTACTTTAAGAATAAGAATCTTGAGTAGCTTAGAGGTATTAGTCACATTATCAAAGTACAACCAAATCATACAAATAACCTTTGAATAAACACAAGAACTAATATACAGAATTTACTATCAAAAAGTCGAACGGTATGGTCTTAATGGTTAGAGTTGTTAATTTACAGCCACTAGGTAAAGGGTTCCAACCTAACTTCACCGACTTTGGTTTATACAGGTAATTGGTATAATTAGTCCTTAGGAAGTAGTTTTGACTCGAAAGCAAGTACTTCACCCCACAGTTTATGAATTCATTGTTGTGCTCCAATGATTAGCAGAAATGATTTGCTTGTGTTATCCCATGACTGGATGAATAAAATACGACTCACAAGTTCAATTTGTAGGACAATTATACAAGAAAAAGAAATATACATACATTAATGAAAAGTTAAGATAAAACTAATTTAAACAAAATTATAGTTTCACGGGTTGAAATCATGAGTCAATTGAAGCTAGACCACCATGGAAAACCTAGAAGCACTGAACGGCCGTTTCGTTCTAGTATGAGACTCCTCAGCAGTGCGCATCCACGATCCTGGATTTCTTGTGAGAAGCCGTTACCAGTGGAGTTCAACCAGGTCTGTTGTGAAATATCAACTCACTGAAGACAATGGTGTACGGTGGCGCAACTTCGTGGATTAGTTGAAGTTAGACATTAACACCGTTGGATGCCGGCTCAGTGGTCTAGTGATTAAGTGCTTGCGCGCGAGACCAGTAGGGCCTGGTTCCGAATCTCGCGGGGTGCGGGATCGTGAATGTGCACTTCTGAGGAGTCTCATACTAGGACGAAACGGCCGTCCAGTGCCACCAGGTTATTCATGGTGGTGTAGCTCCAATTGACTCATGATTTCAACCTGTGAAATTTTTAAAACTCTCCACAAAACCCATTCCGAACTTGTAGTTGATAGACAATCGTGGCAACAATTCGATAACATGTAATGTCCATGACGCTAAAAAGAATTAGTAATATAATTCGTGCTACTTGTTATTTGTAAGTAGTTCTATATGCTAAAATGTAGAAAATCAAACTAACCCTGCAGATCACACAAGAATGTTGTGTCGTTTTTGTTTCAGGGAAAAGAAATAACCAAAACATTTACAACCTAAACTAAATACTCCCTGGTTCCTCCAAGTTATTTTTTCGCTGATTTCTTTTTACAATCTGAATATTACTACAAAAGCTAATGATATTCAACATATATCCTGATGACTATCATAAGCATTGGATTAGCCTCTTTATGATAATTTACTCCGACATCTTAAAGTAATGAGACAACTCTGAGTTAAACGTTTCCATGACCAGAGTATTGCCTTTAACCTTATGTACTTTATAATACTTCAACTTCCTTCATGGGCTGCGTTTTGTTGAATGAATCTGATATTCACCAACCAAGGATCATGAGATAGTTTATTTGAATTTTTTGCAGTAGTTGACCCGTTAAACTTTTTTCCTTAGTTCTGTACATTTTTCTTGAAAGCTTATGTATAATTCTCCAACAGACTCTCTGACAAACAAATTCTTACTGTTGATGACTCGATAATATTCCGGATACATCTGGTATTTCCATGATAGAGAATTCTGATCACGTAGTTTATTGATACTTGTTAGAACGTAATATTTCTGTGGATATTGAATAAATTAGTAAACGATTCTGTCTAATAATCACTTTGATGTAAGTAGATTATGAGTACGAGCTAATCAGATTTGAGAAAATTAAGTCAAAATTGAATGACTTTTATTATATAAAAATATGCGATACATAACACTTAAGTCAATCAGTTCGTCTTTCAATTTACCCGGCTGGTGAAATAGGAATGTTAAAATATAGATAACGATTTCTACGTATCACTTCTTAATGTCGATAAGACAACAAAAGTCAATCAGTCAGGTACAATCTAGGACCAGGCATGTATGTGCATCCATCCAAGTTGCCACACCTCATTAGCACAACAAACTGAATACCAAATTCATAGTAGTTACTTCAATGGTAGTAATATATGGAAGAAAGATTGTATAAAAAGATATAATACAGGAAGAAAGAATTAGTTAGTAGAAAGAAAGATATGAAACGATTTTAATCTCAAGGTTTGAGGGAAGACAGAGAGTGTATACACCTACGCCATTGTGATCGATTCTGAGCCATATCACCTAGAGTCTTCAACCATTGGTTACGATAGTCACACGGACCTCAACCAAGTAGTCTGCATCTACCAACATGGCTCAGACTAGAAGTTAGTGACTTCAAGCACTGCTGTCACGTTTTGGTTTGGCCGCCCCTAACTTTCTTCCAATCATCTCCAACACTAGTCAGCATTGCGCGTCGTGGTAAACAGTGTTCAAGCATACGTAACACATGGCCCAACCATAGACAACAAGGATGGTTTCCTGGTAACTTAATCTCTACTACATTTATTAATAAATATTATGTAGGCAATAATGAATTCCTTAGGAAACTATATATAGCTGTGAGAAGGATTGAGACAGAAATCTTAACTGTGAATAAATTTGCGACGTTATATAACGATATTTCGACGGTATTAAGATTATTAAAATGATGGTAAGCATTGAAAAAAATCCTTGAAATACTGTTTAGATTCCAACAGGTCTCATTACTTCTGTCATTAGTAACTTTTGATTTATACACTGTTTGCTCATTGGCTGAAATGGAGATTCTGAATCATGCGGTCATTTTAAGAAATGCTCAAGCTGGTCTCTAACTATGCTTTTAACGTTGTTTAGTCTTGGTCTGAGAATCTTCATTAGTGTACACCGATGACTTGGCATAATACCGAGTTCCAAGGCATCAGATCCTACATTGTGCACAGTATTTTTTAGGTATCTGGGTTACAATACAAGGATTCAATTTCTGAATTCAAGTCAGTTTGCTTGTCAAACCATTTAGTTAACTTATTTAGCAGATAGTGTCATTCGAACAGCAATAGTTTGCCTACATCTTTGTATTATTATCATGTCTTTATGGACGTGTATGCTTGACCACGAGTTACAGCCTACACACACTTCTCTTCATAGCTTGAACATTAATAGCTTAAACCTCTCGGTAACTCATTCGCTTCCCAATATATATGTGCTTTAATCTTATCAATTCATTTGACTATTTATTCGCCTCTGTAATTACTTGCTCAGATTCAATTGCATTTGCATCCCTGCTCATATTCGCTTTGTGTGCTCATGGCTTAGTGATGTGTTGTACAATAATAAACTGTACTTAGCACTTCGTATTGTCTTCTGAAGTTTATACACTGAGACTTATAACGATTACCAGGACGATTGATATATGAAACCTTAAGAATAGTCTCGAAGATAATCCACCATTTGATATCTATCATCATATTTATGACTTCTTCAACTCTATAAATCACAGCCTTAGTAAAATCTGTCACAAAGTTACCTGTGAGCAGAAATGATTTCAATTTAATATAACTTACTCAAATCAACGAAATATGAGTAAATTTTATTGGTATCTGATATAGAAAGTCGTCTATAATCCATGGAAGAACTAAATGGTGGTTGGATGTAGTCGACAGGAAACCCTGTTAGCCCGGGTTTCGTGCTACTTGGCACTCCTCAGTAAGGTGTACCTGTAATCTTGAGGGAACTGGTGCTCCCTGACGGATCCGATCCCGTGCCACCCAGCTTTACAGTGAGAGACGTTACCACTGAGCTATCTGGGCCGCGACCAACCTCCTGTAGGACTGAAATGTAATCACAATTGATTGGTCATTGGGTGGTGACCAATGTCATGGTCGATAGCATTCGATCTGCACTAATAAGGACTTGACACACATGGCATCGGTCACCACCCAGTGATCAATCAATTGTGATGATGGAAAAATGCTGAGAATATTTTGACCAATCAGAGATCTTGGAAACATCTAAAAAACAATATATCTTACTTTATAAATCCGATTAAAGAATTGTTAAGTTTGCTACCAATTCTATCATCTTCCAAGCTTCAAGAAAATCACTGTCAATTTTGAACTTTCACATGTTTACTTTTGTCTCCCTTCATGAAACTAGATTTAGAAGTGTAGCTTCTTCATTGTTTTTTTCTTCTACTTTTCATCCAGGATTCAAGTTTTAAAGAGTGTGTGAGTTTATATAAAAGTTAAGCAACCGGTAATCAAAACGATTAGTGTATCAGATCACCCCCAAATGTCCTGGTATGGCTGAGGGTGGGGAGAGTCCGCTCACCCTCTCCAAGTGCTCTCACATGGCCACACGTATATAGCCTCTATCAGGGAAGCCTTATTCATTGCCTTCTCGTGACGAGGGTGTTGTTTACGAAATTGAGAGGACGAAAAGCAAATGTCCGGCGCTATAACCGGGTTGGTGGGCACGGGGAGTTCACCTAGGGGAGTTGGAAAACCATCATTCCAAACCAATGGTGCACATGGGCCCTAGGATCCCAGAGAAACAAATGGTGTATG
The DNA here is from genome assembly GCA_944470365.2 of Schistosoma intercalatum. NCBI lineage: Eukaryota > Metazoa > Platyhelminthes > Trematoda > Strigeidida > Schistosomatidae > Schistosoma > Schistosoma intercalatum. Next base: position 1,903,775 of record OX103727.1, read on the forward strand.
AACCAGTCGTTGGTCACCGGCTACCATGGGAATGCATTTCCTTACGATGCTCCACTGCCTTGTGGATCAGACTTTTATGTCGAAAGCTCCGGGCGCGGTCCCCTAAGAAAACCACCTGTTTCGGTTTGGGAACCCGAGCAGTATCACAGCTCTCATACATATCAAATGAGATTTATGTAGCGCATATCTATCTGGTGCCGCCTTGTATCAGTATTTATGTGTTCAAATAAATAATAATAAATCTATCTCATTAACATCACTGATCTAGTTTAGAAATGTTTAGTTTATTCATTTTCTCCAATTTTGACATTAGTTACTATACATTTTATAAACAGATAATGAATCGAGGGTAAAATATAAAACAATTTCTTTATATTTAATATAAGATATGATTACATTCACTTGGTATTGTTTACTTGTATCCTCCCATTGATGTAATTGATCAATCTCTTATTCGTATATGTGCATTTTCGATAAAATTCTGATAAATTTGTCTACTTTTTTTCCTGGGCAGTCATGTGTATAGATAATGTGAGATAAGATAATGGTTGAAGGTATTCAATAGGAAACCCTGTACCTAGGTTTCGTGCAACTTGATACTCGTCAATAAGGTGTACCTGTAATCTTGAAGGAACTAATGCTTCCTGACGGATTTGATCCCGTGTCACCCAGCTTCACAGTCGATAGGATTCGATCTGCACTAAGAAGGAACTGACATACATGATACTGATCACCACATAGTAATCAATCAATTGTAGGTGTTATTCATTCTATTTTCGTTTTCATGAATTTGTAGCACATGTGTCTTGTAATAGTCCATTTATTAGCTGTATGAAACATTAGAATTATGATTTACAGTCGATGGTTAGAGTTAGGAATTAGATTTAGGGTTTTCATTACAAATTGACATCGGCTATAATGCCAAAACTCTATTTAACCAAATGTATGAATGAATTTCGCGCCAAAATTCGTGACTCGTTATCTTATATCTGATTGGTTCGTTCATAAATTATAGTCTCGCCCTATACAATTTCAGTGATAAAATCACCAAACTAAGAGATTAATATCTCAAGCTAGTCTGTACGGATCAAATACTTTCTTCGTGAACACATGGTAGGTGAGAGTTATAAGTATGATCGGGCACATTGTAAGTAAATTATACCTATAATCAAAGTCATTGACCCATATATTCTTATTTACACTGACCTGGTAACTCATAAGTTGTGAGTGTTATTATCGGATTCTTATGGAGTTTCTTTTCTTCTCTATCTAGCTCACGCAGTTAGTGAGCCTTTAGGAAGAGTTCATTTTCAGCTAAATCAGACTGTAGAACATAGCACGGATTTATAAATATTCTGTACATAACAAAGTATCACAATTATGGTGGATATATTTTGTTCATTGTAAAATCATAGAACTCTTTTAGGAAGGTCACCCAATGAAGACAATGGTGGATGTGTTGCACAATTTCGTGGATTGGTTGAAGTTAGACATTATTACTATTGGATGCTGGCTCAGTGGTCTAGAGGTTAAGTGCTGGCGCGCGAAACTGATAGATCCTGAGTTCGAATCTCACCAGGTGGGATCATGGATGTGCACTTCTGATGCACGCACTTTCGGTGCTTCCAGGTTTTCATGGTAACTTGAGAGTTCGAAAATGGCAAATTAATCCCTACATGTCTGTTATTTTATTGAAACAGTAAATAACAACCAAACAAACGTTCACATAAACACAGTCTGTAGAAATAATTTAAGTAAAAATCAATCAACTGCCCTGCTTACCGAATGAAATTTGATCATGTGCATCAATCACAATATCATTAATAAAGACTATAAACTCACATCAAAATCAATGTTATACTTCAATATGATCCATTGAAAACTATAAATATGGAAAGAAATTGTTTCCAGTAATGTTATCGAGTAAAATGGATCTAAGTTCCACACGGAGTATCAATTCCTTTAAACAGGAATCTATTTCTTACTGATAAACATCAGCTAACAATAAACCTCGTACAAACAGGTCCAAAGTTCTCTACTGATTAACTTTAAACATCAGGCATCAAACTTATAAAAAAATATATACTGCTGATTATATGTAAAGTCTAAATCATGAATCGATTTAAGATGATCGATTTTTAGAATAATCTGGTTATTAGTGTGGGCCCTTAAAATACTTCATCAGTAATCATTTAATTATACATGACTTACTCATCAATCTCTAAGTGAATTATAAATGGGAAGCATGTGATTGTCTGCTTGATGACACTTTCTAGTTGATGAAGATCACTTATGCACACCATATTCATGATAAACATGTGTAAAAAATTGATAATTAGTCAGATTATATGTCAAGGAAGGGGGTGACCTTGACTACAACATATTCTTGATTGTTTTTATCAACTTCCACAAGGAAAATTACTTTGCCACGTGATCTTAATACATGCTTAATAAGATCTGATTTACAGTTTCCATATTTAAGATAGCTAAGCCTTCTTATTCGAAATGTACAAGTTCTATTATAGTGGACGAGAAAACAAATGGGGAACTTACTTACTTACTTACGCCTGTTACTCCCAATGGAGCATAGGCCGCTGACCAGCATTCTCCTACCCACTCTGTCCTGAGCCTTCTTTTCTAGTTCCATCCAATTCTTGTTCATTCTTCTCATGTCTATCTCCATTTCTCGGCGTAATGTGTTCTTTGGTCTTCCTCTTTTCCTTTGACCTTCAGGATTCCAAGTGAGGGCTTGTCTTGTGACGCAGTTGGGTGCTTTCCTCAATGTGTGTCCTATCCACTTCCAGCGCTTCTTCCTGATTTCTTCCTCCACTGGGATCTGGTTTGTTTTCTCCCACAGTACGTTGTTGCTAATAGTGTCCGGCCAATGGATCTGAAGTATTTTGCGTAGACAGCTGTTAATAAACACCTGTATTTTCTGGATGATGGCTGTCGTAGTTCTCCAGGTTTCTGCCCCATACAGTAGAACTGTCTTGACATTTGTATTGAAAATCCTGACCTTGGTATTAGTTGACAGTTGCTTTGAGTTCCAGATGTTCCTCAGTTGTAAATATGCTACTCTTGCTTTGCCGATCCGCGCCTTCACATCTGCATCAGATCCACCCTGTTCATCAATGATGCTGCCCAAATACGTAAAGGTTTTTACATCTTCCAAATCTTCTCCGTCAATTGTGATTGGATTGGTGCATTCTGTGTTGTATCGGAGAATCCTGCTTTTCCCTTTGTGTATATTGAGACCTATTGCTACTGAGGCTGCTGCCACACTGTTTGTCTTTTCCTGCATCTGTTGTTGCGTTTGGGATAGAAGGGCCAGATCGTCTGCGAAGTCTAGATCATCCAACTGCATCTTAGATGTCCATTGTATCCCGCCCTTCCCTTCAGACGTTGACGTCTTCATGATCCAGTCGATTACTAGGAGAAAGAGAAAGGGTGAGAGTAGGCAACCTTGCCTAACACCGGTCTTTACTTCGAACGACTTTGTCAACTGTCCTCCATGCACGATTTTGCAGTGTAATCCATCATATGAGTTCTGTATGATATTGACTATCTTCTGAGGCACGCCGTAGTGTCGAAGAAGTTTCCACGCTATCAAATGCCTTTTCGTAGTCAATGAAGTTGATGTACAAGTTCTATTATAGTGGACGAGAAAACAAATGGGGAAAACCAAATGTATTTCAACACAACATTATAGAAAATGTTGGGTAAAATCTGTGAACAGTAAATACTTTATTTGAAAAATGTCAAACAATTGTCTCAGACTTGATTATTCCTTCATTTCCATACCAATTATTCTCTGTTCTCGTTAACTTCTCTTCGGTCTTCTCAACCTTCTGCCACTAGGTATTCCACTTTCGGTTGGTGATACATACTACTTATATCTGTCGACATCACTAGCACACACTACAGTTTTATCTTTAAATCAAGAGTTTACATCAATAGGATAACACTTTATACACTTTAAGATTATTGGCTTTTCTTTGTTCAATTTATATTAACTTGCTAAATCTATGTTTCACTGATTGAAATCATGAGTCAACTGAAGCTACACCACCATGGAAAACCTGGAAGCACTGGACGGCCGTTTCGTCCTAGTATGGGACTCCTCAGCAATGTGCATCCACGAACCGGCACCTTGCGAGGTTTGATCCCAGGACTTACAGGTCTCGCGCAAGAGCACCTAACCACTAGACCACTAAGCAGGCACCGAACTGTGCTAATGTCTAACCAATCCATGAAGTTGCGCCACCGTACACCATTGTCTTCAGTGAGTTAATACCTCACAACCGACCTGGTTGAACTCCACTAGTAACGGTTTCTCACTAGAACTCCAGGATTATCTCTTGAAGTCAGTCACCAGTGAGCAGATTATTATTATCATAAGGGGTTTGTGGAGATTTTAGAAATTTCACGGGATGCGCACTGCTGAGGAGTCTCATACTAGGACGAAACGGCCGTCCAGTGCTTCCAGGTTTTCCATGGTGGTCTAGCTTCAATTGACTCGTGATTTCAATCAGTGAAATTTCTAAAATTTCCACAAAACCTCTTCTGATAAATCTATGTTTGTCCGTCTATCAAATGGTAGTTCATACTGTAATAATAAGTGATTGAGTAATTTGATTTACTAAAGTAAGACATTAATCGGCCTCAATCATTTAATAATAGAAATGTCGAAACATTGTTCAAGTGCAATTGATCATTTATCGACTGATATAGTTGTGGTACGTAATGTCTATGAACTGTTACCATTTACCTTGACCTATAATTCTGGTTAACTCAGGAGTAAATTGTGAAATCGGTTAAGTGAGGTCAGATTAAGAAATTCTGTTGATTGTTTATTTGTGACGTATGAAAACAAATGAATCTCTTGATTGAAGTAGTTATAAACTTTGATTGAAGATAGTAGGTAATTAACTTGGATGGAAGGCTGAATATATCCATTACGTAATCAATGTCCAAATTATGTGTTCTATCCACTTTTCAGTCTATTTAGTTGATAAGTGCTACATACATGGAATGCAGATCTCACTATAGACTTATTTTAAGTGACTAATGTTATATATGTAACTTGTGATATGATATTTCAGTGTAACCCAACCCAACGTACATGATAAAATCATAAACAGCACCTATCCACTTAATGAATAGATAAGTGATCGAATGTGTTGAATAAAACATATTACCTGAATACTTGAACTATGATGGATAATTTAGATTTTCGTTTTAATACTTTCAGTTGGAACTGCTCTTTATTCTGAACTCACAACTCTTATCGATATTTGATGTATGAACGAGGAAGATAATAACTGATTATTTGCTTAGTCAAACTAGTAGATAGTCCGACAGGTACTAGATGAGTTATATATTATCCTACCTTTATTATTATTAGGATTGTTGTCGGTTTTTGGCGTGGAAATATAATTACGCTGTAGTTAGGCTAGTCACATGCTCTTGATCCGAGTTGTGTTGAAGTCCTATGGAATAGACACTTGGAGGGAATCTAGTGTAGATATTTATCTAAGGCAAATTAGCGTCCCATTCGTGTAGACAAGAAGAACAGAGCGTTATAACAATCTTGTTATTTTTAAACCTGAAGATTCTTTCTGATTGTACTAAAATTAAAACTGTTAAATTGAGTAGATAAATTTAATGGTAGAATTCATGGGGCAATTGAAGCTAGACCACTATGGAAAATCTGGAAGCACTGGACGTTCGTTCCGTCGTCGTATAGGACTCCTTAGCAGTGTTCATCCATGATCCCGCCTCGCGAGATTCGAACCTAGGATCTATCAGTCCCGCACGCGAGTGCTTAACCGCTAGATCACTGAAGAAAATGATGGGCAGTGGCGTTATTTCTTGGATTGGTTGAAGTTAGGCATTAACACCACTGAATGCCGGTCTCACAAAACCCCGCCCTGAGTGAATAAATATTAGTGTCGGATCCTATCTGAGTTTTCTCACTAATGCTCAGCCTTTAAAACATACTTGCGAATGAATATCAACCACGAAAATATGAGATGTTTAGTTTCTTATTCAAACAAGATATATATGTTGCTCAGAACAAACAAATAATTGATGTATATTTTCCTCATATCTATGTATTTATTATTAATCTGGACACATAAATATTGATACAAAGAAGCACCAAATACATATTCGCCACATACGTCACATGCTTTGTGTGTGGGCTATGATACTGCTCGGATCCCCAGACCGAAGCAGATGGTTTTCCTAGGTGGCCACACTCGGAGCCTTTGGCCTAAAGATCTAATCCACAAGGCAATGGAACAACATCAAGAGATGAAATCCCATGGTAGCCGGTGACCGACGATTGGTTCATACACCATTTGTTCCCTCAGGATACTAGAACCCATGTGCACCATTGGTTTGGAATGAGGGTTTTCCAACTCTCCTAGGTGAACCCTCCGTGTCCATCAACCTTTTTAAAGCGCCAGACATTTGTTTTTCGTCCTCTCAATTTCATGAACAACCACGGTGACGTGAGAAGGCCGTGAGTAGGTCTTCCATGACAGTAGCTGTATACATTTGGCCATAGGGAGAGCCGACTCTCTTCACCCACAACCGTACCAGAGTATTTAGGGTACCGTATCATACACACGATTATTCGAATGAGTTTATCGTTTCTGCAATGTTGACAATAATTAAAATTTAGTCTTAATTATCTAAATTAGAAATCAACACAACAATTTACAAATCATATTTGTATTATACATGTGATAATTGGTATTTGTATCATTTACAATTAACAAAGGAATTTGATCATTTAATATGTCAGACATGTTGTATTTTATATTATAACTAATTAGTTAAAACAAAACCATGATAAATACACAAGAAGAAAAAAAAGAACAATCACAACAGTTGTATCATAGTTCAATGTTAAATGTTTATCTATTTCATTAATTGAAACATGTTATATTACATAATAACTTTTTTTTCAGAATGTGACATAACTCTATAATTTGGCTTATTGAATTATTATTATTATTATTTGCTAGGTCTGAAGTTATCACGAGTTCACTTAATCGGCGAACGAGAAACAAGACTCAGTGATCAAAGACCAGTAAGCTGGCTGTTTGATGCGTCCCCAGACCCGCTAACTAGAGGGAGAAGTCCAAGCGTAGAATGGGTAAGTATATTCTGCAAAACAGCCAGAAACGAGCGATAACAACAAACACAATTCAAAACGTATATATACAGTGCGAAACCGTCCTTTGGGGGAGAGTTACCAAATAGGATACTAAAAGACGCAACAGACCAATAGCATTTAAGATATTTCCCAGTGGTAAATACGGCATGAAGGTGACAAGAGCGCCTTTGGTGCGAAAATAAAGAAATTCAAATTTTCTAAATGAAATTATAAAATTAGGTTCTTTCCAAAGTGAGTTCTGGGGATCTAACGTCCCCAACATTATTATTATCATTACTATTATCATATTATTAGTAGCAGCAGTAGCATTAGTAGTAGCAATAGTGGTAGTTGTATAGTAAAGGAGAGCACAGGTGGCGACAACCGAATTACGCTATACACAACATTACAGCGTTACTTTGTAAAATAAAAACCTTACTATAATACCTAATTTGCAAAATGTTCAATAATTGTCTCGGACTCCATTGTTCTTGCATTTCTATACTAATTGCTTTCTATTCCCGTCCTTCCTTTATTGATCTTCCCAATCTTCTGCTGCCAGACATTACATTCCTGACTCATGTTATATACTACTTATGTCAATATAAGTAGCACGCACCACAGTAGTAGTATTGATGGCTTTATTCAATATCATATATTTTGGTACAATATAAAATTCTCTTATAGGTATTCAAAAATGGAAGACTTTGAAAGTGTTAGGGAAGTGATTAGGAAATCTATTTCTAAGGAGTTAAGTTATTAATATCTTAGTTAAATAGCTTTGGTGCAGTTAACCTGTTGGGGACGTTAGATCCCCAAAACTCATATTTTGTAATTTTATCTTTGTGGAGCTTGTATGCAGATGTATGCTTGGGCATTTCTTACCACCCACGCACATAGTCGATTGACGAACTTATCGATTAAATGTTTAAAAACTCCCATGGCAATATCGATCATATATATTTTATGTAAATACGCTTGATTTTTGTGCTTGATGGACCTGGGTATCTTCTGATTGTCTGTAGAATACACTTTCTACATCTTACCAAGACTTCTGGATCGAGTTAGCTGAGTCGGGGACAACGGACCAGTATAGTCTATCGAGTCTCTGAATCTTTGATTCTTCGTTCCGTTCCGAGTAAGACGAATCAGTAGTAGCATCCAAGTTTAACGAACATAACAAAACCATGTTAATTTGATTGTTAATATTATTGATTGTCTAATATATCTATGTTATAAACAAATACATAGGACATACATATGATTGTTAGTAATAATTGATTTAAATGGTGTATAATGTTATACTACGTTGTTACTAAGCTTAACAGATAGAAAGTTGATCGGTTTAAATCACGAATCATTTAGTTTTACAATACTGTAAATACTGTAATTAAATTTTCTTTTCGATCTGTTCACTGTTTAATGTACTCAATATGCTTTAAGAAAAAGCTTACTGTTATTTTGTAAGAGACGACTATGTGCCGGTAAAACAATCATGACTATATTTTTTGGGCGGGGGTCCATTTGGTTTCGGTTAGCGTTTTTTTAGCGATATCAGAGTGAGAATCTTCAATACGAACGTCAAGACAGTTCTACTGTACGGAGCTCAAACTTAGAGAACTACTACAATCATCATCAAGAAGTTACAAGTATTTATAAACAGTTGTCTACACAAGATACTCAACATCCGTTGGTCGGATATCATCAGTAACAGCCTAGTGTGGGAGAGAAGAAACCAGCTTCCAGTTGAAGAGGAAATTAACAAAAGACGTTGGAAGTGGATAGGATATACATTTAGTAAATCATCAAACTGAATCACGAGGTAAGCTCTAAAATTGGAATCCTGAAGGGGAGCGGAAGAGCGGAAGGCCAAAGAACACATTAAGTCGGGAATTAGAATCATATATGAAAAGGAAGAATAACAACTGGAAGGAGCTGAAAAGGATTGCTCAGTACAGGGTTGAATGGAGAATGCTGGTGAGCGGACTATGCTCCTCCACGAGGAGTAATAGGCGTAAGTAAGTAAGTAAGTCCATTTGGTTTCCGATACTTGGGAATTAAGGAATGACTCAGCTACTCCAATACAAACAATTATTATTTAAGACTCGTTAACAACAGCTAACATATAACATTTTAACAATTAGACGCTAACACAGACATGAAATAAAATATAAGGACAACTTCATATAGAATAACTTAAAGTGATAATGTGTTGAGGATGCTAGATCCTCAAAAATCACTTGATGAAACGTCTTGGAAATTTAAATTCCCTGTTTTTTTTTGCCAAATGCACTCATTTTTACTATCAGATTGTATTTCTCATTTGAAGGGACCCTAAGTGTCAATAGTTCGTTGTCACTTCTAATGTGTTATTTTGTGACGTTTCTCAAGGACATATTTATGCTGTATATATGCGCTAGAGTTGTACTTGTTGTTATTCATACTTTTAGATGCTTGTAAAATAAACTTTCTCTCTTCTGAACTTGGACTTCTCCTTGTAGTTAGCTGGGCTGGAACGCATTGAAAACTATAACTTAGAGGAGAACCAATAAAATTAAAGATAACATATCTAGGATTTTGGCGCAAAATTTATTTATCCACAGCAATTTGGACATTTTAGCTGATATTAGTTCGTGATGATAACCCTTAATTTAATTATTAACCCTAAGTTTGAATTCTAAAGGTCACTTTAGAGTCCTATGTAGGTCATCTATAAATTATAAGTAGTGCCGTGTTCGTCGTATCATTTACAATCTATTGTAAAGTTAATAACTGTAAAATTTAGGTGGAACTACAAGGGTGGGTTTTCTTTACCGTTTGAGAAACAATAGTTAATTACAATGTAATTCAATCATCAAATATATTTTGGAGTGAAAATATGATGTCATGGGTAAAAAAAACCTGTCGGAAATGGATTCAAATAGAAATGAATGGTAGTTAATCACTGTTGAAAAAATGATTTAAGCATAATGTTTTCAATATTCATGAATGTTACGTTCTACGCTTCCTACTACTTGCTTAACTGGCCAAGACTAAAGGTGAGTAAGGAACTTTATTGAAAAATGTTAGATGGATATGCACATATATCTACCAAACTAGATTGGTTCGGATAAATATAATAATAAATATAATGATCTCAAACAAAAACTTAATAATCTCCACAAACCTACACTGACAATTATCATGTGCTCACTAGTGACTAGCTTCGTGAGGGAATTCTCGGAGTTCTTATGAGAAACCGTGATCAGTGGAGCTAGTTCGTGTCGGGAAGAGATAGGTATCTACCTCACCTCCAAACGCCCTGGTATGGCCGAAAGTGGAGAGAATTCGCTCACCCTCTCCAAATGCTCTCACATGGCCACGCGTATATAGCCTCTGTCAGAGAAGTCCTACTCACTGCCTTCTCGTGACCGGGGTGTTGTTTACGGAATTGAGTGGACGAAAAGTGAATGTCTGGCTCTTTAAGCGGGTTGGTGGACACGGGGAGTTCACACAAGGGAGTTGGAAAACCATCATTCCAAACCAATGGCACACATGGGTTCCAGTATCCTGAAGGAACAAATGGTATATGAACCAATCGTTGGTCATTGGCTGACTACCATGGGACTGCATCTCCTTACGACGCTCCACTGCCTTGTGGATCAGACCTTGAGGCCGAAGGCTCCGGGTGTGGCCACCCAAGAAAACCATATGCTTCGGTTTGGTCACCCAGGCAGTATCACAGCCCTCACACAAATCAAATGAGATTTGTGTGGCGCATATATATTTGCTGTCTCCTTGTACCAATATCTATGTGTTAAAATAAGTAAATAAATAAATAAACAATCTACTTCAGTGCAATGGAAGATGGTCGCACAATTTCGTGGATTGGTTGAGGTTAGACGTTAACACTGTTGGATGCTGGCCGGCTTGGTGATGTAGAGTTTAAGCGTTCGCAAGCGAGACTGATAGGTCTTGGGTTGGAATCTCGCGAGGTGGGATCGTAAGTGCGCACTGCTGAGGAGTCCAGCGCTAGGACGAAACGGCCGTCTGGTGCTTTCATGTTTGCAATGGTGGTCTAACATCAATCGGTTGATGATCTCAATCAAAAAATAATAATGTAGAAGGTTATCGTGGTCAGATGAATAATCCACTCACCAACAGTAAAACCATTCAACCTTGAATTTCTCAGTCGCCATAGACCTTTGTGGCATTATATGACATCGCTAGCTTTTCAACAACATATGTTCTTTGAGAAAAGAAGAAAAAATAGTTAGGAAGAATAACATGAATCCATCTTATTTCGTTAGGTCCTCATCAGCTGCCTACAACCTATAATAATTCGAAAAATCAAAATTATTATTAATTTAACAGTGAAATTGGTTAGATTTGTACATGTATCATCACGGTGTAGCGTTCATTGACGAAATATAAAGACCTTTATAAATAAATATATTATCAGAGAAGATTCTAGATTTTCAGACATGGTAACAAGAGATTCCAAAGCCAGAAAAAATCGATTGATTACGTAATGAATTAGTTAAATATAAATCAATAGTATTTAAGAAGAACATGAATTGAAGTCAGTTAGTAAAAATAAAATTATGAAGTTGAAATAAGTGACCCAATGAAAATAAAAGTTACAAGAATGATGTAAGAAGGTAAAGGAAATGTCACCACGGTAACGGTAAGATTTGCTACTGTTTACATTTAGATACATAAACCCGGCTTCAGACATTTAATGGGTATAACTTCAGTAAATTTAAGAAGTCTAGAGTTTGATAGTCGTTTGATTATCTTGACGCCTCACATCTAACAATCAAATAGTAAATACGTAATTTGCAATATATCCATCAATTGTCTCATAACTACTCAGACTTCATTGTTCTTGCATTTTCATAAAAATTGCATTCTGTTCCCATTCTTTACTGTTCGATTTTCTTATCTCTCTGTTGCCAGACCTTCTGTTCACGAATAACATCATATACTACTTATGTCAAGATAAGTAGCACACACCACAGTAGTACTACTGAAAGTCTTTAAACTAATTGACCTAAGAATTTTTGGGATATTTTCTTTGAATCGAATGTAGACCCTTCTTTCTGTTCGATCAGTGTAATTACTTTGGCAGGTACATGTGAACTTACATATGCAGTTGGTGATAAAATGAAAGGGATACCTAAGGATCTTTGATTTCAGTAAAGAACATATTATTTTGTATAAGATAATCATACTACCTTCCAGATACGTTTTGGTCAATGTGGTTTATAATCTATCTATTGTCAACTTTGAATTCAAGTTGAACAAAAGTAGATTTTTTAATCTACTTTCGCCTTTTTAGAGGTTCTGTGTTGACTTCTCCCAGATTTCTCAATAAATTTCTGTGAATACCAGCTATTCATTAAACATATTTGTAGTTGTCATTAATTCTGATTCTACAGTATAGGTTGTACATATCATTCCCACTCTATAAAACAGCTTATGTTCTGTTAGGAATTGATTGACATAACAAGTTGAACGGATATAACATTGAATCTTTTTGTAATCTTGCATAGTTTGCGTTATGTATTGTTTACCGTTATCGGGTACACAATATTAGTTAGAGGAATTATTAAATATTATAACAAGCAAATAATGTATAACTTTGTGGCTGTGAAATGAATCGCCTGAATTGATATGATTATCGTGATAGTGTAATCAATCTAACATCACAATGAAAGACAGAAAAGCTAATCCACAAAGTGGATTTTCTTGACATAAACTGTTTATAGTTTGACAGCAATTCAAAAATAAACATGTACTGGGTAACTCTTTTGTTCTAGTATGGGACTTATCAGTAGTGTGAATCCATTATCCTAACATGGATTGAAACGAAAATTTTCATCTTTCATAATGAATACATCAACTTTAATCACTGAGTCAGAGTTCAATTATTTAAATTTATGATTTTTAAAGAATTCGAGATATTAAGTAAGCATACAAATGCCCTGGTACAGTCGAGAGTGGAGATAGTCCGCTCTTCCTCTCCAAATGCTCTCACGTGACCACGCGTATATAGCCTCTGTCAGAGAAGTCCTACTCACTGCCTTCTCGCATCAAGAGTGTTGTTTACGAAATTGAGAGGAAGAAAAGCAAGCTGGTGAACATGGACAGTTCACGTAGGGTAGTTGGAAAACCATCATTCCAAACCAATGGTGCACATGGATTTCGGTATCCTGTGGGAACAAATGAAGTATGAACCAATCGTTGGTCACCGGCTACCATGGGAATGTACCTTCTGACTTTGCTCCATTGCCTTATGGATCAGACTTTGAGGTCGAAGACTCCGAGTGTGGCCACGTACGAAAACCACCTGCTTCGGTTTGGGCACCCGAGCAGTATCCCATCCCTCACATAAATCAAATGAGATTTATGTGGCGCATATCTGTTTGGTTGCTCTTTGTACCAATGTTTATGTGTTTAACTAACTAAATAAATAATAACCCATAAATATTGATGATATTTGTCTTACACTCGACATGATTAAACTTCACCAATCATCGTTTCCCGTTAAAACTCCATTCACGACTTCAAATGGAATGAGTATCTGAAATGCTTTAATAGAAATTGGTAAACCAAATCATAGACTAGAACAAAAGATAAGAACTATGACGTAGTAAAATTGTCTTAGAAATGGAAAGATCACTGAAAAAAAAGAGGGACGGAGACAGAACAAAAAAAACAAAACAAGTAACATACATACACATAGTGATAACGATAACCGTTTGGTATCCTAAACGAGTTATATAGAAACAGTAGAAAAAAAACAAATAGGAAACGAATCAGGGAAGTGATATCACACAAAATTGAATGAAACCCTAAAAAAGAAAAAAAAATCTTTTATATTATTTTTGTTAAAATGATTATCATAATCAGTGATGTATATGCAGCACGTGTTGTCTGTCCTATCATATCTATATCACATATAAAAGCCTCCTTATTCATATATATTTGATCAATATTTATCCCAATGAAGATATAAAGATAGGAAAACATACATAAATGTCTCAAATACATTTTAATATGAATAGAACAATATCAGACCACCATTCAAAAGTTGGAAGTCATGGACGGCCGTTTCGCTCTATTACGAGACTCCCAAACAGTACACATCCATGATCCCACACAGAGGACTCGAATTCAAGACCTTCAGTCTTGCGCAAGAACGCTTAATCTCTAGAACAAGAAGGTGGTATGAAATGGTGTTAATGTCTAGATTCAACCAGTCCACAACATTGTGCAACCATCTTCTATTATCTTCGATGAGTAACTGCCTCACATCCTGGGTTCGAATCCCGCGTGTGGTGTCATCGATGTGCACTGTTGGAAGATCCCATAATAAAACGAAATAGCCGAACAATGCCTCCAGGTTTTCAATGGTCTAACATTGATCGGTTCATGATTTCAATTACAACTCAACAATGTCCACAACCCTATGCTGACAATATATCTAAATATGACGTTTCCTGACGAAAGATTGTTAGAAATAAATTTGACTGCAACGTCCACATTTCTGATGTTATGACTAGAATGATTTCCCATCATATATAAAGGATTAATCAGTTGTGAGTCGAATAATTGGTAGTTTATTTGAAAACCGAACTATGAATCAAAACAAACCGGCTATATGTGCGTTAAAATAATTTCTGTCAATCTTACAGTATTGGTGTGAAATAGAATTTTACATCTCAGTGTAATAGGTTTGTGGGGATGATTGAACATTTTCTTATCACCAGTTTATTTAGTAGAGATGTGGATGAAAACTACTGAGGAGTTCTGTTTTCAGGACCCCTCTGGACATTTTTAAGGAGTATTCTGGGTCTCCCTAACACAAGTATATATTAGCTAACTTCTTCTGAATAAGACGAAACGCGCGTCCTGAATTTCACTGGTGTCCAACATTCAACTTTGCTTACACATATGCATTCAAATTTATGGTCTATAACATATCGTGGCCTTGATCACAATTTTGGCCTCGCACCCATCAACCAAACAAAATGAACAAAGAATTATTATTTACACTATTTTAGTCCATGATCGAGGGCATGTTTTATTATCTGTCAATTTTGCTGGACTACATCAAAAATATCAAGTTTTCTACGACAGGAATACAATTCTATCAATTAACGGAAGCGTAGTTAGTCAGTTATGATGGAAGAAAATTTAAAACATACAAAGAATCATAACCCCACTTAATTATATAATAGAAACTGTTACAAAATATCTAAAATTCCATAACTAATTAAACGAAAATATAACCGTGATTACTGGCTACAACACACTTAGATAACTTGGCAACATGGAGTTTATAACCAGTCAATTGGCTCTCGAGTGTTCTGATTGGTGCATTTATATGGGCTATAATTCACGTGAGGAATAGAATGATCGAGTTTTTCGATTTATTGTTATGGTCATATAAGCAAAACACAATAATTTGCATAAATATTTATTTAACTTTGTCTGAATTATACTGCTTATCATTTAGCCGTGAATTCAGGTGGAGTTTTGTTGTCTGAGTTGGATGATTCGGTCGGGGAGCTTTCATTATTCGTCTGAATAACATCATCATCATCACAAACTTCAGAGAGAAGTGAAGCGTTCGAAGTTCTCCACATGTGACTCACAGCTTATCCTTTAGACCTCGATCTTGATTGGCTATTGTTGACTTCTAATCAATGGGAGATATAATAAAAATAAAGAAGTAGACAATGACAAGTAACCAATCAAGACTGATGTCGACAGGATAGACTGAGTCATATGTGGAGAACTATAAACACTTCATTTCTACTTGAAGTTTGTGATGATGTTATTCAGACGAACAATCAAAGCTCCACGACCAAACCATCCAGCTCAGAGAACGAAACTTCATCTACATCATCCACCTGATGAAATCCTACCAACAGTAAAACCGAATCGAGTATAATGTTCCCTCAACTATCTCTAAAACATCTAGTATCAAGTCATTTGTCTAATAGTAAACTAACACTATCAAAAGGGTTTTTGTGGATATTATAGTAATTTTAATAGTTGAGATCATGATTCATTTGAGGCTGGACCACTATGGCAAACCTGGAAGTACCGAATGGCCGTTTCGTCCTATAGTGGGACTGCTGGACAGTGTGCATTCACGACCCCGCGTCGCGGGATTCGAACCCAGGACCTATCAGTCTGTCACACACGAGCGCTTAGCCATTAGACGATTGAGTTGGCATCCAACACTACTTAAATAAATTATTTTTAAAGTAAACAATTATGATAAATTCACATGGCATTGTTTGGCTTGTATCTTCCCATTGAGGTTTAAGACTGCGATTGATCAGTCTGTTATTGGCATATGTGCATGCTGTGCGTATGCCTCGATATTGCCTTAATTCACAAGCTTTTTGTAAGCAATGATGTATAGTGGCTAGCAGTGGAATCCAGGACACGCGTTCCGTCCTGTTTGGGACTTGTCAGCTGGATGTACCTGCATCTCGGAGTTGATGTTCACTCTGGGACTCGAACGCAATATCATTCGCTTCAAACGCCATTGCGTTATCCACTCAGTTACCGAGTCCTGATAGCCACTTGCCCATGCAATGATAAATATTTACAGGATTCATCTATATAAACAAAAAAATATAATGATAAAAATCTTAAATTGTTTACAATAAATTGAAAGGGAATTATATATATCCATCTAATTTTTTGTTTACAATTGTATATAGAAACGTAACCTTGACATTTAGCCAATCATAAGCTAATGTTCATTTTTGGCACGAGTAGTTAAGTCTATTCCTCAATATACATTTGCCATTTATTTATAATGGCTAAAATTAGGATATTTATTGATTTATTCATTCATTAGTTGGTATTTTTCTTTTCCTTGTTTTGCATTTACAAGGTCCTATAGTTTGTGTATTTGTATGTGTATGAGAAAGAGAAAGCTGAGAGTTATTTTGTTAGTTATATAACATACTCTTGTGAGCCAGGGTAATTCTACATTGGTTTTCAGGAGAACCAGACACCATCCAGACTTTCACGTGACAATCCAAACAGTACAGCTCAATCCAGTTTAACAAGAGAATCAGATACCGACCATGCTTAAACTTTATAACCCGAGCAGTACATTGGGCAATCCAGCTTCACAGGAGAACCAGGAGAATTGAGTGATAGATTTATTTCAGTCTGATGATTTTGTTTGAATAGTTCGTAAAGATAAATTCATTTATATTATCAGTATAGGGTTGTAGAGATTGTTAAGTTCTTTAAGTGAGATCATGAATCGATTGATATTAGACCACCATAGAAAATCTGGAAGCACTGGATGACCTTTTCGTCCTATCATGGGACTCTTCTCAACAGTGTGCATCTACGATCCCGCTCGCGGGGTTCGAACCCATTATTTGTTACCTTATCACTAGTTTTTTTTGAATGAATAATCTAGTAAGCAGAATTAGTTCTCAAAGGGGGTTTCACGAAGTCACAGGACATCTAAATGATATTCAGTAAATGCTATTAACCACTATAAATAGATTTTCAACCATTGATTTTATTTCAAGATTATATTGCAAGGAGGAGTGAATAATCATTAATGTAATTCATAACTTACATTTGCATCTTCAACATAGTCATTTATCTTTTGAGAAATAACAGTTATGATATTGTAATGTCAATTACTATATTAAGCCCACATGGCTTATTTTTGCTTCCTGACAAGCCAATTTATTCATTCTTCTTAAATCACATTATGACCTTGTTAGGTATTCCGCTTATCAACCTTGATTGTTTTCATATGAGTGTAGGTGTGTGTGCATTGCTGATCCTATATTCATCACACATGTCTGTAACTTGTTTTCATCTAACTATAAATATTGATTAACCGTTTAATTAAATGGAGTTGGCTCACACGCTTCTACTGGACGTCACTTGGTTCCACTATTTTCTCTGCGATTAGTCCCTCTGAGATTATCTGTCCAGAACAATGACTGTACAAAGTATACGCATTCGTAAATCCATTCTCGTTATTTGGCTTAATTCATTTCGTTATTCAATAATACGGATGAAGTCGATAATTTTATACAAGAAGAGTTAGGATGTATATATATTTCGACAGTAATTATTCAATAAAAATCATTTATACAATCTAATTGGAATTAGATCTAGGGTCATAAAAATATGTTAAGGAATGCATAGACTGATGACCTGTACAAACCTCCTTCCAGGTTATCTATTTTCCAACTATGCAAATATTGTAATAAGTACTTTCTTTTAAAGATAATTATGTATGTCAGCTGCTTAATGTGCATAGATATTTTTAGGAACAATTTAATAACTTATTCATGAAACTAATGAATGTGAAATTCGAGTAAAATCCATGAAGCTAGTTGGTATATATCGTTTATGATGAATGAATCTTTTATATCAGAAGGGGTTTTGTGGAGATTTTAAAAATTTCACTGATTGAAATTTTGAGTCAATTGAAGCTAGACCACCTGGAATCACTGGACGACCGTCCCTTCCTAGTATAGGACCCCTCGGCGGTGCGCATCCACGATCCTGCCCTCTGCGAGACTCGAACCCAGGACCTACTGGTTTCGCTCGAGGCGCTTAACCAACTAGACCACTGAGCCGGCATCCAACGGTGTTAATGTCTAACTTCAACTAATCCACGAAATTGAGAAACACATCCACCATTGTTATCAGTGAGTTACTACCTCACAACAGACCTGGGTAAAATCCATTGGTCACTACTCCTCACTAGAACTCCAGGATATACCTCTTGAAGCCAGTCATCAGTGAGCATGTGATTATTCTAATCAGAGAAAGGGTTTTATGGAGATTGTAGTAATTTCAACAGTTGAAATCATGAGTCAATTGAAGCTAGATCACCATGGAAAACCTGAAAGTACTGGATGGCCGTGTCGTCCTATTGTGGGACTCCTCGGCAGGAGAGGACAAATCAACTTGTAGTTGAAGAAATTAGGAAAAGACGTTGGAAATAGATAAGACACATATTGAAGAAATCGTCAAATTGCATCACAAGACAAGAGCTAACTTAGAATCTTGAAGTGAAACGTAGAAGTGGAAGGCTAAAGAACACACTTTGTTGGGAAGTGGAAGCAGATATGAAAAGGATGAATAACAATTGGAAATGATTTTCAAGGATAGAATTGGATGGAGAATGCTGGTGGTTGACTTATGCTCTTCCATGAGGATGAACAGGTGTAAGTAAGTAATCAATGTTTAAAAACGTTTCGTACATAATTTTGAGTACAACTTTAATTTATAGACAAGCTTTGAACGATTATGAAATGATGTTGAGAATCATCCACTAAATATATTAAGTTCAAAACAGGGTTGGGAATTAGTGTGGAAGATTAGTATTATATATTATGGTTACGGCTATGATATTAAGATGCAAGAGGCATTTATCACTTAAAGTGTTGCCGATTTCTCCCTCCGACTTTAAATCATTTGAGGTTCTATGAACAAATTATCTACTTCAATGAAATTCAATAGTTCATATCATAGAATTAATATTTTTTCAACGAAATACTTCTAACATTTTGTATTATGTTCAATCAATACACAGAACTGCATGGACTACCATTTACATACTACTTAAATGTCCACCGATTTAAGTCAGTTTGACCTTTATGCATGCCTTTACTTAGCTACTAATAAGCGGAAGTTGTAATGTTGTTATAATTGCATTACATTACACAATAGAACTATTGGATATTCATTACTAATTATCTGTGAGTTTCTAGTCCATAATTCAATCATTAGATTTTTTTTCGTTTCAAAACTACAAAGAAGTTCGTTAGCTCCTGTCCTAGCAGATATTTTCATGGCTAACCTCGAAAGAACCAAGCTCATAGGAGCGTTTGATGAAATGGTGAGTTATTCGAGGTATGTTGATGGCACCTTCACCGTATGTAATGATCACCAACATGCATCAAATCTTCTAAAACTTTCCAACAAAGCCTATTCAAATATCCAGTTTACTACGGAACAGGGAAATGATAACAATTTCCATTTTCTCGATATCGCAGTAGAACGAATGAAAGATGGACAGTTCGACGTTCAGTTTATCGAGAAAAAAGACATGGAATGGGATTTATCTCAATTTCAATAACTTTCATCCAATCAGTTACAAAAAGGCATTTGTTAAAACACTGTTTTCCAGAACAGAAATAATATGTACTAACGATACACTAGAAGAGGAAGTTATGAATGTTAAAAAGTGTTTAAAGAATAATGGATACCCACTGAAATTTATTGAGAAATATGGAAAACGTGAAGATTTAAAAAAACCCAAAGAAACTACAGCAAATAAAAAACCTACTTCTATTCAACTTAAATTCAAAGGTGATGATGCCACAGCGTCAATATGAGACTAAAAACTGTATTGATTGTCCTGTAGCGTGGTGTGGAGTCGAGGTTGACTATGAACACCACTACAAGAAGACTACGTGCCAGTTAACCGAGAAAATCCCCCGTAAGCCAAATATCAGAAGGCAGATGATAGCTGTATTCGAGATGTATTGGTTGGCGATCTCATGGTATCGAAAGGATACCAAGATCCTGCCAAAGGAGTACAAGCGTGGTTACTGAGCATAACCGAACCTGTGCAAGGTCACAACCGAAAGATAATGGAGCAGTAATATAGCTGTCTTTAGCACAGTTAAACAAATGAGCATAGTAAAACAATCGCTGGTACAATTGGTTATAATAATGATTGTTTCCATCAAATCAATCGCGTCCTCTTGATAAAAGTAGGTCACTACAATCCTGTCCAAAACAACATGTTCTTTAACACAATCGAAGGTCGATAGGTATCCCTTTCATGTTACCACCAATTGTGTGTATAAATTTACATGTATCTGTCAAAGCAGTTACATTGGTAGAACTGAACATCCGTTTCAAAAGAACATATTCAGAAAGGTTTAAAGTCAAATGGATTAAAAATATTTAGCAGTGTCATCCTAAGACAATCTCCTTGACACAGGACATTAAGTCAATAAACTGAAGTATTTCAAGATGATTAATAAACAATGAAACTCTAACCTTTTGAAATTTGTTGAAGCGATAGCGATCAAACATCTAAAATCAGATCTATGTATCGAAAAAGAAACAGTAATAAGTCTTTCTTTGCCCTGGTAACCTTAATCCCTCTTTTTTATTCATTACATCATTCATTATTTCAACTCTTCCTGAAGTTTAAATTACATATATCATTGTCATTTTTCTTTAATTCATAACTGACTGATTTCAATCCATATCTTTCTTTATAACCATTAATCCATTTTCAGATACTTCATTACATAATCGCTTAATGTTTGTTAACTCTATAAGTTCTAGTCAGTATTTCAGTGTTCTGGACCTTTCCTTCCCAAACTTTATTTATCCGAAACAAACAATCTTTTAATGAAATCTTCGTTACATCATGACACACACATAATCATCTCTAATCACCATCGCAGTTATTATAAGTATGCCAATATCTGTAATAACATTAATTTTCAAGTATTTTAGGTTGTAAGCAGCTAATGAGAACTTAACGAAATAAAAATGAATCCATTTATTATTCTGCACTAATCTTCATTCAACACATGTATCTTAATACTTGAGACTTCCTAGATGGGAGTAAACCTGAGTCAAATTGTTGATATTTACGCTGGGACTCGAACTCAGTGCCTATCGTTTCAAATAATGATTCCAGATAGCTACTAGCTTGTTCAACAGGTATTATGCTTATTCATAATAACTGTGATGCCGGTATACATTCAACTGGAAAACTCTAAGTAGTATGAAACATGCACCTTGGATCCCATTACTAGTTACAAATGAAGATGAATTCACACCTTACACAATATATATGGTTTCTATTTACAGTGTTCGGTTTAATATTTCTCACCTACGATTTGGTCTTGAACTATCTAATAAGTGTGCACACTTATATGATTTATCTGGATTTGCATAGCCTATCAACTGGATAGCTGTAGGGTGTGAGACAAATATCCCCAAAAGCAAATGGATAATGATTATGTAATATCAATGATTGACTAGAGTTAAAAAATATACACCATAGGATTCAAGCTCACTGAGTCAGTCAGTCAGTCACTCAACAAAGTAGAACTTCATACGTACGTAGGTCAGTTCAAATTGCCATGCCAAATTAGCATAGAGATATTATTTAAAGAGTATAATTCAGTGAAATAAATTTGGAAAGAGGAAAAAAGGGACATGAAGAATTCAGATTAGAATTTGGGAGAACACAGAGAGTGGATGCATCTGCGCCATCACAAACGATTTTGAGCCATGTCATTCAAGGTCTCTAACCATCGGTTGCTATCATCTCGCGGTCCCCAACCAGGTAGTCTACACCTACCAACATGACTCAGTTCACTTGTCAGTGACTTCATGGACTTGTGCCATGTTTTGGTCTGGCCGCCCCTAGCTTTCTTCCAACCTACTCCTATACCACTGAACATAGCACGTCGAGGCAGTCGGTCGTTCGGCATACGTAACACGTGTCCCAGCCATCTCAACTGATGAAGTTTCACTACTTCATCAATTGATTTGCCATCTTTACCTAGTACCCGTTTCCTAACAACTGTGTTACTTACTCGATGGTCCCAGGATATACGAGCAATATTTCGAAGACTCCTATGATCAAATACTAGTAACCTACGAATATCCTTTACTCTTACCGGCTATGTTTCACTTCCATAAAGTAGGACGGAACGAACTGCTGCGCAGTAAACCCATCTTTTGGTTGGTAGACGGACATCTCGCCTATGCCATAAATAACGCACATTGGCAAACGCTAGCCGAGCCTTCTGTATCTCTGCTTAGATTTCGTCACACACCATACCACAAGGTCTGGCGAGACTCCCAAGATAAGCGAAGCGGTCGACACACTCTCTATCATTAGTTTAGGCGTCGATGCAACTCAATCCTGAAGCAACATTCTGCATTTCGAGGGAGAGAATCGCGTCCCGAACAGGCTTGCATTGTGGCTTATAGTGGTCAGGAGACTGCATTTTGTCAAGGTCTTCACCAAATAGAACTATATCATCGGCATATTCTAAGTCAACAAGTAAATTTCCCGATAAAAGTTCAACTCCTAGAAATTTAGATGAGGGAATCGCTATCTCCTAAAGCACTTCGACGACAAGAATGGAGAGTGAACAGCCCTGACAAACACCACTTGAGGTAATCATTCTGATGACAGTTCGCCATAAGCTCTCACTCTACCAGTTGTGTTCGAGTAGAGAGCCTTTATAAGGTTAATGTACGTCTTTGGTACTCCTTTCAGTGACAAACACTGCCATAGAACTTCACGGTCAACAGAGTCAAATGCCGCCTTAAGGTCGAGAAATATTACTATTGTGTCTATGTTCTAGGACTTGACGTAAGGTGAATATTTGGTTTATACAGCCACGTCCAGTTCGGAAATCGGCCTGGTTTTCTCTAGTCTGCTCTTCACGAGCATTGGTTAAGTGTCGATGTATTATTAGAGCTAATATTTTAGACAGTGTATTAGTAAACTGATTCCTCTGTGATTGTCACAAGAGGACTTTTGACCTTTCTTATAGGCTGGCACAATCAGTGATTGAGACCAGTCAGATGGGATTACGTTCAGTTCTCAGACTCTGCGTAAGACCTCAGTCAATATCACTGCTAATACTGGACCTCCATCCTTAAAAACCTCAGGGGTAAACCTGTCAGAGCCTGCTGATCTGAAAGTTGATCGGTTGTTGCGTATTCTGAACGTCCTTTATTAAATCCTTATTGAGGTCGACAATGCACACAGTTGGATAGTCCCATACTAAGACGAAACAGCTGTTTAATTCTTCCTGATTTTTAGTTGTCATATTACAAGTTCAGCGAACTGTATAACCCCTCTACTGAAACTTCAAACTTAGTTATCTCTTTTCGCTTTAGATATATTCGAAGTTCAATCTTTTTATTATTAAGCTTTTCAATAGTTTACTATTGAAACAATCCATCATTTAATGCATTGCATAATATCTCATCAACTAATTGACTTAATTATTTCTTTTCTACATTACCTTAACTTCATTTATTCCAAGCAAAGATGGATAGTATCTAGCAGTGAAATACAGGATGCGCGTTCGATTGTTTGGGACTAGTCAGCTGGATGTATTTGTATCGTAGAGTTGATATCCACTGTGACTCGAACCAAATATCTTTCGCCACAAACGTCTTGATAGCCACTTGCTTGTGCAATGTGAAATTTAAATTCACTTGAGACTGTTTACTTGAATCTTCCCATTGATGTTTAGGACTACAATTGATCAGTCTCTTATTGGCATATGTGCATACTGTGAGCGTATTGTCTCGATGTTGCCTTAATTCACAAGGATAATAAGCAAAGATGGATATTGGCTAGTAGTGGAATTCAGGACGCGCGTTTCTTCCTATTCGGGACTCAGCTGGATGTGCCCGATAAAATCGAGGTAATACACATAGTATGCACATATGGCAATAAGAGACTGATCGATTGCAGTCCTAATCATCAATGGGAAGATTCAAGTAAAAACAATACCAAGGAAATTTCATTTATTCCAGTTTTTACTCGTGATTTTCATGTATTTGACCTATAACCCCAGTCCAGGTAATTATAATTACATACTAAACATATCAACATTTACAAGCATTAATCAACTTACTTTACCACTCATAACTAGTTAGTATCAAAAAGCGGTTTTGTGGATATTATAGCAATTTAATAGTTGAGTTCATAAGTCAATTGAAACTAGACCACCATGGAAAACCTCGAAGCACTGGGCGGCCGTTTCGTCCTAGTGTGGGACTTCTCGGCAGTATGTGTCTATGATCCTACCCCGCAGGACTCGTACCCAGAACTTATAGGTCTCCTGAGCGAACGCCTAACCTCTCGACCACTAAGCAGGCATTAATTATTGCTTAATTATGTATATGTTGTTATAACTTGTGACCGCCGATTAGAGGGCAGTGAATTATCGATCGGACCAAGGACACATAAAACACGTGCGAGCAGCCTAGAGTCCTGCATTCCGCCTAGCCCAGCCATTTAAGTCGAGAACACCAGTCTCAGTCTCTGCAATATGAATCATTATATTTCAAACATACTGAGTTTATATACCAATAAAACATGAAACAACATTTGTACAAGAATTAGCCAGATGTGGCTGTGAATGAGAGAGGCAGTGACTAATTGACGGAATAATTCAAGAATGGTAAAACGTATAATAATGGCTCATAGGTTAAAATAGAGCTTATGATAAGAGAAACATGAATGTGAATAGTTTAGTTAATTAACAATTATACGGTAAAAATATACGTATAGTATTGGTCCACAAATGGATCCCAAAAATTACCATTCATTATTCTTATCGAAGCACGACATATGTATATATTTTTTCTGTTGCTCAGTTTCACTAAAACTTATCTAATTTTAAGGTGAACATTACTACGATAAATACAGAATTAATGGATACTTTAAACAATGAAGGACAGGCATGCATATATGTTTTAATTGATTTTAAAATCTAGAGCAACTATCATTCTAAATAGCTGATATAAATGATCTTAATATATTGTCAGACAAGGCTGTCTACTATCCTCCTTCCTCTTTCTCCTGGTAGTCTACTGGATTATGAAGACCTTGACATCTGAGGGAAAGCACGGAATACAGTAAACAGCTAGGGATTAATTAGAAGATTTAGACTTCGGAGATAACCTGGCCCTTCTATCCCACATAAACGAACAAATGCAGACGAAGAAAACTAGTATGGTAACAGCCTCTGCATCAGTAGGCCTCAACATACACAAAGGAAAAACCAAAATCCTCAAATGCAACATGGAGGACACTAACCGAACCACATTTGATGGGGGAACTCTGGAATCTTCCACATACCTGTCAAGCATCATCGATGAACAGGGAGGATCCGGTGCAGACGTAAAGGCAAAGCAAGAACCGTATTCCTACAAATCAAAAACGAATAGAACTCCAAACAACTGTCCGTCAACCAATATCAAAGTCAGAACGTCAAGATAGTCTCATTGTATGGAGCTGAAATGTGGAGAACTACTACAATCATCATCAAGAAGGTACAAGTATTTAAAAATAGTTGTATACGCAAGATACTCAATATCCGTTGATCAGATACTACCAGCAACAGCCTAGTGTATGAGCGGACAAATCAGCTTCGAGCTGAAGAGGAAATTAGAAAGAGTTTTGAAGTGGATAAGACATACATTACGGAAATCACCAAACTGTATCACGAGGCAATCCCGAACTTGGAATCGTGAAGGGGGACAGAAAAGAGGAACGCCGAAGAACACACTTTGTTGGGAAATGGAAGCAAACATGAAAAGAATGAATAGCAACTGGAAAGGATTGCCCAGGACAGGATTGAATGGAGTGCTGTTGGGTAAACTATACTCCTTCATGAGGGATAATAGGCGTAAGTATTGTGGACTGAACCTCTGATTACAAGTTTTAGGATCACAGTCGCTAATCGTGTGCTAGATAGTTATTTTTCTACGTAATCGATGAGCCTACCAGGATTCTCACCAGTAAATCTATCAGTCACCCTTTTCCTTTTATAACACTCAAAGTTTATACGTTTTCAGTGTTGTACTTCATTTATAATTGATTGTCATATTGTATCTTAAAGAGTTTTTATCTAATTGTATACATTTCAGTGCCGTTTTGGACATCACATCGGTACGTAATTTATATAAGGGTGACAATTACGTTATCGGATTCACAGAATAATAACATTAAACTACAAGTAGCGTCAGACTGAGATACAAATCTTTTCCTGAATTCTATAAAAGATAGTTGGAATCCATGACTTCAGTAGAAATATAAATTCAATTTAATTTAAAGTCTGTTGTAATTTATGATTGAGATCATGAACCGTTAGACCACCTTTGGAAACCTGGAAGCGCTGGACGGCCGTTTCGTCCTACCGTGGGACTCCTCAGTTGTGCGCACCCACGACCCCGCTCGCGGGATTCGAATCCAGTGCCTCTGGTCTCGCGCGCGAATGCTTAACCTACTGGACCACTGAGCCGGTATCCAATGGTGATAGTGTCTAACATCAACCAATCCACGAAACTGGTCCTACGTTGTAGCTGAGTGACCCCATTTGCTTAGAGCCACACACACACACACACTCCGATTTGTATCACATCACACAGCATTGGATAAAAAAACAACTAAACAAACATTAAAAAAACAAGTGTACACTGTATGAAATTTGTTGTATATTTTGAGATGGTAATTGATGAACAATATTTTTTTCAAAAAAAGACCACTTCACATAATATATGTGTACGCAGAATACTAGAATGAGAACATTATCATCATTGAAGCAAAATTAACAAATACATATATCTATATAGTAATACAACAATGAACAAACACAGAATGATTAGATCTATTCCAACGACGAATTCATGTAATTCATCATTAAAAACGAAAAAAATTCCAGAAGATGAATAAATATATTCCCATTAGATCATTATTAATGTCCATGTGACAAATGATCAAGACAACTGTGTAAAACAAATATGATGTTACTATGTACTGAAAAGTTTATAAAAATGGAACAAAATTCAGTTTTATAAATTACAAAAAATAGACATACGAATATTAAAAAAGCAACAACATGACAAATGACAGAACACTACACACACCACAATGGTGAAATTGTTGATAGATGCATGACATTAATGAAATGATCAAAATAACCGGTTGAAGAAGTATAAGACAACGGTGAATTACACATAAATGGTTATCTACACAATGATGGAATATTAGTAATAATCATTTCTTAAAAGAATAAACATGTCTACCCGGTAGTAGAATATTCTCTCTCTCACACACACACACATACACAGTTCTCGAAGAAGAAACAGAAATGACCGTTAGGAAAATTTTAAAAAAATTCCAACAACTTTTCATGGAACATGAGAAACTGATACAGAATCTAAGAGAAGAATGTAAAAATTGGGCAGATTTCTTTTATAAAAAAATCAGTATAACAAATGTATTTTTATTACGATACAATCATAGGTGTTGTGTGTGTGTGTGTTAAATTTCGCAATTTTACTTCTTTGTGTCATTCGTGAAGTATTTCTTATATGTATCGAATAAAAATAACGAAGATGATGGTGACAATGAGAGAAAAAAGAAGAGAAGTGTAACTATGAGTAAACACACACACACACACAGAGTACCACTGTGTTGTATGATAGG
Organism: Schistosoma intercalatum; assembly: GCA_944470365.2. Taxonomy (NCBI): domain Eukaryota; kingdom Metazoa; phylum Platyhelminthes; class Trematoda; order Strigeidida; family Schistosomatidae; genus Schistosoma; species Schistosoma intercalatum. Next base: position 1,932,223 of record OX103727.1, read on the forward strand.
ATTAATTAAAGATTGTGTGAAAATGAAATTGGTCATTCGAAGGTGAAAGAGAGAAAGAGGAAAAATCTCTCGCTCAAATACACAATAGAAAAAAGACAACTCATGAAATGATTGAATGATTATTGTAAATATGTATGTGTAGAAATGAACAAGATTATAAACACATAACTAAATTACATTATTCATTGTTATTTCTGAAATAGATGAACAATACAAAGTTGGAATTATATAATCATAATGAATAGGTTCGTGAAGAGAAACATATAGGAGAACTGCATGTTTGGAAATTCTCAATTATTTAAAGATTGGTTAGGTTGGTCGACTGTTTTTTAAAAAAAATCAATTTATGCTGTTTGTACTGCACGATAATAAGCGTTTGGATCACGACCATTCACAGCACAACAAAGAGTCATTGCAAATATCAAACCAATCAGCTAGAAGGAGATTTTGAAAAGAAAAAAAACAAGCGTGATGTGGATGTTAGTTATAATTATTTACTTAACCAAACCGTTATACCTAGGAAAATGAAAGGAATGTGACAAACTAGACAACCTACTTTCAAGATATTATTACTCTTAATTACTTTTTGTATTTGATGTGTTGAATCTTCCTATTGATGATTATAACTGCAATTGATCAATCTCTTATTGGCATATGTACCTCCTAAGAGGATTACCATAAGTTGCGATGGCGTTTGAAGCGAATGGTACACGGTTTGAGTCCTAGAGGAAACATCAACACTGGGATACAGGTACATCTAATTGACGAGTCCCATGTGGGATGAAACGCGTGTCCTAAATTTCACTGCTAGCCACCATCCATTTTTGCTTATTGTTATCCCTAGTTTTTTATCTGTAGTTATAAACAGTTGGATTATTGGTTTTCTTTATTCGTCTAATCCTAAACTATTATAATTTAATCATGAGCACAGTATTCTGACTTTTACCCTGAATGCCTTACTTTTATTAATTATGGTATTCACTATTCTATTGTGCATCGTGGCCTACCAGTGTACTCAGTTAGTTGAATACCTTTCGAGTTAACACCCATCGTTTTATTCGGACGTACAGTTTTTCGACCACTGCCAACTAACCGGAGTCCACCTAGCGGATCGTTAGTCGGTCTATTCACCAATTTATTTGCTAAGGTTATATTACAATTTAATAACCATACTGTCCACCAAACACTAGTTACATTTTCAGCAGTCGATGCGTAGCATTTATTTGATTCGATTATTAATGAGTTTGCAGGTATCGATGGTAAATAACTATTTACTCTCACGAAGAGGCTTACACCAAGGTCACGAAGCATCAGAAATACAATTTTCTACTCACTGTGATATTACAAAAAATATATTTATTAATATAATGCTTATTACATCAGTCATATACAAAGACACACGCTTTTTTTACATGAAACTTACCTCAATGAGGGCTATTGTAATAACCGAGATACATATGATTAGGAAATTATGCATAATATTGTCAATTCTTTCTTTACAACCCTAGAGATTAAACAAAAAGAACAGATCATTTGGCTGTAAATAAAATCTGAATCAATAATCATGATAATAAAAGGTATTCATCTATCCATTACAAGTTTAAGTATACTCGACTTCCGGACAACACTGGTTTTATGTGAGGACTACAAATACGAATACCCAGTTGGTCAGACTCAAGTACTCGAAACAAAGTATCAACTGTTGTGGTGCACCAATTGAAAGCCGACTACGTTAATCGCTAAGTCACTTCAAACACAATCACAAACCATTTAAAAGGGAAGGATGAAAGAATGGTTAAAAATCCAAGGGTTTAATGGGGGACTTGCCCATTCTTAGACACCATTAATTAACATGTCAACGAGCAGGCTGAGGTCACTTTAATACACCTCCTATTCAGGCAGGCACACGATATCTGAGGTGCATTTTATCTACGATAACTGAAAACTGATTAGAATAAACGTGTTGCATTATCAATAGGTCAACTATTCGTTGCTAATATTTGGAAGATTTCACAAAACAAACAAACGGATAGTGGCAAGTGAAAATTTTGAGTGGATTTTCTACAGTAAACCAACGACACGTTAAGAAAAATAAAATGCATGTCCAAAGTGGATGCATATATGAACATACATATCCTGAGACTAGTCGTCTGTTTAACAAATACAGTTTAAGACGTGCATATGATGTATATTGTTAAACCATTCTACATATTGACACACATTTATAGATACGAAATGTATGAATTTTATAAAAATAAATGAAATATTCTGAAATTTATAGAGCTAGACAACTAATGCTTACTTACCGTCTGAAAACTGAGCAAAGCGAAATCCATAGCACATTGATCATTTAAACAACAAGAAGGGACTTTAGCAATACCATAGTCTGTAGGTCCATTGTAACCGCAACATTGGAACTAGACAGAAAAATTCAAGCATACATACATATTTTGATATTTTTTAACATATACAACTCGATAAGTACATATTCTTGGAAAAAAAATCGCAGTCAGATACTTAAGTGGATTGGTTAGTTATAAAGGTAACAAACTATGTGAAATGTGCTTTCTCTTCCTTCGGTAACTTCACATGATAAAATGGTAGTGCAAGGAGCAAACCAATTAGAATTGGGAATACAAACTTTAAGTTTTAGGCAAAATTTCAAAAATGAATGAATTCTGCCATATATAGCGTAACACGAGTAGGAGAAATACTTTTGTGTGACGATGAGAACTTTTAAAGTTATAACGAAAAATTATTTTTGTTGTCAGAGTGAAAATTAGTGTTAAATATATATAATACTTAACCAGACCACCTGGTAGGGATCTGTGGGATTATCGTAACCAACGGTTAAGGCGTCTAACTTTCATTCATTGAGTCCCAGACAAAAACCCTATCGTCTACTTCGATTTGAGCAACCGGGTAGTATTTTTGGCCCTCAGACTGGATACGCCTCACACTTAAGTACCTCAGTGTTTTATCTTAGAATAATTAGCAATGGCTTAAGTGTGTTCACTCTTTATCTTCCCTTACATCCTGAGTCCCAAAATCTCCTTATATTTGAGGCTTGAGAAGTTGGATGTTATTTAATTTAATTTACAGACAGGAAAACCTGAACACCTTAATAGATTCACTAATTGCGTGAAGCTTTTTTTAATGTTGTTCTTTTCCATAAACCATTCATTTACAATGGGTTAAAATTATTCGTGGTTGTTTTAATAATCGCTCAATCGCGCCTTACACTTGCCCTTCAGATAGCAAAAATACTAGGTAAACCGCAGAACATCTCAGATTTACTTCGTTCAATTGTCAATTAAGATTTAATTTCTGCGTTTATATTTATCACACTCATCTGCTTTGAACGTACTTCGGTCGATGCTGATGAAGTATTTAAATTAAACACAAAAGTACGACTTAACAGTACAATTCAAAACACTAAGACATATATATTTTAGTAGTCAACACCTGAATAAATGAAACACGTCTTTGTGATCGATGTGTAGAAAAACCTAGTTTTTCGTTCAGTCAGTCAGTCAGTAACAACGTAGAACTTCGTACGTACGTACATCAGTTCGAGTTGCCACACCACATTAGCACAGAGATGCAGTTATCGATTCAAATCCCGTAGTGGTAGAGGTAATAAGAGTATGAGCAGTAATCGGGAAGATTAGGGTTTGGAGATGTTATTTAAAGGGTATAATACAGTGAAATAAATTTGGAAAGAGGAAAAAAGGGACATGAAGAATTCAGAAGATTAGAATTTGGGAGAACACAGAGAGTGGATGCATCTGCGCCATCACAAACGATTTTGAGCCATGTCATTCAAGGTCTCTAACCATCGGTTGCTATCATCTCGCGGTCCCCAACCAGGTAGTCTACATCTACCAACATGACTCAGTTCACTTGTCAGTGACTTCATGGACTTGTGCCATGTTTTGGTCTGGCCGCCCCTAGCTTTCTTCCAACCTACTCCTATACCACTGAACATAGCACGTCGAGGCAGTCGGTCGTTCGGCATACGTAACACGTGTCCCAGCCATCTCAACTGATGAAGTTTCACTACTTCATCAATTGATTTGCCATTTTTACCTAGTACCCGTTTCCTAACAACTGTGTTACTTACTCGATGGTCCCAGGATATACGAGCAATATTTCGAAGACTCCTATGATCAAATACTAGTAACCTACGGATATCCTCTACTCTTACCGGCCATGTTTCACTTCCATAAAGTAGGACGGAACGAACTGCTGCGCAGTAAACCCGTCCTTTGGTTGATAGACGGATATCTCGCCTACGCCATAGATGACGCAGGTTGGCAAAAGCTAGTCGAGCCTTCTGTATCCGTGCTGAGATTTCGTCACAAACCAGACCACAAGGGCTGATGAGACTTCCAAGATAAGTGAAGCGGTCGACACACTCAACTACTTCACTCCCTATCACTAGTTCGGGTGTCGATGTAACCCAATCCTGAAGCAACATTTTGCATTTCGAGGGAGAGAATCGCATCCCGAACATGCTTACATTGTTGCTTAGAATGGTCAGAAGACTCTGTATTTTGTCAGCGTCTTCACCAAACAGAACTATGTCATCTGCATATTCTAAGTCAACAAGTGAACCTCCTGGTAGAAGTTCAACCCCTGGAAATTTAGATGAGGAGAGTGTTATCTCTAAAAGTACGTCGACCACAAAGTTGAACAAGAATGGGGAGAGTGGACAGCCCTGACGAACACCACTTGAGGTAATCAATTCTGATGACAGTTCGCCATAAGCTCTCACTCTACCAGTTGTGTTCGAGCTACGTAGCATGTAAACGTGAAAAAAGGCCTAAACAGATTATTAAAAATATTAAATTGATTTCATTGCCAAGAAACTTATGCTCAACTCGAGTTCCACATATTTCAAAGATAGGGGGAAATATATTGTTACTTGGAGTGAACCTCCGCCCCCTTTTATTTTTTGTCATAGATATACTTTTAGTAATAATACTTTAGGGATTATCATACTATTTGAGACCAACTGACTGACTTAGTGTATAAAAATGATATAGTTCTGATTGATGAAGACGACGTTAAATGCAGTTTTCTGAACACGTGGAATAACAATCCAAAAATATTCGGGATATAGAGTAGGTGAAGCAGCGTTACAACATATGACTACCAAGTCACACATGTAGTTGTAGAGATTAGTTGGGAAATTATGAGTCAAAACACATTTTTACAAGTACAAACAATACCATATATGTTAAAATATCATAGCAATTTATTCTTAAATGTTATGGGAGGAAACAGAAATATACAATATCTTACCATAACATGGATTGCATCCATCCATCGAACTTCATTGTTGGAATTTTTCCAATCTTCAACACCTTCTTTAAGTGTTTCGTGGATAATTGCACGTGCCTAGTGAGGTATTGAATAAAAATGCACAAAGCAAAAATGCAACATAAAGGAATAAATTTGAAATATTTTCTGTGTAATAACTATACCACACAATGTTACGTGTTTAGTTGCATAAATTAATAGCATGATCATCTGTGTATATAATCTACCCCTCCCTAGATTTCTCAGATATTTTACTGTGTTGTGGAGTGCTGAAGCCAATTAGTATAGTATTTTGTGAATCTTTTGATGTCATTAAAAATGTTTGTCGATAGACAGTTGAAATCTTGGTGAGTTTTATTTTATCAGATACATAACCTGCACCCCATTTGCTTCATACTCCTTGCATATTTTCTAGAAAAACGAAACGCATATGATACATTCACACAAAAAGCACATAAAATATATAATGCCACATCTAGCACATATATTACACAACAAACAAGTTGTAAGGGTTGACTTAGCCAAAAATGCAAACTCTTGAAACATTTATTTACATTCTCACTGTTTTTGCAAAGATTTCTATGCCACTGTATTTACTTATTTTTGTATATATATGTGATAAGACAAGTCATAGGAACTTGTCGGAATATTGTGCACTGAGAATTCCATATTGTACTAAATATATAACACTGAACAGGCCCACTATTATTACCACTAGTATTATCATTAAATTACTCAATAGGATATTTCAGTGAAATATGGACGTCATTTAAATGACAAATAGAAGCTGAAAATGGTGGTGTTATTCAACTCATTTAGCACCTGTCAGTTAGCGTAACAGAGCACAATCGGGGTGAGATGAAGCCCTTTGTTATTTAATATACAAATTCCGGTACAACAGGGTATTGAAAAAGCATGCGACACACAAACAATACTGTACAGATATAAACGAGGGAAGGGCCGTATGTCGTAAATTGACTTTTCCTTCTGAATCCCAGCGTCGGCAAATAATGCATGATGTGAAAACCATTGGGATATGATTCGTAACAGATGACCAAACCACCAAATCCGGTGTTTCTAAAAAATGGTACCAACCGAGTTATCATCAATGAGCCCGGAACGTCCATATTACCAAAATGGTGCTGCTATTGAATGATAGCGACTGGACTACACGTATACAATTGGTTTGAACCTAGTTTTTTTAAACTCCCCTGGATGCACATTTCGTATCCACCTTCGGATGTATCAGGGCATTGGGGGGCGGATCCGTTAAACTGTGAGATGACCATGTTATCATTAGTGTATCACTTTATTCCTTTGGTCACTAGTTTCTAACTTTATGACGATTAGTGAAAATACTCGACTATCCCAATGAAAGTGTGTAGGACGGCGCTTGAATATGTGATGCATTTACTGAAAGTCAAATGCTTTAATTATTGTTTTAAACAAAATAACACTGAATGCTTAAGTTATCAGACAACCACTTAACAGATGGTTGTAAAACGTTAAAGATCAGACGTGGTGTGCACCAATAAAGTTAATACATCATCCCCCTAAAGCTCCGAATTCGGTTTAACAACAGAAATAAGTAATCCATTTCTATTATTAGGTATACCACCACTACAATGCTATGAACACATTTGCGCAAGGTGCTGAGTAAAATCAACAACACTGAAAGAGCACTGGAACCGAAATGTACGTAATAGGTTAAGATTACAACTTGATAATTGCAAACCGACTGACTGACTGACTGAACCGAATAACCGAGCCATTGTGTGCTACATCCACATTATTGATGTTTAGAACTTTTTGTAAAGTATATTATTTATTTATTTGAACACATAAATATTGGTACAAGAGAGCGCCAATATATATGCGCCACACAAAACAATGGGAATTCGAAGAGAAGTAGAAAGAAAAAAAAACTAAGGAACGCAAAAGAAAAAGAGAGTAATGACGAAGAGGTACAATCAGAAGAAATCTTTCAGGTAAAGGAGACACAACCACTTTTTATGAAGAAAGTAAAAGAAGATTACAGCAGGATCGCCACTGGCTTCTATTCTGAGCCATATCTGATAACGTCTCTAGCCACTGTGTAGCACCATCTCTCGGACCCCAGCCAGGGAGTCGTGAAGGACCAACACAAGCCAGTCCTTTGCAGCTTTCTTTCATGCCACGACACCATGTCATGCACTGACCACCTCTCCGCTTCTTCCAACCAGTCCCAGAGTCGGCAAATAATGCACGACGTGGAATTCTCTGGGACGACATTCGGAGAACATGTCCAAGCCACCGAAGTCGGTGTTTCAAGATGGTGACACCAATTGCATTATCATCTCTGTGCCCGAACACACGATGCCGAACCTCTGCATTACTGACATGGTGTTGCCACTGAATGTCAGCAATCCTTCGGAGACAGCGATGATCGAACACAGAGAGTCGTCTAACGTCCTCAACTCGGAGAGGCCAGGTTTCACAAGCATAGAGCAAAACTGCTCTCACCGACGCGTTGTAGATCCGACCTTTTACAGCCAGACTAACATCACGAAGGCGCCAAAGATGGCCCAGATTGGCATAAACCGCTCTGGCTTTCACTATACGTGCATTGATCTCATCACTCACACCCCCACCAGCACTTATGCAGCTACCCAGATACACGAACTTCTCAACTACGTCTATCTGCTCACCGTCCAGGGTGAGTACAGGATTAGAATCCTGCCAGTCTTGTAGAAGTACTTTGCACTTCGAAGGTGCAAAGCACATACCATACCTACGGACATTGATTGCCAACTGATTAAGTGCGGATTGCATGCCTTGGGCATTATCGCACAGTAAGACAATATCGTCCGCATACTCAAGGTCGAGAAGTCTTTCTCCAGGCAACAGATCCACACCACCATTACTTACATTCATCAGAGCTGTTTCCAGAATGTCATCGATGGCAAAGTTGAAGAGGAATGGTGAGATTGGGCAACCCTGCCTAACCCCACTGCTCGAATGGAACAATGAAGAGAGGTGGTTGTATGCCCTCACTCTGCCTGAGGTGTTTTTATACAGGGCTTTTAGGATGTTAATAAACTTCTCAGGCACACCCTTCTTCAATAGACAATCCCAGAGAACAGTCCTATCCAACGAATCGAAGGCAGCCCTGATGTCAAGAAACACTACGATTGTTGGCCTTTGAAAAGTATGGCGGTGTTCTAACATTTGGCGGAGGGTGAATATATGATCAATACATCCTCGACCAGAACGAAACCCAGCCTGCTCCTCGCGAGTCAATCTTTCTCGGGTTTTGAACAACCTACGAAGAATGACGGAAGCCAATAGCTTGGACGCAATCGGAAGTAAACTTATCCCCCGATAGTTGTTACAAGAACGACGTGAACCCTTTTTAAAGATAGGGACAACTATCGACTCATTCCATGACGTTGGTACACTCTCTAGTTCCCAAACCTTTGTAAACAACGTCGTCAATTCCTTAGTCAAAAAGTCACCACCATCTTTAAAAAGAGCCGGAGGTAAGTCATCTGGGCCAGGTGATTTGTAACGCTTCAAGAGTTGGAGTTCCTTGCGGACTTCCTCCTCATTTGGTGGATCAGTCGTCACCGGCCATGGAGGGCAGGACAGTCTGACCGATGTTGCCGGAGCAGCAGGCCAGTTGAACTGCCCTTCGAAAAATTCTGCCCATCGTCCAAGACGTCGATGGATGTTAGTGATTGGCATCCCATCATCCTCGCAGATTGTTTCACTCACACCAGACTTCTTGCTGCCAGTGGCTCGGATGAGTTGGAAGAGCTTCCGGTAGTTACTAGATGCAGCTGCTGCTTCCAGCTCATTAGCACGCATCGACCACCAGGCTTCTCGGTCCTTACGCAAGCTTTGCCCAATTTCCTTACGTAACATCCTTCGTTTATGGTCAAACTCACGGTCACCCGGAGTAGACCGACGGGCTTCAATGAGTTGTAAGGAACCTGCAGAAACCCAGTGCTTAAAAGCGGGACGTTTCGCAAACCCACAACTGACTGTTCCCGCCATTTTCATGGCGTCATGCAATTGCAACCAATGCTCATCTATACTTTTCGGTGGAGTGGTAGCTAGCCTAGAGGCTAGCTCAGTTCGATACTTACTTGCAACAGAAGTTGCAACCAGCTTGCTAACATCAATCCGTTGATGGCGTTCACTTCGTTGTCCACTGAAAAGTAAGGCAAGATTGGCGCAGACCAAGGCATGGTCAGAGTCCAGATAGGTACTCCAAAAGGAGCGGCAGTCTTGTACACAACCACGCCAGCGGTAGCTGATCGCGATGTGATCAATCTGAGTCCAGGCTTGAGATGCAGAGGGAGGACGCCAGGTGGCACATCGGCGATGACTGTGCCGAAAGTTAGTGCTAGCCAGAAACAGGTTGTGGTCTGTGCAAAGTTGCAGTAGACGGTCCCCGTTATCTGACCTGCGACCAACGAGTCCCCATCGGCCACCTAAACGACTCTCTTCTGTGCCTAGACGCCCGACCTGAGCATTCAAGTCTCCGGCTAGTACTACAATATCTGTCGAACGCACTTTCTGGAGAAGAACTGATAACTGGTGGTAAAACTCATCCTTGATTGCATCCGGGCTGCAATCTGTCGGGGCATAGGCGGAGATGACGAAAAGACATCTTTTCTCACGCCGATTTCTTCTCACTTTGATGGAACTTTCTAATCTAACAGCACATAACCGACTGTTAATGGGGATCCAATCGACTAGTGCTGCCTCAGCTCTAGCGCTTAGTGCGACACCAACGCCAGCAAGACCAGACGAAGATGCCACAGGGTCCCTGGATAAGCGCACGTAAAACAAGCTTTTCGAAGCGACAGATGGAGATCGAATTTGTAGTACTTCGCCAGAGTCTTGAATACGGGTCTCGGATAGACAACACACGTCGATATTAAGACTTTCCAAAGACATAGCCAGCCCTATCTGTTGTCCGACCTGCATAAATGTGCGAACGTTGAAGGCAGCCAGTTTGAATGATGCACGTGGTTTCAGAAAATCTGCTTCAGTCCTCGTATTCGGTGGTAACATACAATTTTCAACCGGACAGTGACTCGAGAACGTTTAGATACAGTCGGAATTCCACCAAAGACGAGCCGCTGTATAAGTATAAAAGAAGGTGAATAATGTGGAAAATAATAATAATAATGATGATAATAACAATAATGACAATAATAGTAGTAATAATAATATTAGTACTAATAATGACAATAATTGTAGTGATCATAATTTGAATCAATTGATTGTTTTTCAAAGCGACAAAAGTAATTTCCATAGACATAAAGAGTTCATCATTTGTGTGTGGGCTGTGATACTGCTCGGGTGCCCAAACCGAAGCAGGTGGTTATCTTAGGGGGCCACTCCCCGAGCCTTTGACCTAAAGGTCTAACCCACAAGGCAGTGGAGCATCGTAAGGAGATGCAGTCCCATGGTAGCCGGTGACCAACGATTGGTTCATACGCCATTCGTTCCCGCAGGATACTGGAGCCCATGTGCACCATTGATTTGGAATCCGGTTAAAGCGCCGGACATTCGCTTTTCGTCCTCTCATTTTCGTAAACAACACTCCCGCCACGAGAAGGCAATGAGTAGGACTTCCCTGGCAGAGGCTGTATACGCGTGGCCGTGTGAGAGTATTTCGAGAGGGAGAGCGGACTCTCCCCACTCCCGGCCGTACCAGGGCATTCAGGGGGTTAAGATTACAACTTGATAATTGCAAACCGACTGACTGACTGAACCGAATAACCGAGCCATTGTGTGCTACATCCACATTATTGATGTTTAGAACTTTTTGTAAAGTATATACATTTAAATACAAATTTAAACTTACCTGTTCTCTATGAACGAACCCAGCTACGCCAATAGCAATTTCGATGGCGAAAATAACCAGTAACAGAGCAAAATAAAAGCCCAACAAACATCGACTATAGTGATATGAGCCACAACAACCTAATATTCCCAATACAAAGCTCAGAGCCCCAATAGCAGCCAGAACGATATAAGTATAAGCCAATATATTGTGCTGATCAGTACCTCTAACCCCGAATGTTGAAAAGTAGAAGTACAGAGCAGCGGATAAAACAATCATCCCTATGATCTAGAAGCAGAATAAAAATTCAACACAATAATACAGACTCTACAAAAATACCAAAAGGTTTGTTTACTATGCATTTATGTACATGAACTAATCTTACACAAAAGAACTATACATGTTTAAGCTAAAGTATTCAACTATACTATTTAACAAGCTCTGCAAGTTTGCTACTCTTCAGATTCTTATGCTCCTGAAAATATGAGCAGACTCTCTAGTTCACTAGGTTATTTATCTACAGAGAGAAGTTGGGAAACAATTAGCTTGCGAAACACAGATTTTCGGAGCGTCACATAACGTTAGGGTAATTTGCTATCAAGAATAAACAGGCAAAACACGAGTCTTTTCCTTAGTTTATCCTTTCTAGCTTATGATCAGAACAGGAAAACAAAATCACTAGATATACACTTCAGTACTTTTGAAAGCATAAATTTGCCAGTAGAAAGCTCAATATTGAGATCTGACTTCAATTTAGATGTAGTTGTATTTAGCTGTACTGTTATACAATTAACCACGGTATGAGCAGTTTTAGCCAGCAGTTATCGACTAAATGAATTGTTTGTAAGGGAATAATTCGAGTCCATCACATCTCGAGAAATAAAGTTTAATGAACTTGTAAAAACTCGTAGCAGTTTAGTTTCCCTGAAGAATGGTTATTATTGGGATGACGGCCAAAATATTGTAGTGAGCGTAAACTTTAAGGGCTTTTAAAATACTAGAGTTTGGGTGGAAGTAGTGCCTTTTCGCCAAACGCTATCATGGCCCACTGTAATTGAGATGAACATTTTCCACTCCTTACCTAACAATTCATAAGTTAGGTTTAGTCTCGAAGCTAGCACTTAAAGACGACAGCAACTTGAGCAAATATCCCTTAGCATTTGTGGGCTTCTTCACAAACTTTACCATAAACTCTAAGATAACTAAGAAGGTCAGTTTGAGAGAATGTTGACCAACCACTGTTAGATGATTGGGGACTTTCATCAAATAGGCCTTTCCAGTTCCTTTTAGAAATCTGCTGCGATCTGAAATCCCGAAACCCTAATTTACTAGATGCTACTGAAGTTTCTCAAAAGAAAACAATGCGAAAGTTTTCAATTATAAACTTAGATTCAAATCCAGATATACATAACGCCGTCTGCATGTAAATTTGAGAGACCCAAAATATCTCGCATAAGACCTTGTAAGTGACTCCCAATGCAACCATGATTCATAAGGTATTTTTCCTTGGGACTTTTATAAAACACTATTAATGCACTCTTGTTAAAATAAGCAATATGATTCTGGTAGATGTCTTAATGTCGCCCACTTCCAGTAGTATCCCATTTTGGTAGATGAAACTGATCTACTTAACGATTGGTTGGGTGAAAATTAGTCTTAGAAACCCGAAGGATAAGACCATAACGTATGGACAAACCAATATGACTAAGGATAGCATGCCTTGGGTTTTGGCGAAAACCCATTCATCCATATGGCTAAGTGGCATTTGTGAATTATAGCTGACGTCAGTCCGTGGTGTAGTCCCTTATGCTAATCACAGCTACTCTGACTGATTTGCGACCTTTTAGCCTTGGCAAGTTGGTGCATACTTTCAAGCCTAATCAACCATCGCACAAAATCACCCCAGGTTACAATCACACCAAAACATTTAGTTATATTAGTACATGTAGATGTAAAACTTTCGGTGTACCATGCATTTGTACGAGTATGTACGCAGAGTCCCTACTGCGCAGCTGCAAGTAAGTAGTCTAAATAAGAATTCTTAAAAACCACTATATTTATCCAGACAAAATAATTAACACCAGTACCAAACCTTTTCATCCAATGTGATGTCCCCGGTACGTTAGAAAAAAGTTGACATTGAGGTCAGAATAAATTATAATGGTTCAGAAAGGCAATATTGTGATGATCCTAACTTAAGTTAGGATATGTTTACAAACTGAAACACTGTGGCCACAGAGGTCCTGAGTTCACTAGATCATGACTAGTTTCAAATGCCCAAACTCCCTATTTTGGGGTTTTTGAGCCATTTTCCCAAAATTTTCTATAGCGGTTTCCCCAAAATAAGATTTGGTGGTTGTAAACAATATGAACATAAATTATTACTTGTTATAATACACTACAAAAGCACTTACTGTAAACAGGATGTTAAACACAATCATCAGCACGCGAACGCATCCTGCACAAGACTTGCACATCCTGAGGAAAAAGACTACAACGCTCAACGATCTTCCAGAATTCAAAGCAGGTACGGACCCCGGGTAAATATGTTAACGATCGTGGCTCAATATCTTATTGACAAAGAGCCAGTCCAATATTCAATTTTAAAAGGCTAAGTTACCTACAAAATTTTAGAACCGAGTCTAAATGTGGATATACATTTGATTCTGGATGGAGGAATCAGTGTGTGTACATATATGCTTGGTTGATATATCTCATCAAGAACTAGATTCAGATTCAGATTTGTGTAGTAAGGACAGAAGGCCTATGTTATTCCTTTTCTAGTATGCTTCTGTGAGTGTCCAATCTTCTCTTGAAAGAGTCAGTTGAAGGTGTGGACACCACTGCTTCAGGCAGCAGGTTCCAAGTACTGATGACTCGGTGTGAAAACCTGTATACCACGGGTATTTCGTTCGTTCTTGGCTTTTCTATGTCCTCTGAGGTGTCCCGATCTAGTGGGAAGAAAAAGAGAGAATAAGTTAGGTCCGAATTCATTTTTCAGTATTCTGTATATCAAAATTAGATCTCCCCTTAATCTGCGATAGGACAGAGTAAAGAGGTCCAGTTTTTCAAGCCGCTCTTTGTATGATAAACCCCGGAGTTCCGGAATTGCACAGGTAGCTGCCCTCTGTACTTTTTATAGTATGTCCGAGTCACCTTTTGAGCAGGGGCTTGCAGCCTGAACGCAGTTTTCTAGCCTAGTTCTTACTAAGGATGTGTATAATGTGGTGAACATGGTAGTATCTAACTTAGTGAATGTCGTTTTTAAAGCCCAGAGGGTTCGAAACCCATAGGCTGCGACCTCCCGGAAATGGGCCGTCGTCTTAAGATCATTACTCACTGTCACCCCTAGATCCTTATGAGACCAGACTACTGGTAATGACACATCCCCTATGTTGTACGTATTAACCTTTGAATCCCCCAAGTGCATGTAAACACACTTTTCCGAGTTGATAGGCACCAGCCACTCTTTAGACCAGTTTATCATATTATTTAAGTCTGACTGAAGAGTAAATGCGTCTTTGTCTCCAGTTATTACTCGCCAAATTTTTACATCGTCAACGTATAATAACATTGGAGACTGTACTATACTTGTTAGATCATTAACGTACATTATACAAAGTAAAGGACCTGGGACGGAACCTTAAGTTACCCCACTAAGTACTGGTCTGCAGATGGAGCACCTGGAGTTTATTTTTACTTTCTGTCTACGACCTACTAAAAAATGCTTAATCCATTTTAAAAGAGGTCCGGCAATACCAAGCTTTGCCAACTTCAGTAGCAGTCTATTAGTTGGCACCTTGTCAAAAGCCTTACTGAAATCTATGTAGACAACATCCACTGAGTTTCCGTTGTCTAGCGCATTTATCCAGAACTCCCTAGCTATAAGGAGGTTCGTTGTACAGGATAGACCCTTTCTAAAACCATGTTGTGCCATGTTCAGCAAGTTATTGGTTTCCATAAATGCCATTATGGTCCGTTTGATTATTCTTTCCAGTGTTTTAATTACAACACTGGTGAGACTTACGGGTCTGTAATTCGATGGAACTTGTCGTGGACCTGTCTTATGTATGGGAGTGACGATTGCGTCCTTCTAGTCCATAGGTAACACACCTTGATCAAGTGACATATTGAATATCACAGTCAGTGGGGTCGCGATATATTGAGCAATATGTCTCAAGATTTTGGGGTGTGGTTCATCTGGTCCTGTTAACCTCTCCATGTTTAGGGTGCTGAGAGCCTTAAGCACATCGTTTTGGTCGAAGTCCACGGTGAGCAGCTGGTTTGTTGACTCTGTATTTGGGTCTGGTTCTTTCTGTAGAGGAGGTTCCTCAGTGAAAACTGCCCCAAAATAGTCAGCCATGGCCTCTGCTTTTCCCTGATCTTCCTCTATCATTTCATATCATTAGAGAACGAAATACGTGAGCCTTATGATGTAGAGCTTTCAGATGCTTATTCAAGTGATAAATCATTATCAGTAGACGACAAGGCGGCTATAAAGATTGTGGAAGGGGGCACGCGCTTCGACAACGGTCATTTTGTAGTTTCTATACCGTAGAAAAAGAATCCAAATATGAAAGTGGATAATTATGAAGTAGCAAACCGTAGATTACAAAGTCTGAAGGGTATGTTGTCGAATGATGTCAGTCTGCACATCAGGTATATCAAAAGTATTGAGAGTAATTTTACTAAGACTTATGCGGAGAGGTCCTTGAAATATATTTGCAGCCGGATTATCGCCCTAGAGGGTATTTACCTCATCATGCAGTGTTAAACATGAAGAAACCAGAAGAACTTAGAGTGGTTCTTGATTGTGCCGCCGAGTTTGCAGGGGTTTTCATGAATGATATGATTTATCAAGAACCCGATACCACTGCTGAGTTAATGTGCATATTATTAAGTTTTCGCAAGGAGACAGTTACAATCCCTGCAGATGTTGAAGAAATGTTCATGCAAGTGAAGTTCCCTGAGTCTGATAGAGGAGTTTCATGAATTCTGTGGTGGCAGGAGGTGGACATGTCGAGGGAACCATCTGAGTTTCAAATGACAACTCATGCATTTGGTGCCACATCATCGCCGTTTCGTGCGAACTTTATCCTGAATAAGACGGCCCAGATATTCTCTGACGATATTGAGTTTAGAAAAACTGCTGTGGTTAACTTGAGTAGTATAAAGTACAACATGACACCTATTCTCTCTTATTATTCCGAGTGGTTGAAATTAGTCAGAGCTGTAATTTGGTTTAGAAGGTTCATCGAGTTCCTGGTGGTACTTCGTTTACCGAGTTGTGAAGGATCCGTTCATCTAGGATGTTTAAAAGTCAAAGAGCTTGGTATTACCAAGCGTAAGGTTTTATTGATGGTTCAGAGAGAAGTGTATGGAGAATTACTTAGTGAAGTTAAAAACAGCAGTAAAGTAATATGTCATGATGATCTGAGAGGTTTAGCATTGATAATGCGTGATGGGTTACTCTGCGTTGGAGGTCGACTAAGATACTCAGATTTCCCAAATGCTTTTAAACATCCAGTAATTTTACCCAGTCGACACTTAGCGACGGAAATGATAATTAGACATTGTCCTAAAGAACAAGGACACATAAGAAGATCATTAGAAAAAGGGTATGGATATGTATTTACTTGTTTGCAAAATGGGTAGTACATATCGAAATGATGTGTAGTTTGATTACTGATTCATTTATAATGGCCTTATAATGTTGTATTGGAAGAAAAAATAAACCTCCGGAGATTTACAGTGGCAGTGCGTCAAGCTTCGTGGGGGCAGTTTCTGAGTTAAGGAAATTTGTGCAACAGTCGAATCAGCCAAAGATAGATAGTGAATGGTCAGCGAGGCCCTCATCCAACAGCATGGGTGGAGTTTGGGGAAGAGTGATTAGGTCTATACCACGAGTTTTATTGTTGAACACCAGAGAACAAGTGAAGCAGGTCTTCTTGACGCTTCGGATTAGTCTTTGTTGTTATTAATGTAGGTAGGTCGAGTAGGCGTACTGTTGTAAGTCCTACTCGTTCCTATAGTGTCATATGCTACATAATGAACCATGACCATAGGCATCAAGGTAGCTTGTGTGATATGGAGGGATTTCGGGGGCCGGTGTAAGATCCATTTTGAATGCTTTGTGTGTTTGTGAAAATCCATCCATGCATATACTTGCACTTTGTTCCTATTGATCCTCTTGGTTGTACATTGTTAACTTTTCGGCTACATTTGAATTGTTAATATTTGTATTTTATTATAGTTTTCGTTTTTACTACACCTTCACTAATTCCCCATGTTTCCTCCCGAACTGCACTTATGTTGTTTTACTTTATACTAAGTCTGGGCGGCAGCCATATTGGTTTGTTCCTGCTTTTGATTGCTTGACCCGTGTTGACTGGAATTGTGCATTTTGGTTGTGAATTGAAGCACTCTTCCAGAATTGAAAACACTCTGTGTTATAGAGCGACCAATTATTACCTTTCGAACGAATCTGTACGTGATCTATCCAGACAGAATAGAATAACATTTATTTGTGGTGATTGTTTAGATTTGATCAATTGAACAATTATTGGTTGGATAGCTGAGTGGTTATATTTATTTAGGTAATAATGTACACCTAAATTTATGATAAATTATAGAACCGCTATCTTACCCAATTACTTTGTTTTGGTTTCAAACGGGTGAGGGCGCGTATCTAACTCATCCAGGCAGCTGTCCAGCAGTCCAAACATAGTTTGGATCTTACAGGTTGGGAATCCAATGATGCATCCTTGTTCTGTAGTTTATGTACGAGAATATTCTCTTGGGCTTCTTGAGTGGAGATTGTGCCAGCTGCATTTCATATTTTCTCTGAGCTCCCCGAATTTTTGTTATACACTTGTTTCTTACCGATTTGTAACGTTCCATCGTACCTGCTGTGCCAAGGCGGATGGCAACCTCCCAGCATTTCTTTTTTTGTCATAGTTAGCGTCCAATATCCCGCCCCATTCCAGGGATGGCCAATCTTTTTTTTCTTTGGGACAGTCCAGGGTATGTATGGTTGAGTTACCCGATTGTATAACTGCCTGAATAGAGTCCATGCCTCTTGTACTGATGCCTTCGAGTCAATTTCCCAGTTTTCAGCGGATGCTGCGGAGTTAATTGTCTGCATACCTGCCTTCCATATGTTGGGACGGGCCGATGCAACTATTTGACAAGCAATCTCAGCCATGAATTTGAATAAGATGACTGCATGGTCACTTCTCCCAAATGGTGGGAGAAAAGCCACTTGATCAACATCATCACCATGTGTGAAAACTAAATCTAAATGAGAGGAAGAGTTTCTTAAGTCGTATCTTGTGGGATCTCCAATGTGTTGGAATTATGCTAACCCAATCGATGTTTCTAACAGTTTGCAGTCTAACGACGATATCGACGACCCTACTTCTAAGTTAACCCAGTTTATATATGGTGCATTAAAGTCGCCTACTACAAGACTTTTACCGTTGTTACACCAGGACTTAAATTTACTTAGGAGAAAATCATCTGCTACACATTCTGGACTGCGATATACTACAACTACTTCAACATCTTGCCGTCGGCATTTCAACAAACATCTCACCAGTTCACATGTCCCTGAAACATGTGCTACTGTCTCAGCTAATCTTATGGTTAGAGTTCTTTTCGTGTACAGAATAACCCCGCCTCCCCTTCGGTTTATTCTATCAGCCCTAATGGTTATGAAACCAGTCAACTGGATTTCACTATCTACTACTTCTGATGTTAACCAAGTTTCCGAGACAGCAACAACGTCCAATTGTTCTTTATCCACCCCTGAGTTGAGCTCCGCCATTTTGTTTAGAAGGCTGCGAGCATTTGTGTAGTATACCTTTAAGTCTGTGGAGAGCTTTCCCTTGCCACTCAAAGTGGCTTGGGGATCGTTTTGCTCCGAACTTTTACAATTTGAAAACCCTTAAGAACGAGGTTTCTTTCACCGTTTTGGCGACGCTCGTTTATTTCCGCTTCTCAAAATCGTCTCTTAATATGATCAGCTAGTCTGAGATCCTCACGGACATATATTCCGGATCCAATCAGTTTACGTGAATTACTTACAATCAGGTTCCTTTCTTCCACCATGTTGAATGTAACCTTTATGAGGCTGTTTTTCTGGGGACTTTCAGAATCCACTTTTTTTCCTATTCTATAAAGCTTACAAATACTAACTCTTGAAACTGTATCTGGGAGTAGTTTACTTTATGATGTCTTAATATGATTAAAATCGTATTCAAATCTTGCCTTTGGTTCTGTACCTGAAGATTCTCTCATCTTATGAAAAATGACTGATCTCTCAGAGAGATCTGTCTTGTCACGCACTGAGGATTTTTCTTCTGATAACATCCCTTCCAATGCCTTGCTGACCAGATGCGTTTTGTCCACAGTCTCTTTCTTCCCATTTATTTTTCTCCCTACTGAAGTCCATTTGTCACCACTCGGGACAGCCACACCTGGACTATGTGGAACGGTGACAGTTTTATCCGGATCTTCTATTTCGGCTACAGGTGTATGACTGCCTATGTGAATATCAAGCGACACTTCATTCCTCGTTAATGTCAACGGAGACTTCACGTTCCCATCAACCACAGTCAGGTGTTTAACGGGTCCAGTAGCAGCATTTACTCCAGTGACACATTCTTCACCCTCAGCGCTCTTGTTATCAGTGCTTCCGCCATCATTTTTCTTGCAGGTCAAAGCCAATAGGCCCGTAGCCTAGTGAATTAGTACATTTTTATCCGTACAACAGAACGCACAAAGCTAATGCGAGTTAGGCTTCGAACATCTTTTGTAAGCCGTCGGACTTAGGCGTGTACACATTTTGTGGTACCACATTTTACAATCGTCACACTTCATTCCCTCCTCAACGGGGAACAAACAATTTGGTTGCCCCCATTTGTGAGTCCTACCAACCATTGAAATTCGATTTAAAAAGTTTAAAAACACAAAATGATCACAATGTGAACACAAGTGTTAGTCAAGGAGTAAAAAAAGGTACTCAGGACAAAATTTAGCAAAAAATTTCAAACTTTAACCAAAGTACTTTTAGTTAAAGTAGACTAAGAATGCTTTTTGGTGCAATAAGTACCAGAAGCAAGTATAATCACAACAAGTACAAAAATCACTGCCTTTTTGAAACGAGCTCGGTAGCGGTTACTTATGAAAATGACATTCATTTGGTTATTACTTTTCATATCTCTGTAAATTTTGGCTTGGCTTTTCCCACATATTTTCAACGCTTTTAAAAAGTCGATTATAGACAATAGATATATTTGCTAGAAATTCTGTTTTAAGTTGCTGTGGAAAATAAACTCCCGGGACAAATAATTCTGTGATTATTTGATACTCATGCTTACCGAGTTAGTGTTACTCGGTACACCTTTATTCAAAGGCTCTTAGTCAAGCATACGCACCGATTCATATTTGAGTACACTTTACTGAGCATCTCTTGCTACAACTAGTCAACTTGGGTTATATGCTCTTCGACGAATCAATCATGATCCAATTATGTAGTCTCAGCCCTCCTTTCTCGGCTTCTGGTTTATTTGGGGTTGAGGTCGTTTTGTGAGAAGAGGTATCGGATGGCAGTGTTAATAAACGCTGCTTGTTAGTCACATCCGTTTTATTCACCATAAGTTTGTGAAGATTAGGTATGAAGAATGTGATGAAGCTCCACGTTATACAAATGGTTGAATCATATGTACAGTCTTATTACTCTATGAGGGCAAAACTATCCAATGAGAAATCAATAGACCTTATCGTTAGGAATCCAAACTTCAAATTTTGATTAACATTATTATTTCTATGATTTGACTGTTGGATTATTAATTGGGTTTGTTACCAGTATTTCGAGGTTACTTCGGATCAGTTGAATATTGTCATACGTCTTACCGTTCCCTGATGATCGTCAATTAATAATGTACCGTTTACTCTGTTGTCTGTTCAATGTGAATAACTTGTGGATAAGTTATGTTTTCTTATATGTTGTTCTTTGCCGTCTATCAGTTTATGTATAGAGATATATTACTGCTTCAAGTATAGATAAAAAGATGTGTGACTTGTTTTTTCAGTGGATTCAGAAGTGAGATGAAAGAAAAACATCTGATGAACTAATAGCAGTTGGGGTCATCTTGGTTTTTTTGCAAGATTAATAGTTGGCAACCAGAAAGAATAATCGGTCAAAACTTAGCATGGGAATCTCATGGATCCAGAATCATCAAAGCGTCATTCAAAACAAAGAAGGAGGGAATGATGATGAATGTCATCCAGTGTTATGCACCCACCGATGACAGCAACGACGACAGTAAAGATCGGTTCTATGGAAGGCTGCAGTCAATCATAGCGAAGTGCCCTAACCATTTGCATCAATAAAAAATTCCGAAGGATAATGGGAGATGCAAGAACCAGGAGAGAAGCTGACGAAGCTTCAGATCACCATCTGGTTGTGGTCAAAATGAAACTTACGAAACACTGGACAAGTGAGTGAACAGTAATACAAAGGTCCAATTCAGCCTTTCTTCGAGATATTAACAAACTCAACGAATTCAAAATAACTCAATAGTAGGTTCCAAGCCGTACAGAATCTACTGAGAGAACAATCTACCATAAGGGACAATTAGAAATGGATCAAAGAAGCACTATAACGTGTCAAGAGGTTCAGGGCCTCAAGAAGCATCATCATAGGGATAGACCTCTATGTAAATCCTAGACAAGATTCAAGTAGAGAAGAAGAAGAGAGCAATTAACAACAGTCAAACACGAGCAGAGGTCAAGACACAAGCTCACTACACAGAAACAAACAAGTAAGTTAAGAAGAGCATTAGAGCTAAAAGCAAAAATGCGTTAAAGAACTAGCAACGTCGGCGGAAAAGGCTGTTAGGGAAGGGAATGTGAAACAACTATATGATGCAACGAAGAGACTGTTAGAAATATATGGAAAACCAGAGAGACTGATCAAAGACAAAGAAGGCAAGACAATCAAGGAGATTCAAGAACAGAGGAACACATGGATAGAATACTTCAAGGAACTCTTGAATAGACCAGCTCCATTGAATGCACCAAGCATCTAGGCGGAACACACAGACCTCTGTGTGGATGTCGCTTCACCAACGATCAAACAGATCAGAGCGTCCGTCAGACAAATCAAGAGAGGGAAAGTAGCAGGATTTGACGATATACCAGCTGAAGCACTGAAGTGAGACAATGAATTAACTACAAGAATGCTTCACCTTCTATTCAAGAAGATTTGAGAGGAGGAACAATTACCGACAGACTGGAAAGAAGAACACTTCATCAAGATACCAGGGAGAGGAGGTCTGAACAAATGTGAAGACAACAGAGGCATCACACTACTGTCAATACCGGGGAAAGTCTTCAAGAGAGTGTTGCTGAATCGGATGAAATATGCAGTAGACGCCCAACTTCGAGATCAACAAGCTGGATTCCGTATGGAGTGGTCGTGCATAGACCAAATTGCCACACTATGCATAACGGTCGAACAATCAGTTGAGTGGTACTCGTCACTAAACATCAACGTCATTGACTGTGAGAAAGCGTCTGACGGTGTAGATGGGAGAACATTATGGAAACTTCTTCGACACTATGGAGTTCCTGGGAAGATTGTCAACAGTATCCTGAACTCATATGACGGACTACAGTGCAAAGTCGTGCATGGAGGATAGCTGACAGGTGCATTCCAAGTAAGGACCAAAGTCAGACAAGGCTGTCTACTCTATCCCCTCCTCTTTTTTTGGCGATTGACTGGATTATGGAACTCTCGACATCTGAGGGAAAACACGGCATACAGTGAATATCTCCGAATCGGTTACACGATTTGAACTTTGCAGATGAGCTAGCCCTCCTATCTCATACAAACGAACAAATGCAGATGAAGAAAACTAGTAGGCAACAGTCTCTGCATCAGTAGGCCTCAACATACATAAAGGAAAAACTAAAATCCTCAGACGCAACATGGAGGACACTAACCGAATCACATTTGATGGGGAAACTCTGAAAGATGTGGAATCTTTCACGTATCTGACAAGCACCATCGATGAACAGGTAGGATCCGGTGCAGAAGTAAAGGCGAAGCAAGAGACGTATTCCCACAATTCAAAAACGACTGGAACTCAAAACAACTGTTTGTCAATAAATATCAAAGTCACAATCTTTAATACGAACGTCAAGACAGACTGTATGGAGCTGAAACGTGGAGAACTACTACAATCATCATCAAGAAGGTACAAGTATTTATAAATAGTTGTCTACGCAAGATACTCAATGTCCGTTTATCAGATATTACCAGCAACAGCCTAGTGTGTGAGAGGACAAACCAGCTTCCAGCTAAAGAGGAAATTAGAAAGAGTTTGGAAGTGGATAAGACATACATTATGAAAGTGATCAAACTTCATCACGAGGCAATCCCGAACTTGGAATCCTGAAAGGAAACAGAAAAGGGGAGGACCGAAGAACACACTTTGTTGGGAAATGGAAGCAGACATGAAAAGGATGAGTTGCAACTGGAAAGAATTGAGAAGGATTACCCAGAGCAGGGTTGGGTTGAGAGTGCTGATGGGCAGCTTATACTCCTCCATGAGGAGTAACAGACATAAATAAGCAAGTACATATTCGAATCCTAACTACGAATATTGACGATAAACTTTTTCAATTAACTGAAATGATCTGAGGAAAGCTTTAGTATTTAAGAGGGGTGAAGTATTTCTTATTTTATTCTCGTTTTTGTTGTTCTCATACAATTGTCAGAGACCAAAGCAAGGTGGTGAGAATATTTGAGTAAGTTGGGGATGAATCTGAAGACAACCGATATGTTATCTAAATGTTGAGATATATGTCGGTGAAGGAGCTTGGATTAAAGATGCAAGGTAATTTATATCAGGTTTCAAAACCTTACCGTCCACAGTATGGCCTAGGCATTCGTTAGCATTAGGTTACAACTACCATCCGGGTCGGTTAACGTCCAAGTTTGTAACGCATAAGCACAGAAATGACTACAAAAGACCCTCAGTGAACAACGACATCACTTTTTAAAACGATTCGAAGTAATTAAGACCGGTAGTTATATGATTTACAGCCTACTAAAATACTTTGATCAAAAAAAGGAAATAGTTAGCATCTGGAAGACCCAAACGGTGTAATGATGGTAGTTAGATCACTCGAAATTCCATCCATTGTAATTCGTAACTACCCAATTTTTTAGATTTATCTTTAAAGATTATTTCTACATTTGCATTATTTATGTTTGCATAACATGAGATGTCACGGATGGTACACGTGGGTATGTCACATCGTGCTCATGGAAGTCAGCCTTTGCGTAGAAGAACCAGACTTCGAAATTTCATGACTAGAAGAGCATGAATTGAAGAGTGGAAGGCTTGAGAATCCTAACCTTTAAAAGTTTGTGTATTATTCAAACATAATAAGGGCAAAATATGTATGTGTGAGGGATCTGAGAACAGAAATAATACCAGGAAATGTAATGTTAAAACAAGGAACAGACTCATTTTATTATTTTGTGTTCCAGATCATGTCTAGCTGACCTATAAAAATGCCACAGGCTTCAAGGGATTGACAACACTTCTGTCAGTAGCATCTCTTTAATCGAAGGGTCTCAAACCTAGCAAAGCCGGAAGTAGGGAACGAGTAAATTCGAAGATGTATCTAAAGATAATTAGTATATCGAGAAGTATTTAATCTAAGCTGGCATGTAGTTTCAAATGATGGGTAACACAACGTACTCAATCGCGATACGGAACGCGGGAGTGATCAAGAGCTTTCAGCTAGAGCACGTCCAGTAAAAATAATGAGGCCAGCATCGTTGCCGAAGACTTACAGAACTTTATTTTTTTAGATTTATCTTACCGTTACAGTTATTTTTCAGTTTCTTCAGTGGTACGAATTTGTTGTAACAAGGGAATATTAAGTATAAAAAGATGAGCGTACAAATTCTGGGTGTTGTTTCATCTATCTTAAGTAGAATTAAAATAAAATTCACTATTACTAATGGCTTTGTTCAATATTAAATGTTTGGTACAACATAACATTCTGAGCACAAGGTATTTCAATAATAGTTTCTTCAGCAAAGCAAGACAAAAATTCAACAACTTCATATATATGTATTCATTAAATAGGTTCACAAACTACTTGGAATTGGATGAAGTGTTTTTAATAAGATTGAAATCTGTGCAAAGTTTAGTTAGAAGCATTTAATTGATTGACTAAATCAGCTCCAACAGCTTAATCGTCACATAATATGTTTGCTAGATAAGGTACTGTTGAGCTTTTATTCATTTGCTTCCGTGAATCAATTCTAGCTTATTGGCTCCTTGTTTTACCAGAACATATACAGGGGAAAGGTTATGAATGGAGTGAATAGTTAGTAGGTGGCAAGACAACACCTACCAGGACTTTGTACGATTTTAGATGTCGATTGACAACTATATGAATAATGACCTCGAAAGACTCTCCAGGCACTCTAATGACTGACTTCAGCACTCTTTGCAACAAAGCAAATCTTTTCCCAAAAGCACTGGAAAGAATAATGGAGAACGGTAGATCACAGGTAGTGTGCAAGAATTAATGAATCGTAAAAGTAAATGTCGAGTAATGTAAAAAGCATGCAGCTTTCTTATATAGTGAGTCAGAAGGAAAAGTTTATTCGATAACAATACAACATGAGAAGATTAAGATAGAAGAGGGGAAAAACTTACACCAAGATAAATGACCTTCAACACTAGTCTTATCGAAGAATCTCTAATAACACGAGCTTTACGGAATTCCAACAGGGTGTTTAAGTGTTCATGTCTCAGGCTAGAGTTAAAAATTTGACATTTAGATCTATTAAGTGTCAGACCATTAGAAACAGACTATTGTTCAATAAAAGACAAGAAGTTATTTATTTCAAGGGGATGTGATGAGTCAGAAAACGACATACAAACAATGAGATCATTCAAGTACTTAACGAAATCGTTTTTCATGGAAGATGATAGACCATTAAGATAAAATAGGGAAGAAGAGATGGAAAGAACAGTACCTAGTGATACACCCTCCTAAGTTAGTAGAAACACTGAACATTTTGTTTTAAATACAGTGTGCTTTTCTCTTACAGAAAGGTGGGAACTCTGCCTGTTGTTTATTCAGCTGTCGGTGTTGACTCTGATAAACGTTTTATGTTGGGGTTGTCTTGTAATAGTCAAAGGCAGGAGTATAACCTAGAAAAGCTCGTCGAACACATTACTTGACGTTTTCCAAACTGAATTCTGTTTTATTATACAGAACACCAGAAGTATCCAAGGCGCTTCTTTTGAATTTGTGATCAAACCGATCAGGGTCAATGTGTTCTTTTATTGAGAGTTAAAGTGAGAGTAGTAATAATTTTTTCATTGTTTTGGGAAAAGGTAGAGTTATTGCTATTGTTTCAAATTTCGCATTCCCATCAACGGATACTTTCTTTGATACTAAGGTTATCCTACTTCACATCTTCGGTATGAGATTAGTTGATAAGGATTTATCAAATATGCTTGTGACTAAACGATACAGAACGTCAACACAATTCTATGATTATTCGAATTATTGTATTAACTAGGGATTCTTGAAATTTATGGTAAGTTGAAGTAGATGAGCACGTACGTATTGTATTTATAATTCGAAATCAAGCGGGCAATCAAGTACAAAAGATTCACTGGTTCTTACAAACGCCACGAGTTCTTAAATAGGGGTTTGGGATTTCGTCATATCTTAAACATTTGGATGAGTTAAATGACTGGAGAAAACTGTGGATATAGGAAGCATGACATCGGATGATTGATGTACAAAAGGTCGGAGTTTCCAAGTAAACATAGAGTTCAGGTTTTTATTCTCTTAGTTTAGGTTTTGAACTTCAATGGTGTTTTCCTCATTGTAAACTATTTCTTTTACCCTCCACAATTGTTTTAGTTGTAAAAACTCAAGTCAATAAAAACTCACAAAAATGTCTCAGTGTGATAACAACCATTAGAGCGAAATTTGAGATAACAAGCGATAACATGAACGGCGTTTTTCAACCAATCATTCATAAATAATACCCTGTTTTCGTTACGAAACATTCATTTCAGGATTCCGACATTTTTCTCTGAGTAATTCCTGTATTTGTCTTTTTTTGTCTGATGTGAGAGTGTAATCTCTCGAGGCTTGCCATATGCTTTAGGCAGAACACACGTACAATGATCCGAACCAGACAATACAGCACGTATACGAAACGTATATATTCACACATCACAAATGAAATGTAAGTCTAAATGGGTGATCCGAACGAGTAGGAAAATTCACTACACTTTAGTAACCTAATGATGAAAGAATACTACAGTCACATGAAATAAAATGACTACATAAGATTAAAAGTGAACAGTTGGAACCAGTAACAGTGAATTCAAATGATTCATCAACGAAAGCATATAGTGAAGATAATGTGAAATCCGAAGTCACGATGTTAGTGACACAAACTTAAATGTATCTGTTCAAGTGTCTTGGACAGCACCTTAAAGTTAATGTCGTTCGAAAGCTTAAAACATGGAAACTTAGATCATTGACACTTCTTATTTATAAATACGGCTATACCAACGTTAAAAGATTTATCATTGGTTGATCAATTCTAACAAGAAATACTGAAACATTGTAGTGATGTTAAACAACTGTCTTGTAAATCATTTAAACAACAATTCTTGAGTTGTGACTAAACTACATTTACAATACATGTTTAGACTTTGTTGGAATTGAAAATAATTCATTTTACCAATCAGAAATCGGTATTCAAAGATTAGCAGTTCATGAATCGACATCTGATTGATGTTCATTCTTTCCGATGAATAGCACCAGTCACCGCTATGTCTTTGCACTTAATACCTTGTAAATCGGTAGTTCGTAAACTTTTCATATACGCGCTAGCGATTAACAGATCTAATAATATTTTAAACAGAAATGACAACTTGTTGGAATATCTAGATGGTAGGAACAAGTAGCCCAGATTTCCAAGCAGGTCTGAAATAATCTATTAGGACGACGTGACTAGAATGCATATCCTTTTTCCAGCTTATCCTTGGATCATCAGTATAGGTAACCTATGTTGACGAGTGGAACCTACTCAGGTTAGGCAAGAGTAATGTAACCTCATGGCTTAAGTCGATGTCACGTCTCGCGCCTACTGTGTGGCCTGGTCCATCCAATAACTATAACCAGATAGCTCGACTTCCTAGGTGACTATTTACAAAAAATAATCTTACTAAAGAAAAATATTATAGGAAAAGACTAAAAATTACACGATAGACCTACTGCTGCCTGACCTTGTCTATGGGCTGCATATGTTTATTCGGTTATCTTTGTAAAGGTTCAAGAACCTGTTAAAGAATCTTTAGCCCGCCTGATGCGTGGTTTCATTAAGGCTTGGCAATGTTTCACTGGCCGCACAAGTTTATCGAACTTTTCCCAGCTTTGAGAAGATGGGATCTTCTTTTTATGTTCTCATGGCCGGGTAATATATCGCGTGACTGGATCACCAGCCAGAACATGACTTACATATTTCTAGCATTACGCCAAACCAATGACTCATTGTTTCCTCTCATTTATCCCTGACTGTTCATTCCGAAAGGCAATAATATCAGCTTCCACTGTGTGAATCATGTACTTCAGAAATAGTTCATATACAAACAAACCAGACCACATCATACCATAAAATGAAAAAAATAACAATTGCACAGGATCTAGCGAAAAAGTGGCCGTGATTGTAAGGAACTTTAATTAATAAATTGGGTATAAATTAAGAATAACAGATTATATGATAACGGTCAATAAAACAAATAAAAGCCTACTGTAAAAGTAATATAAGTATATATAATCTAGTTACTCAGAAGTTATCCTATAAGAATATTTATATATATAATAACAGTCTATAAATAGTTCCCGGAAGTTTTGCACAATTTAGTTTACTCTAGATGTAACACCCTTGCTCCGCCTAGGTGCATGGGTTGGACTTTTGTACTTTGCATAGCCTAAGAGCATCACTAGTTCATGTCTTTGATTAGGGTGCCATCAGAAAAATTATCATAAAAATATATGTGAAAGTTTAATCTAAGTCCCTCTAACCCAATCACAGATGGGGCGTATTCACCAACTAGAAAAAAAAACGTTTACATGACAACCTTCTTTCAGCAAATGAATATTAGCTGTATCAACAATTAGTAACTGGTGGTCAATGATATCAGTGATTGCCCAACTCATAGGCTTTAGATTTACCTATATACTTCTTTCAGAAATAAGTGATTCTATGCTGCCAGTATAAACAACAACTGAACAAAATTTATTTGTGCCAGTAACTTATGAATAAGTATGAAATACTACTACAGTTAATAGTAACTGACAACAAACCCATTACTCTGTTAATCCCAGCTGATCCCTTCCCAGAAATGTTTAGCACCCTATTAACATACGACTTAAAACTTACAAACTTTACATATATGTCAAACATTTCCAAATTACTAGCAACGTGAATAACGAAACTGATGCTATCTGGTCAAATGCAGTCTATCATATGAAAAACGGGAATGGGCATGCCAAGAAGAATTTGAATTGTTTATCAAATGATTCATTTGTTCGAATAAATCAGAGTGGCATTTGTCCCAGGAAATCTGAGAATTCAAAAGTCTGGTGAATTTATTAACACTCGATAACAGGACGTAAAGCTCTGTCGTATAGCATCACTTGAATCATTATCGAAATTTACACATGTGAAACAGAAATTATTAGCCATCTGAAGACACAGGATGAAATTTTTGCAAGTTATAACTCTAGTTTAAGAGCGTTTATATCCATAATCAGACAGCCACAAAGTGGAATAGAATTTAGTTCACCAAAATGTCACTTAGAACCCTGTGCCTAATGCCGTATTATAAAGCCTCTCGTTGCCCGATTTTGAGCATCAACTCATTTGTTGAATTATTCTCACTCAGATTTTTTGGAAGATATATCAATGAAATGGTATTTTAGTCATTATTTTAGTTTGTTGAATGAAAGTACAAAAGGTCTTTTAAGATATTCAAGAATACGGTGTTTGTATGAATTAATGATCCTTTGTACTCGATGTCTACCTGATTTTGAATTCCAAATACAATAAGTTCGTTTGTGCTTACTGTAAAATCTAAAATACGTTTGGACTGAAGAATAGCTGTCTAGGTGGGTTAGATACGCGCTCTTGCCCGATTGAAACCAAAACAAAGTAATTGGGTAAAAAAAACGGTTCTAAAATTCATAAATTTAAATGTACACTTTCGCATAAACAAACATGACCACCCAGCTAATCAACCAATAATTGTTCAGTTGATCAAATCTGAATTACAATAAATAAGGAAGTTGATAAAGGATGCGAGGAAACTACCAATCCTATCTGGATAGACCACGCACAGATTTGTTCAAAAGATAATATTTGGTTGCTTTATAACACAAAGTATTTCCAGTTCTGGAAGAGTGCCTCAATTCATAATCAAAAGGAGGAACAAACCAATATGGCTGCCGCCAAGACTAAGTATCAAGTAAAACAACATAAATGCAGTTCAGGAAGAAACATGGAAACTTAGTGAAGGCATAAGAAAAACAAAAACTATAATAAAATACAAGTGTAATCAACTCAAATGGAATAAAAAAGACTGACAAAAATGTACAACTAAAGGAATCAATAGGAACAAACTGCAAGTGTATACATGGAGGGATTTTCACACACAAAACATTCAAAATGGATCTTACACTTACCTAGTTCTGCTTGGTTTACATTGCGCTATTTCGGGGATTCCTAGTTCGTATAATAACTCAAATACTTATAATCATCACATTGGCGTCACGATAGAGCCTGCGATGGAACAGTTGGACATTCATTCAAATGTTGATGCTTTTGAGGATTATATGGAGAGGTTCGAAATCTGGACTATAACCAAGGAAGATGTTGAGGATGTTAATATTGTGGTTCATTTCCTGACATTCATCGGAAAAGAAGCCCACAACTTATTAAAAACTTTTGCATTTCCAGAAAAACCCATTTCACTTCCTTATGCGACTCTCAAGGGGCTATTACTAGACCATGTAAAGTGCACAAATTTCGAATGCTGTAAAGGAGGAAAGTTACACAAAATGATTCGCTAGGACATCAATAATTCCACTACATTACTATGTCATCCAAATCAAATGCGTGCTCAAGGTTATGCAGATAATAATTCATTGAAGAGTTGCGATGCAGGTCACGAAGATGAGCATAAGTTTGGTAAATGTTTGTCATGTGGTAAATTTCACTCATGTAATTCATGTGTGTTTCGTAATGCTAGATATTTTAAGTGTAGTAATATTGGACAAATTCAGTCATTATACACAACCACTGTTCATTTTGCTGCAAGTGATACTAAATCCTTTAATTTAGATCGTATTTATTCAGGTTTTCCTCATTATCAGATATAATTATTCATCATTTTAAAAAGTAATATTCATATCCAAAAGCGATTGTGAACATCTTTTGGTTCAATTCATGGCTTTACTGTGAATACAGGCAGTATACAGTCCATTCTTTTATTCAATAACTTGAAATCTCCAGATTCTAACTTCGTAGTGCGACCCAATTGTTACGTCCAAGTTTTTGCTCGTTCCCTTTATTGAAGTACGGTATATCGATCTATTTGCAATTCACGAACCCAAATGAACAATAGAACCAAATTCCAATCTAGATACCAAAGTTTATTTACAATTTACAAATAGTCGACTCAAATGTCGTTCTTCAATTTTGTAGTTTCCCGGAGCGAAAATTCCCAAATACCAAACCAAAGACAAAGAGAAACCGAAAATGTCCGAAAACAATAATATAAACAAACAACTTCAGAAGTTGAGTAAAACAAATACATCCAAAAACACAATGAAATTAATAATATTTGATATAAAGGTTTTAATCAGTCAAATGTCTTCAGTTCTCCCGTAACACCAATGTAGTCTCAATAGTGGGGATTACTGGACATAAACTGCTCATACGATGATGTCGTGAACTGCTAATGAAAGCTGATAATACTTCATACATGCCTTGTGAGTTTTTAGTTAGTGTAACAAGACCGTCAATAATGGGTTGGAAAAATTTGAGAAGGCTTAAAGTGGAGCTGTCTTTATTAGTTTCCAAAGAAAATCCTGATGCTTTGCTTGAAGTAGCTGCGTCTGCTAAATGCAGTGGAGGTGTGAAAATTCAGCCTACAAGTTTACAAATACAGGACGACCGAGTCTTCCTTAAGAGACGAATGATTCCTTATGATTTTTAAGAAGCAGTACATAAGACATTGAATGATTTGTGTGCAAAAAGTATAATTGAACCGATTCAGTCCTCAGCATGGGGCACTCCTATTGCTACAACTGTTGGCAAGACTCCTTAAATATGTGGCGATCAAAGATTAACTTTGGATTCCCGTTTGTTGAAGCAAACGTGAACGACGATGGGAGCTGGAGATATTATTAATCTACGTCACGGTCCTGAGGTACCCTCGAAAGTTTACTTAAAAGGTTTTTATCTTTAAATTTCCTTGTATCAATCTTCATCTTTTTTGGCAACAATCACACTCCTTTTGATTTACTCAAATACAAATTACTCCCATTTGTTTTAAGTTGTTCTCAAACTACATTTCGGGGAATGATGAATGATGTAGTAAGTGATCTGTAGCGTGGTGTCGAGTTGAGATTAACTGTGAACACCGCTACCAAGAAACACGTGCCAGATAAATCAGAAGGCGAGGATCGATCGTAACCAAATAGATTCATAAAATCCCCGAGAAGCCAAATACCAGAAGGCAATTAATGGACCAAATCGAGGTGTATATTTGCTGGCGATCTCGTGGTATCGAGAGGATACCGAGATCGTGCCAGGATACAACCTTGGTTACAGAAGGTAACCGAATTCGCGCGAAGTTACAATCGAAGTGTAAGTACAAGAATGGAAGCACAAAATAGCTGTCATTAGCACAGTCAAACAAAAGCACGTTAAAACAAACACTGGTACAGTTGGTTATAATAATAATTGTTTTTATTAAACCAGTCGTGTTCTCGTGATAAACGTGAGTCACTACAGATCTTAAGGGTGTTGAAGTTTGTCAAGATTATCTTATAATTCATGGTTCTGATAGAGTAGTTCATGATCAGAGATCTGTTGCTGTATTACTCGTTTAATGGGGAAGAATATTACGGTAAATCCTAGTTCGTGTTCATTTTGTGTGTCTATTTTTGAATGTTGTGGATACCTAGTTGGTGGTAACGATTGGTTTTACTAACAAATGCACCATCTCCGGAAAATCTTAAAGAACTGTGTTCATTAGTGGGTGCTCTTCAACACCATTTCCGCTTTATTTCTAATTTTTCTTGTCGTGCCAACTGTTTATTTCAAATCTTGATATCCGGTTTATTTGAACGGGGTGAAGAAAAAGTCATGCTAACGAAGTCTACTAAAGTTTCTTCAAAGTGATGCTGTTCTTCGAACTTACTCTCCCATTGTACATCCTGTACTCATTACTGATGCATCAACTGTGGATATTGGTGCAGTTTTTGAGCAGGAAGCTAGACCACTTACCTGTGTTTCACGCGAACTTACTGTTGCTAAACAACGTTAATCACAAACTCAGCGAGAAGCATTAGTTTTGTTTTGAGCTGCCAAAAGATTTCATAAATATTTATTTGGAAAGAACTTCACTATTGTTACTAATCAGAAAGCTTTAAAGTTCATTTATCATCTTGAGAAATCCTTAGCACGTTCCTAAGCTGCTATGGTTCAACGATGGAGCGTTGTTTAAATGCCTATGCAATAACGATTCATCACAGAAGTGCCAGACACATTCAACATGTTAACAACACTTCCGAATAATCATTACAAAATAGACCTGTTAATAATTCAGACTGTTTGTTAGCGCGAGACGTTACCGAGACGTTCAGAGCTCATTAAAGGAATTTGGAGACACATGGGATATATAGTCGATGTTTAACGTAAAAAATGTAATGCTAATCTGAAACGAAAATGTCACGTCTACTATTCGGAGTGCGATGACATAGATAGACAGCTATAGAGGTAGATGGATAGATGGACGAGCGAACAGTTTTATTGACTAACTGACTGAATTGTTGTTTGTTTGTCAGTTAGTTTGTTTGACGGGTGAATTGATTGAGTGGTGCTTAGTGCGTTTATTTATCAGTAAGTAAGTGTTGATATGTGGACGACGAGAATTTGTGTTTAAATTTGATGGGAATGTTTGTTGTGGGATCGATGTGTTGTTGAATGAGTGTGAGTGTCGAGAATCTAGTGTGTTATTGTTGTGAGGTGGTGTAGTAGTGTTGTTTGAGGTGACGACGGCGCGCCCTTACAGCTCAGTGGTAGGGCACTGGTCTCGTAAACCAGGGGTCGGGAGTTCGATCCTCCCTGGGGGCAGTAGGTTTTCGCCCATATCAAGTACACCAACCACATCGCCTATAATAAACACTCAACACACCACCGATCACCAACACCCGATACACAAGTGCCAGTCGGATCGACGGTCAGAGCGCCCCATCATCGCACACTCGCCATCGAGTCACATTTTCCGACCACATATGTACTGCGTGTATTGCGACAGACAAGCGGTTAACCGCTTCAACAATCAACCTCGTGCTAACCGATTAACTCTCTCTATCAACAATGTGCAGTCATGTCGATGGAAGTGGAGTGACACGCCATACAGTTGAAGCACTCACTGTCTCCGACTCCAATTCCGACTGCGACTGTGACCAGTGTCAAACACACATCCACGCAATCACATTCACATCATTTGACGCGTGACTGTGCTACTGCTTACTCCGACTTGCATGTCGGTGGTCAGTCGGTTGCGATTGATTGTCATCCAAAGAAACTCGAGGTGGTCTGGATGTGATCAGCGTCTGACAGTTTGTCAGCAATGACCGTCATTGTGTCGATTGGTCACGGATGGATGACAACGATACGCGATGAATGACAATGCGTTGTACTCCACAGATGAGATCCCATGCGAACCACTTCGCTGACCACGAGTCGGGGACGTGTCTCCCATACGACAGACACAACTACTCATCACCACACTGTCGAAAGCTTGTTCCACCGAAACACACAACTATACATTCCCACTCCACAACATTGCCAACTCACACACATTCACAAGCAAACACGTATGCAGAATCGAGTGCAACTTGACTTGCACATGTGGTGTGTGATGTGCGTGTGTGTGCGTTTACATTGGAAGATCGGTACACAGTAGGGCATACTGGTTGATTCGTTGGACTGCTAACAGGCGACTCATCAGTCCGGTCAGACGGATAATCAATCAGTCAGTCAACCAGCCATCCACGTCACTCAACAAATACAGACTCGTCTCTATGTGGCGATCGACGTGCTGATATTTGAGTACGTTGTGCATTAAACGATCGACTGTCGAGTTCATGAGCATTCACAGATGGCTAGACGCTCCCAGTTCGCATGACAATCGATGTGTTCAAGATAGTGAGATGTGATACAATACAGTGTGATGAGTCGATTGCAACTGTCGCCAACCTGTGGTTGTTTATCGACCTCTCGAATCAATCTCTTAGCAAACCACATGTGAATGGATGCGATCATTCTGGCTGATACAGGTCACATGCTAGGCCACTTCCAGAATCACTCGTTGCTCACCAATGACCACATCCAGTGGTTGATTGGAAAGTAGCTGTTTAACTCATCTCATTGTGATTACGTAAGCGTGATTGATAGACAGGTAGAATTGTGGATAGACAGACGGACAGACAGAGAGATAGGAATGTAGTTAGATAGATAGCTATACAGGTAGATGGATAGATGGACGAGCGAACAGTTTTATTGACTAACTGACTGAATTGTTGTTTGTTTGTCAGTTAGTTTGTTTGACGGGTGAATTGATTGAGTGGTGCTTAGTGCGTTTATTTATCAGTAAGTAAGTGTTGATATGTGGACGACGAGAATTTGTGTTTAAATTTGATGGGAATGTTTGTTGTGGGATCGATGTGTTGTTGAATGAGTGTGAGTGTCGAGAATCTAGTGTGTTATTGTTGTGAGGTGGTGTAGTAGTGTTGTTTGAGGTGACGACGGCGCGCCCTTACAGCTCAGTGGTAGGGCACTGGTCTCGTAAACCAGGGGTCGGGAGTTCGATCCTCCCTGGGGGCAGTAGGTTTTCGCCCATATCAAGTACACCAACCACATCGCCTATAATAAACACTCAACACACCACCGATCACCAACACCCGATACACAAGTGCCAGTCGGATCGACGGTCAGAGCGCCCCATCATCGCACACTCGCCATCGAGTCACATTTTCCGACCACATATGTACTGCGTGTATTGCGACAGACAAGCGGTTAACCGCTTCAACAATCAACCTCGTGCTAACCGATTAACTCTCTCTATCAACAATGTGCAGTCATGTCGATGGAAGTGGAGTGACACGCCATACAGTTGAAGCACTCACTGTCTCCGACTCCAATTCCGACTGCGACTGTGACCAGTGTCAAACACACATCCACGCAATCACATTCACATCATTTGACGCGTGACTGTGCTACTGCTTACTCCGACTTGCATGTCGGTGGTCAGTCGGTTGCGATTGATTGTCATCCAAAGAAACTCGAGGTGGTCTGGATGTGATCAGCGTCTGACAGTTTGTCAGCAATGACCGTCATTGTGTCGATTGGTCACGGATGGATGACAACGATACGCGATGAATGACAATGCGTTGTACTCCACAGATGAGATCCCATGCGAACCACTTCGCTGACCACGAGTCGGGGACGTGTCTCCCATACGACAGACACAACTACTCATCACCACACTGTCGAAAGCTTGTTCCACCGAAACACACAACTATACATTCCCACTCCACAACATTGCCAACTCACACACATTCACAAGCAAACACGTATGCAGAATCGAGTGCAACTTGACTTGCACATGTGGTGTGTGATGTGCGTGTGTGTGCGTTTACATTGGAAGATCGGTACACAGTAGGGCATACTGGTTGATTCGTTGGACTGCTAACAGGCGACTCATCAGTCCGGTCAGACGGATAATCAATCAGTCAGTCAACCAGCCATCCACGTCACTCAACAAATACAGACTCGTCTCTATGTGGCGATCGACGTGCTGATATTTGAGTACGTTGTGCATTAAACGATCGACTGTCGAGTTCATGAGCATTCACAGATGGCTAGACGCTCCCAGTTCGCATGACAATCGATGTGTTCAAGATAGTGAGATGTGATACAATACAGTGTGATGAGTCGATTGCAACTGTCGCCAACCTGTGGTTGTTTATCGACCTCTCGAATCAATCTCTTAGCAAACCACATGTGAATGGATGCGATCATTCTGGCTGATACAGGTCACATGCTAGGCCACTTCCAGAATCACTCGTTGCTCACCAATGACCACATCCAGTGGTTGATTGGAAAGTAGCTGTTTAACTCATCTCATTGTGATTACGTAAGCGTGATTGATAGACAGGTAGAATTGTGGATAGACAGACGGACAGACAGAGAGATAGGAATGTAGTTAGATAGATAGCTATACAGGTAGATGGATAGATGGACGAGCGAACAGTTTTATTGACTAACTGACTGAATTGTTGTTTGTTTGTCAGTTAGTTTGTTTGACGGGTGAATTGATTGAGTGGTGCTTAGTGCGTTTATTTATCAGTAAGTAAGTGTTGATATGTGGACGACGAGAATTTGTGTTTAAATTTGATGGGAATGTTTGTTGTGGGATCGATGTGTTGTTGAATGAGTGTGAGTGTCGAGAATCTAGTGTGTTATTGTTGTGAGGTGGTGTAGTAGTGTTGTTTGAGGTGACGACGGCGCGCCCTTATAGCTCAGTGGTAGAGCACTGGTCTCGTAAACCAGGGGTCGGGAGTTCGATCCTCCCTGGGGGCAGTAGGTTTTCGCCCATATCAAGTACACCAACCACATCGCCTATAATAAACACTCAACACACCACCGATCACCAACACCCGATACACAAGTGCCAGTCGGATCGACGGTCAGAGCGCCCCATCATCGCACACTCGCCATCGAGTCACATTTTCCGACCACATATGTACTGCGTGTATTGCGACAGACAAGCGGTTAACCGCTTCAACAATCAACCTCGTGCTAACCGATTAACTCTCTCTATCAACAATGTGCAGTCATGTCGATGGAAGTGGAGTGACACGCCATACAGTTGAAGCACTCACTGTCTCCGACTCCAATTCCGACTGCGACTGTGACCAGTGTCAAACACACATCCACGCAATCACATTCACATCATTTGACGCGTGACTGTGCTACTGCTTACTCCGACTTGCATGTCGGTGGTCAGTCGGTTGCGATTGATTGTCATCCAAAGAAACTCGAGGTGGTCTGGATGTGATCAGCGTCTGACAGTTTGTCAGCAATGACCGTCATTGTGTCGATTGGTCACGGATGGATGACAACGATACGCGATGAATGACAATGCGTTGTACTCCACAGATGAGATCCCATGCGAACCACTTCGCTGACCACGAGTCGGGGACGTGTCTCCCATACGACAGACACAACTACTCATCACCACACTGTCGAAAGCTTGTTCCACCGAAACACACAACTATACATTCCCACTCCACAACATTGCCAACTCACACACATTCACAAGCAAACACGTATGCAGAATCGAGTGCAACTTGACTTGCACATGTGGTGTGTGATGTGCGTGTGTGTGCGTTTACATTGGAAGATCGGTACACAGTAGGGCATACTGGTTGATTCGTTGGACTGCTAACAGGCGACTCATCAGTCCGGTCAGACGGATAATCAATCAGTCAGTCAACCAGCCATCCACGTCACTCAACAAATACAGACTCGTCTCTATGTGGCGATCGACGTGCTGATATTTGAGTACGTTGTGCATTAAACGATCGACTGTCGAGTTCATGAGCATTCACAGATGGCTAGACGCTCCCAGTTCGCATGACAATCGATGTGTTCAAGATAGTGAGATGTGATACAATACAGTGTGATGAGTCGATTGCAACTGTCGCCAACCTGTGGTTGTTTATCGACCTCTCGAATCAATCTCTTAGCAAACCACATGTGAATGGATGCGATCATTCTGGCTGATACAGGTCACATGCTAGGCCACTTCCAGAATCACTCGTTGCTCACCAATGACCACATCCAGTGGTTGATTGGAAAGTAGCTGTTTAACTCATCTCATTGTGATTACGTAAGCGTGATTGATAGACAGGTAGAATTGTGGATAGACAGACGGACAGACAGAGAGATAGGAATGTAGTTAGATAGATAGCTATACAGGTAGATGGATAGATGGACGAGCGAACAGTTTTATTGACTAACTGACTGAATTGTTGTTTGTTTGTCAGTTAGTTTGTTTGACGGGTGAATTGATTGAGTGGTGCTTAGTGCGTTTATTTATCAGTAAGTAAGTGTTGATATGTGGACGACGAGAATTTGTGTTTAAATTTGATGGGAATGTTTGTTGTGGGATCGATGTGTTGTTGAATGAGTGTGAGTGTCGAGAATCTAGTGTGTTATTGTTGTGAGGTGGTGTAGTAGTGTTGTTTGAGGTGACGACGGCGCGCCCTTATAGCTCAGTGGTAGGGCACTGGTCTCGTAAACCAGGGGTCGGGAGTTCGATCCTCCCTGGGGGCAGTAGGTTTTCGCCCATATCAAGTACACCAACCACATCGCCTATAATAAACACTCAACACACCACCGATCACCAACACCCGATACACAAGTGCCAGTCGGATCGACGGTCAGAGCGCCCCATCATCGCACACTCGCCATCGAGTCACATTTTCCGACCACATATGTACTGCGTGTATTGCGACAGACAAGCGGTTAACCGCTTCAACAATCAACCTCGTGCTAACCGATTAACTCTCTCTATCAACAATGTGCAGTCATGTCGATGGAAGTGGAGTGACACGCCATACAGTTGAAGCACTCACTGTCTCCGACTCCAATTCCGACTGCGACTGTGACCAGTGTCAAACACACATCCACGCAATCACATTCACATCATTTGACGCGTGACTGTGCTACTGCTTACTCCGACTTGCATGTCGGTGGTCAGTCGGTTGCGATTGATTGTCATCCAAAGAAACTCGAGGTGGTCTGGATGTGATCAGCGTCTGACAGTTTGTCAGCAATGACCGTCATTGTGTCGATTGGTCACGGATGGATGACAACGATACGCGATGAATGACAATGCGTTGTACTCCACAGATGAGATCCCATGCGAACCACTTCGCTGACCACGAGTCGGGGACGTGTCTCCCATACGACAGACACAACTACTCATCACCACACTGTCGAAAGCTTGTTCCACCGAAACACACAACTATACATTCCCACTCCACAACATTGCCAACTCACACACATTCACAAGCAAACACGTATGCAGAATCGAGTGCAACTTGACTTGCACATGTGGTGTGTGATGTGCGTGTGTGTGCGTTTACATTGGAAGATCGGTACACAGTAGGGCATACTGGTTGATTCGTTGGACTGCTAACAGGCGACTCATCAGTCCGGTCAGACGGATAATCAATCAGTCAGTCAACCAGCCATCCACGTCACTCAACAAATACAGACTCGTCTCTATGTGGCGATCGACGTGCTGATATTTGAGTACGTTGTGCATTAAACGATCGACTGTCGAGTTCATGAGCATTCACAGATGGCTAGACGCTCCCAGTTCGCATGACAATCGATGTGTTCAAGATAGTGGGATGTGATACAATACAGTGTGATGAGTCGATTGCAACTGTCGCCAACCTGTGGTTGTTTATCGACCTCTCGAATCAATCTCTTAGCAAACCACATGTGAATGGATGCGATCATTCTGGCTGATACAGGTCACATGCTAGGCCACTTCCAGAATCACTCGTTGCTCACCAATGACCACATCCAGTGGTTGATTGGAAAGTAGCTGTTTAACTCATCTCATTGTGATTACGTAAGCGTGATTGATAGACAGGTAGAATTGTGGATAGACAGACGGACAGACAGAGAGATAGGAATGTAGTTAGATAGATAGCTATACAGGTAGATGGATAGATGGACGAGCGAACAGTTTTATTGACTAACTGACTGAATTGTTGTTTGTTTGTCAGTTAGTTTGTTTGACGGGTGAATTGATTGAGTGGTGCTTAGTGCGTTTATTTATCAGTAAGTAAGTGTTGATATGTGGACGACGAGAATTTGTGTTTAAATTTGATGGGAATGTTTGTTGTGGGATCGATGTGTTGTTGAATGAGTGTGAGTGTCGAGAATCTAGTGTGTTATTGTTGTGAGGTGGTGTAGTAGTGTTGTTTGAGGTGACGACGGCGCGCCCTTATAGCTCAGTGGTAGGGCACTGGTCTCGTAAACCAGGGGTCGGGAGTTCGATCCTCCCTGGGGGCAGTAGGTTTTCGCCCATATCAAGTACACCAACCACATCGCCTATAATAAACACTCAACACACCACCGATCACCAACACCCGATACACAAGTGCCAGTCGGATCGACGGTCAGAGCGCCCCATCATCGCACACTCGCCATCGAGTCACATTTTCCGACCACATATGTACTGCGTGTATTGCGACAGACAAGCGGTTAACCGCTTCAACAATCAACCTCGTGCTAACCGATTAACTCTCTCTATCAACAATGTGCAGTCATGTCGATGGAAGTGGAGTGACACGCCATACAGTTGAAGCACTCACTGTCTCCGACTCCAATTCCGACTGCGACTGTGACCAGTGTCAAACACACATCCACGCAATCACATTCACATCATTTGACGCGTGACTGTGCTACTGCTTACTCCGACTTGCATGTCGGTGGTCAGTCGGTTGCGATTGATTGTCATCCAAAGAAACTCGAGGTGGTCTGGATGTGATCAGCGTCTGACAGTTTGTCAGCAATGACCGTCATTGTGTCGATTGGTCACGGATGGATGACAACGATACGCGATGAATGACAATGCGTTGTACTCCACAGATGAGATCCCATGCGAACCACTTCGCTGACCACGAGTCGGGGACGTGTCTCCCATACGACAGACACAACTACTCATCACCACACTGTCGAAAGCTTGTTCCACCGAAACACACAACTATACATTCCCACTCCACAACATTGCCAACTCACACACATTCACAAGCAAACACGTATGCAGAATCGAGTGCAACTTGACTTGCACATGTGGTGTGTGATGTGCGTGTGTGTGCGTTTACATTGGAAGATCGGTACACAGTAGGGCATACTGGTTGATTCGTTGGACTGCTAACAGGCGACTCATCAGTCCGGTCAGACGGATAATCAATCAGTCAGTCAACCAGCCATCCACGTCACTCAACAAATACAGACTCGTCTCTATGTGGCGATCGACGTGCTGATATTTGAGTACGTTGTGCATTAAACGATCGACTGTCGAGTTCATGAGCATTCACAGATGGCTAGACGCTCCCAGTTCGCATGACAATCGATGTGTTCAAGATAGTGGGATGTGATACAATACAGTGTGATGAGTCGATTGCAACTGTCGCCAACCTGTGGTTGTTTATCGACCTCTCGAATCAATCTCTTAGCAAACCACATGTGAATGGATGCGATCATTCTGGCTGATACAGGTCACATGCTAGGCCACTTCCAGAATCACTCGTTGCTCACCAATGACCACATCCAGTGGTTGATTGGAAAGTAGCTGTTTAACTCATCTCATTGTGATTACGTAAGCGTGATTGATAGACAGGTAGAATTGTGGATAGACAGACGGACAGACAGAGAGATAGGAATGTAGTTAGATAGATAGCTATACAGGTAGATGGATAGATGGACGAGCGAACAGTTTTATTGACTAACTGACTGAATTGTTGTTTGTTTGTCAGTTAGTTTGTTTGACGGGTGAATTGATTGAGTGGTGCTTAGTGCGTTTATTTATCAGTAAGTAAGTGTTGATATGTGGACGACGAGAATTTGTGTTTAAATTTGATGGGAATGTTTGTTGTGGGATCGATGTGTTGTTGAATGAGTGTGAGTGTCGAGAATCTAGTGTGTTATTGTTGTGAGGTGGTGTAGTAGTGTTGTTTGAGGTGACGACGGCGCGCCCTTACAGCTCAGTGGTAGGGCACTGGTCTCGTAAACCAGGGGTCGGGAGTTCGATCCTCCCTGGGGGCAGTAGGTTTTCGCCCATATCAAGTACACCAACCACATCGCCTATAATAAACACTCAACACACCACCGATCACCAACACCCGATACACAAGTGCCAGTCGGATCGACGGTCAGAGCGCCCCATCATCGCACACTCGCCATCGAGTCACATTTTCCGACCACATATGTACTGCGTGTATTGCGACAGACAAGCGGTTAACCGCTTCAACAATCAACCTCGTGCTAACCGATTAACTCTCTCTATCAACAATGTGCAGTCATGTCGATGGAAGTGGAGTGACACGCCATACAGTTGAAGCACTCACTGTCTCCGACTCCAATTCCGACTGCGACTGTGACCAGTGTCAAACACACATCCACGCAATCACATTCACATCATTTGACGCGTGACTGTGCTACTGCTTACTCCGACTTGCATGTCGGTGGTCAGTCGGTTGCGATTGATTGTCATCCAAAGAAACTCGAGGTGGTCTGGATGTGATCAGCGTCTGACAGTTTGTCAGCAATGACCGTCATTGTGTCGATTGGTCACGGATGGATGACAACGATACGCGATGAATGACAATGCGTTGTACTCCACAGATGAGATCCCATGCGAACCACTTCGCTGACCACGAGTCGGGGACGTGTCTCCCATACGACAGACACAACTACTCA
This sequence comes from Schistosoma intercalatum, assembly GCA_944470365.2. NCBI lineage: Eukaryota > Metazoa > Platyhelminthes > Trematoda > Strigeidida > Schistosomatidae > Schistosoma > Schistosoma intercalatum. The sequence continues at coordinate 1,976,325 of OX103727.1, forward strand.
TCACCACACTGTCGAAAGCTTGTTCCACCGAAACACACAACTATACATTCCCACTCCACAACATTGCCAACTCACACACATTCACAAGCAAACACGTATGCAGAATCGAGTGCAACTTGACTTGCACATGTGGTGTGTGATGTGCGTGTGTGTGCGTTTACATTGGAAGATCGGTACACAGTAGGGCATACTGGTTGATTCGTTGGACTGCTAACAGGCGACTCATCAGTCCGGTCAGACGGATAATCAATCAGTCAGTCAACCAGCCATCCACGTCACTCAACAAATACAGACTCGTCTCTATGTGGCGATCGACGTGCTGATATTTGAGTACGTTGTGCATTAAACGATCGACTGTCGAGTTCATGAGCATTCACAGATGGCTAGACGCTCCCAGTTCGCATGACAATCGATGTGTTCAAGATAGTGAGATGTGATACAATACAGTGTGATGAGTCGATTGCAACTGTCGCCAACCTGTGGTTGTTTATCGACCTCTCGAATCAATCTCTTAGCAAACCACATGTGAATGGATGCGATCATTCTGGCTGATACAGGTCACATGCTAGGCCACTTCCAGAATCACTCGTTGCTCACCAATGACCACATCCAGTGGTTGATTGGAAAGTAGCTGTTTAAATCATCTCATTGTGATTACGTAAGCGTGATTGATAGACAGGTAGAATTGTGGATAGACAGACGGACAGACAGAGAGATAGGAATGTAGTTAGATAGATAGCTATACAGGTAGATGGATAGATGGACGAGCGAACAGTTTTATTGACTAACTGACTGAATTGTTGTTTGTTTGTCAGTTAGTTTGTTTGACGGGTGAATTGATTGAGTGGTGCTTAGTGCGTTTATTTATCAGTAAGTAAGTGTTGATATGTGGACGACGAGAATTTGTGTTTAAATTTGATGGGAATGTTTGTTGTGGGATCGATGTGTTGTTGAATGAGTGTGAGTGTCGAGAATCTAGTGTGTTATTGTTGTGAGGTGGTGTAGTAGTGTTGTTTGAGGTGACGACGGCGCGCCCTTATAGCTCAGTGGTAGAGCACTGGTCTCGTAAACCAGGGGTCGGGAGTTCGATCCTCCCTGGGGGCAGTAGGTTTTCGCCCATATCAAGTACACCAACCACATCGCCTATAATAAACACTCAACACACCACCGATCACCAACACCCGATACACAAGTGCCAGTCGGATCGACGGTCAGAGCGCCCCATCATCGCACACTCGCCATCGAGTCACATTTTCCGACCACATATGTACTGCGTGTATTGCGACAGACAAGCGGTTAACCGCTTCAACAATCAACCTCGTGCTAACCGATTAACTCTCTCTATCAACAATGTGCAGTCATGTCGATGGAAGTGGAGTGACACGCCATACAGTTGAAGCACTCACTGTCTCCGACTCCAATTCCGACTGCGACTGTGACCAGTGTCAAACACACATCCACGCAATCACATTCACATCATTTGACGCGTGACTGTGCTACTGCTTACTCCGACTTGCATGTCGGTGGTCAGTCGGTTGCGATTGATTGTCATCCAAAGAAACTCGAGGTGGTCTGGATGTGATCAGCGTCTGACAGTTTGTCAGCAATGACCGTCATTGTGTCGATTGGTCACGGATGGATGACAACGATACGCGATGAATGACAATGCGTTGTACTCCACAGATGAGATCCCATGCGAACCACTTCGCTGACCACGAGTCGGGGACGTGTCTCCCATACGACAGACACAACTACTCATCACCACACTGTCGAAAGCTTGTTCCACCGAAACACACAACTATACATTCCCACTCCACAACATTGCCAACTCACACACATTCACAAGCAAACACGTATGCAGAATCGAGTGCAACTTGACTTGCACATGTGGTGTGTGATGTGCGTGTGTGTGCGTTTACATTGGAAGATCGGTACACAGTAGGGCATACTGGTTGATTCGTTGGACTGCTAACAGGCGACTCATCAGTCCGGTCAGACGGATAATCAATCAGTCAGTCAACCAGCCATCCACGTCACTCAACAAATACAGACTCGTCTCTATGTGGCGATCGACGTGCTGATATTTGAGTACGTTGTGCATTAAACGATCGACTGTCGAGTTCATGAGCATTCACAGATGGCTAGACGCTCCCAGTTCGCATGACAATCGATGTGTTCAAGATAGTGAGATGTGATACAATACAGTGTGATGAGTCGATTGCAACTGTCGCCAACCTGTGGTTGTTTATCGACCTCTCGAATCAATCTCTTAGCAAACCACATGTGAATGGATGCGATCATTCTGGCTGATACAGGTCACATGCTAGGCCACTTCCAGAATCACTCGTTGCTCACCAATGACCACATCCAGTGGTTGATTGGAAAGTAGCTGTTTAACTCATCTCATTGTGATTACGTAAGCGTGATTGATAGACAGGTAGAATTGTGGATAGACAGACGGACAGACAGAGAGATAGGAATGTAGTTAGATAGATAGCTATACAGGTAGATGGATAGATGGACGAGCGAACAGTTTTATTGACTAACTGACTGAATTGTTGTTTGTTTGTCAGTTAGTTTGTTTGACGGGTGAATTGATTGAGTGGTGCTTAGTGCGTTTATTTATCAGTAAGTAAGTGTTGATATGTGGACGACGAGAATTTGTGTTTAAATTTGATGGGAATGTTTGTTGTGGGATCGATGTGTTGTTGAATGAGTGTGAGTGTCGAGAATCTAGTGTGTTATTGTTGTGAGGTGGTGTAGTAGTGTTGTTTGAGGTGACGACGGCGCGCCCTTATAGCTCAGTGGTAGGGCACTGGTCTCGTAAACCAGGGGTCGGGAGTTCGATCCTCCCTGGGGGCAGTAGGTTTTCGCCCATATCAAGTACACCAACCACATCGCCTATAATAAACACTCAACACACCACCGATCACCAACACCCGATACACAAGTGCCAGTCGGATCGACGGTCAGAGCGCCCCATCATCGCACACTCGCCATCGAGTCACATTTTCCGACCACATATGTACTGCGTGTATTGCGACAGACAAGCGGTTAACCGCTTCAACAATCAACCTCGTGCTAACCGATTAACTCTCTCTATCAACAATGTGCAGTCATGTCGATGGAAGTGGAGTGACACGCCATACAGTTGAAGCACTCACTGTCTCCGACTCCAATTCCGACTGCGACTGTGACCAGTGTCAAACACACATCCACGCAATCACATTCACATCATTTGACGCGTGACTGTGCTACTGCTTACTCCGACTTGCATGTCGGTGGTCAGTCGGTTGCGATTGATTGTCATCCAAAGAAACTCGAGGTGGTCTGGATGTGATCAGCGTCTGACAGTTTGTCAGCAATGACCGTCATTGTGTCGATTGGTCACGGATGGATGACAACGATACGCGATGAATGACAATGCGTTGTACTCCACAGATGAGATCCCATGCGAACCACTTCGCTGACCACGAGTCGGGGACGTGTCTCCCATACGACAGACACAACTACTCATCACCACACTGTCGAAAGCTTGTTCCACCGAAACACACAACTATACATTCCCACTCCACAACATTGCCAACTCACACACATTCACAAGCAAACACGTATGCAGAATCGAGTGCAACTTGACTTGCACATGTGGTGTGTGATGTGCGTGTGTGTGCGTTTACATTGGAAGATCGGTACACAGTAGGGCATACTGGTTGATTCGTTGGACTGCTAACAGGCGACTCATCAGTCCGGTCAGACGGATAATCAATCAGTCAGTCAACCAGCCATCCACGTCACTCAACAAATACAGACTCGTCTCTATGTGGCGATCGACGTGCTGATATTTGAGTACGTTGTGCATTAAACGATCGACTGTCGAGTTCATGAGCATTCACAGATGGCTAGACGCTCCCAGTTCGCATGACAATCGATGTGTTCAAGATAGTGAGATGTGATACAATACAGTGTGATGAGTCGATTGCAACTGTCGCCAACCTGTGGTTGTTTATCGACCTCTCGAATCAATCTCTTAGCAAACCACATGTGAATGGATGCGATCATTCTGGCTGATACAGGTCACATGCTAGGCCACTTCCAGAATCACTCGTTGCTCACCAATGACCACATCCAGTGGTTGATTGGAAAGTAGCTGTTTAACTCATCTCATTGTGATTACGTAAGCGTGATTGATAGACAGGTAGAATTGTGGATAGACAGACGGACAGACAGAGAGATAGGAATGTAGTTAGATAGATAGCTATACAGGTAGATGGATAGATGGACGAGCGAACAGTTTTATTGACTAACTGACTGAATTGTTGTTTGTTTGTCAGTTAGTTTGTTTGACGGGTGAATTGATTGAGTGGTGCTTAGTGCGTTTATTTATCAGTAAGTAAGTGTTGATATGTGGACGACGAGAATTTGTGTTTAAATTTGATGGGAATGTTTGTTGTGGGATCGATGTGTTGTTGAATGAGTGTGAGTGTCGAGAATCTAGTGTGTTATTGTTGTGAGGTGGTGTAGTAGTGTTGTTTGAGGTGACGACGGCGCGCCCTTATAGCTCAGTGGTAGAGCACTGGTCTCGTAAACCAGGGGTCGGGAGTTCGATCCTCCCTGGGGGCAGTAGGTTTTCGCCCATATCAAGTACACCAACCACATCGCCTATAATAAACACTCAACACACCACCGATCACCAACACCCGATACACAAGTGCCAGTCGGATCGACGGTCAGAGCGCCCCATCATCGCACACTCGCCATCGAGTCACATTTTCCGACCACATATGTACTGCGTGTATTGCGACAGACAAGCGGTTAACCGCTTCAACAATCAACCTCGTGCTAACCGATTAACTCTCTCTATCAACAATGTGCAGTCATGTCGATGGAAGTGGAGTGACACGCCATACAGTTGAAGCACTCACTGTCTCCGACTCCAATTCCGACTGCGACTGTGACCAGTGTCAAACACACATCCACGCAATCACATTCACATCATTTGACGCGTGACTGTGCTACTGCTTACTCCGACTTGCATGTCGGTGGTCAGTCGGTTGCGATTGATTGTCATCCAAAGAAACTCGAGGTGGTCTGGATGTGATCAGCGTCTGACAGTTTGTCAGCAATGACCGTCATTGTGTCGATTGGTCACGGATGGATGACAACGATACGCGATGAATGACAATGCGTTGTACTCCACAGATGAGATCCCATGCGAACCACTTCGCTGACCACGAGTCGGGGACGTGTCTCCCATACGACAGACACAACTACTCATCACCACACTGTCGAAAGCTTGTTCCACCGAAACACACAACTATACATTCCCACTCCACAACATTGCCAACTCACACACATTCACAAGCAAACACGTATGCAGAATCGAGTGCAACTTGACTTGCACATGTGGTGTGTGATGTGCGTGTGTGTGCGTTTACATTGGAAGATCGGTACACAGTAGGGCATACTGGTTGATTCGTTGGACTGCTAACAGGCGACTCATCAGTCCGGTCAGACGGATAATCAATCAGTCAGTCAACCAGCCATCCACGTCACTCAACAAATACAGACTCGTCTCTATGTGGCGATCGACGTGCTGATATTTGAGTACGTTGTGCATTAAACGATCGACTGTCGAGTTCATGAGCATTCACAGATGGCTAGACGCTCCCAGTTCGCATGACAATCGATGTGTTCAAGATAGTGAGATGTGATACAATACAGTGTGATGAGTCGATTGCAACTGTCGCCAACCTGTGGTTGTTTATCGACCTCTCGAATCAATCTCTTAGCAAACCACATGTGAATGGATGCGATCATTCTGGCTGATACAGGTCACATGCTAGGCCACTTCCAGAATCACTCGTTGCTCACCAATGACCACATCCAGTGGTTGATTGGAAAGTAGCTGTTTAACTCATCTCATTGTGATTACGTAAGCGTGATTGATAGACAGGTAGAATTGTGGATAGACAGACGGACAGACAGAGAGATAGGAATGTAGTTAGATAGATAGCTATACAGGTAGATGGATAGATGGACGAGCGAACAGTTTTATTGACTAACTGACTGAATTGTTGTTTGTTTGTCAGTTAGTTTGTTTGACGGGTGAATTGATTGAGTGGTGCTTAGTGCGTTTATTTATCAGTAAGTAAGTGTTGATATGTGGACGACGAGAATTTGTGTTTAAATTTGATGGGAATGTTTGTTGTGGGATCGATGTGTTGTTGAATGAGTGTGAGTGTCGAGAATCTAGTGTGTTATTGTTGTGAGGTGGTGTAGTAGTGTTGTTTGAGGTGACGACGGCGCGCCCTTATAGCTCAGTGGTAGAGCACTGGTCTCGTAAACCAGGGGTCGGGAGTTCGATCCTCCCTGGGGGCAGTAGGTTTTCGCCCATATCAAGTACACCAACCACATCGCCTATAATAAACACTCAACACACCACCGATCACCAACACCCGATACACAAGTGCCAGTCGGATCGACGGTCAGAGCGCCCCATCATCGCACACTCGCCATCGAGTCACATTTTCCGACCACATATGTACTGCGTGTATTGCGACAGACAAGCGGTTAACCGCTTCAACAATCAACCTCGTGCTAACCGATTAACTCTCTCTATCAACAATGTGCAGTCATGTCGATGGAAGTGGAGTGACACGCCATACAGTTGAAGCACTCACTGTCTCCGACTCCAATTCCGACTGCGACTGTGACCAGTGTCAAACACACATCCACGCAATCACATTCACATCATTTGACGCGTGACTGTGCTACTGCTTACTCCGACTTGCATGTCGGTGGTCAGTCGGTTGCGATTGATTGTCATCCAAAGAAACTCGAGGTGGTCTGGATGTGATCAGCGTCTGACAGTTTGTCAGCAATGACCGTCATTGTGTCGATTGGTCACGGATGGATGACAACGATACGCGATGAATGACAATGCGTTGTACTCCACAGATGAGATCCCATGCGAACCACTTCGCTGACCACGAGTCGGGGACGTGTCTCCCATACGACAGACACAACTACTCATCACCACACTGTCGAAAGCTTGTTCCACCGAAACACACAACTATACATTCCCACTCCACAACATTGCCAACTCACACACATTCACAAGCAAACACGTATGCAGAATCGAGTGCAACTTGACTTGCACATGTGGTGTGTGATGTGCGTGTGTGTGCGTTTACATTGGAAGATCGGTACACAGTAGGGCATACTGGTTGATTCGTTGGACTGCTAACAGGCGACTCATCAGTCCGGTCAGACGGATAATCAATCAGTCAGTCAACCAGCCATCCACGTCACTCAACAAATACAGACTCGTCTCTATGTGGCGATCGACGTGCTGATATTTGAGTACGTTGTGCATTAAACGATCGACTGTCGAGTTCATGAGCATTCACAGATGGCTAGACGCTCCCAGTTCGCATGACAATCGATGTGTTCAAGATAGTGAGATGTGATACAATACAGTGTGATGAGTCGATTGCAACTGTCGCCAACCTGTGGTTGTTTATCGACCTCTCGAATCAATCTCTTAGCAAACCACATGTGAATGGATGCGATCATTCTGGCTGATACAGGTCACATGCTAGGCCACTTCCAGAATCACTCGTTGCTCACCAATGACCACATCCAGTGGTTGATTGGAAAGTAGCTGTTTAACTCATCTCATTGTGATTACGTAAGCGTGATTGATAGACAGGTAGAATTGTGGATAGACAGACGGACAGACAGAGAGATAGGAATGTAGTTAGATAGATAGCTATACAGGTAGATGGATAGATGGACGAGCGAACAGTTTTATTGACTAACTGACTGAATTGTTGTTTGTTTGTCAGTTAGTTTGTTTGACGGGTGAATTGATTGAGTGGTGCTTAGTGCGTTTATTTATCAGTAAGTAAGTGTTGATATGTGGACGACGAGAATTTGTGTTTAAATTTGATGGGAATGTTTGTTGTGGGATCGATGTGTTGTTGAATGAGTGTGAGTGTCGAGAATCTAGTGTGTTATTGTTGTGAGGTGGTGTAGTAGTGTTGTTTGAGGTGACGACGGCGCGCCCTTATAGCTCAGTGGTAGAGCACTGGTCTCGTAAACCAGGGGTCGGGAGTTCGATCCTCCCTGGGGGCAGTAGGTTTTCGCCCATATCAAGTACACCAACCACATCGCCTATAATAAACACTCAACACACCACCGATCACCAACACCCGATACACAAGTGCCAGTCGGATCGACGGTCAGAGCGCCCCATCATCGCACACTCGCCATCGAGTCACATTTTCCGACCACATATGTACTGCGTGTATTGCGACAGACAAGCGGTTAACCGCTTCAACAATCAACCTCGTGCTAACCGATTAACTCTCTCTATCAACAATGTGCAGTCATGTCGATGGAAGTGGAGTGACACGCCATACAGTTGAAGCACTCACTGTCTCCGACTCCAATTCCGACTGCGACTGTGACCAGTGTCAAACACACATCCACGCAATCACATTCACATCATTTGACGCGTGACTGTGCTACTGCTTACTCCGACTTGCATGTCGGTGGTCAGTCGGTTGCGATTGATTGTCATCCAAAGAAACTCGAGGTGGTCTGGATGTGATCAGCGTCTGACAGTTTGTCAGCAATGACCGTCATTGTGTCGATTGGTCACGGATGGATGACAACGATACGCGATGAATGACAATGCGTTGTACTCCACAGATGAGATCCCATGCGAACCACTTCGCTGACCACGAGTCGGGGACGTGTCTCCCATACGACAGACACAACTACTCATCACCACACTGTCGAAAGCTTGTTCCACCGAAACACACAACTATACATTCCCACTCCACAACATTGCCAACTCACACACATTCACAAGCAAACACGTATGCAGAATCGAGTGCAACTTGACTTGCACATGTGGTGTGTGATGTGCGTGTGTGTGCGTTTACATTGGAAGATCGGTACACAGTAGGGCATACTGGTTGATTCGTTGGACTGCTAACAGGCGACTCATCAGTCCGGTCAGACGGATAATCAATCAGTCAGTCAACCAGCCATCCACGTCACTCAACAAATACAGACTCGTCTCTATGTGGCGATCGACGTGCTGATATTTGAGTACGTTGTGCATTAAACGATCGACTGTCGAGTTCATGAGCATTCACAGATGGCTAGACGCTCCCAGTTCGCATGACAATCGATGTGTTCAAGATAGTGAGATGTGATACAATACAGTGTGATGAGTCGATTGCAACTGTCGCCAACCTGTGGTTGTTTATCGACCTCTCGAATCAATCTCTTAGCAAACCACATGTGAATGGATGCGATCATTCTGGCTGATACAGGTCACATGCTAGGCCACTTCCAGAATCACTCGTTGCTCACCAATGACCACATCCAGTGGTTGATTGGAAAGTAGCTGTTTAACTCATCTCATTGTGATTACGTAAGCGTGATTGATAGACAGGTAGAATTGTGGATAGACAGACGGACAGACAGAGAGATAGGAATGTAGTTAGATAGATAGCTATACAGGTAGATGGATAGATGGACGAGCGAACAGTTTTATTGACTAACTGACTGAATTGTTGTTTGTTTGTCAGTTAGTTTGTTTGACGGGTGAATTGATTGAGTGGTGCTTAGTGCGTTTATTTATCAGTAAGTAAGTGTTGATATGTGGACGACGAGAATTTGTGTTTAAATTTGATGGGAATGTTTGTTGTGGGATCGATGTGTTGTTGAATGAGTGTGAGTGTCGAGAATCTAGTGTGTTATTGTTGTGAGGTGGTGTAGTAGTGTTGTTTGAGGTGACGACGGCGCGCCCTTATAGCTCAGTGGTAGAGCACTGGTCTCGTAAACCAGGGGTCGGGAGTTCGATCCTCCCTGGGGGCAGTAGGTTTTCGCCCATATCAAGTACACCAACCACATCGCCTATAATAAACACTCAACACACCACCGATCACCAACACCCGATACACAAGTGCCAGTCGGATCGACGGTCAGAGCGCCCCATCATCGCACACTCGCCATCGAGTCACATTTTCCGACCACATATGTACTGCGTGTATTGCGACAGACAAGCGGTTAACCGCTTCAACAATCAACCTCGTGCTAACCGATTAACTCTCTCTATCAACAATGTGCAGTCATGTCGATGGAAGTGGAGTGACACGCCATACAGTTGAAGCACTCACTGTCTCCGACTCCAATTCCGACTGCGACTGTGACCAGTGTCAAACACACATCCACGCAATCACATTCACATCATTTGACGCGTGACTGTGCTACTGCTTACTCCGACTTGCATGTCGGTGGTCAGTCGGTTGCGATTGATTGTCATCCAAAGAAACTCGAGGTGGTCTGGATGTGATCAGCGTCTGACAGTTTGTCAGCAATGACCGTCATTGTGTCGATTGGTCACGGATGGATGACAACGATACGCGATGAATGACAATGCGTTGTACTCCACAGATGAGATCCCATGCGAACCACTTCGCTGACCACGAGTCGGGGACGTGTCTCCCATACGACAGACACAACTACTCATCACCACACTGTCGAAAGCTTGTTCCACCGAAACACACAACTATACATTCCCACTCCACAACATTGCCAACTCACACACATTCACAAGCAAACACGTATGCAGAATCGAGTGCAACTTGACTTGCACATGTGGTGTGTGATGTGCGTGTGTGTGCGTTTACATTGGAAGATCGGTACACAGTAGGGCATACTGGTTGATTCGTTGGACTGCTAACAGGCGACTCATCAGTCCGGTCAGACGGATAATCAATCAGTCAGTCAACCAGCCATCCACGTCACTCAACAAATACAGACTCGTCTCTATGTGGCGATCGACGTGCTGATATTTGAGTACGTTGTGCATTAAACGATCGACTGTCGAGTTCATGAGCATTCACAGATGGCTAGACGCTCCCAGTTCGCATGACAATCGATGTGTTCAAGATAGTGAGATGTGATACAATACAGTGTGATGAGTCGATTGCAACTGTCGCCAACCTGTGGTTGTTTATCGACCTCTCGAATCAATCTCTTAGCAAACCACATGTGAATGGATGCGATCATTCTGGCTGATACAGGTCACATGCTAGGCCACTTCCAGAATCACTCGTTGCTCACCAATGACCACATCCAGTGGTTGATTGGAAAGTAGCTGTTTAACTCATCTCATTGTGATTACGTAAGCGTGATTGATAGACAGGTAGAATTGTGGATAGACAGACGGACAGACAGAGAGATAGGAATGTAGTTAGATAGATAGCTATACAGGTAGATGGATAGATGGACGAGCGAACAGTTTTATTGACTAACTGACTGAATTGTTGTTTGTTTGTCAGTTAGTTTGTTTGACGGGTGAATTGATTGAGTGGTGCTTAGTGCGTTTATTTATCAGTAAGTAAGTGTTGATATGTGGACGACGAGAATTTGTGTTTAAATTTGATGGGAATGTTTGTTGTGGGATCGATGTGTTGTTGAATGAGTGTGAGTGTCGAGAATCTAGTGTGTTATTGTTGTGAGGTGGTGTAGTAGTGTTGTTTGAGGTGACGACGGCGCGCCCTTATAGCTCAGTGGTAGAGCACTGGTCTCGTAAACCAGGGGTCGGGAGTTCGATCCTCCCTGGGGGCAGTAGGTTTTCGCCCATATCAAGTACACCAACCACATCGCCTATAATAAACACTCAACACACCACCGATCACCAACACCCGATACACAAGTGCCAGTCGGATCGACGGTCAGAGCGCCCCATCATCGCACACTCGCCATCGAGTCACATTTTCCGACCACATATGTACTGCGTGTATTGCGACAGACAAGCGGTTAACCGCTTCAACAATCAACCTCGTGCTAACCGATTAACTCTCTCTATCAACAATGTGCAGTCATGTCGATGGAAGTGGAGTGACACGCCATACAGTTGAAGCACTCACTGTCTCCGACTCCAATTCCGACTGCGACTGTGACCAGTGTCAAACACACATCCACGCAATCACATTCACATCATTTGACGCGTGACTGTGCTACTGCTTACTCCGACTTGCATGTCGGTGGTCAGTCGGTTGCGATTGATTGTCATCCAAAGAAACTCGAGGTGGTCTGGATGTGATCAGCGTCTGACAGTTTGTCAGCAATGACCGTCATTGTGTCGATTGGTCACGGATGGATGACAACGATACGCGATGAATGACAATGCGTTGTACTCCACAGATGAGATCCCATGCGAACCACTTCGCTGACCACGAGTCGGGGACGTGTCTCCCATACGACAGACACAACTACTCATCACCACACTGTCGAAAGCTTGTTCCACCGAAACACACAACTATACATTCCCACTCCACAACATTGCCAACTCACACACATTCACAAGCAAACACGTATGCAGAATCGAGTGCAACTTGACTTGCACATGTGGTGTGTGATGTGCGTGTGTGTGCGTTTACATTGGAAGATCGGTACACAGTAGGGCATACTGGTTGATTCGTTGGACTGCTAACAGGCGACTCATCAGTCCGGTCAGACGGATAATCAATCAGTCAGTCAACCAGCCATCCACGTCACTCAACAAATACAGACTCGTCTCTATGTGGCGATCGACGTGCTGATATTTGAGTACGTTGTGCATTAAACGATCGACTGTCGAGTTCATGAGCATTCACAGATGGCTAGACGCTCCCAGTTCGCATGACAATCGATGTGTTCAAGATAGTGAGATGTGATACAATACAGTGTGATGAGTCGATTGCAACTGTCGCCAACCTGTGGTTGTTTATCGACCTCTCGAATCAATCTCTTAGCAAACCACATGTGAATGGATGCGATCATTCTGGCTGATACAGGTCACATGCTAGGCCACTTCCAGAATCACTCGTTGCTCACCAATGACCACATCCAGTGGTTGATTGGAAAGTAGCTGTTTAACTCATCTCATTGTGATTACGTAAGCGTGATTGATAGACAGGTAGAATTGTGGATAGACAGACGGACAGACAGAGAGATAGGAATGTAGTTAGATAGATAGCTATACAGGTAGATGGATAGATGGACGAGCGAACAGTTTTATTGACTAACTGACTGAATTGTTGTTTGTTTGTCAGTTAGTTTGTTTGACGGGTGAATTGATTGAGTGGTGCTTAGTGCGTTTATTTATCAGTAAGTAAGTGTTGATATGTGGACGACGAGAATTTGTGTTTAAATTTGATGGGAATGTTTGTTGTGGGATCGATGTGTTGTTGAATGAGTGTGAGTGTCGAGAATCTAGTGTGTTATTGTTGTGAGGTGGTGTAGTAGTGTTGTTTGAGGTGACGACGGCGCGCCCTTATAGCTCAGTGGTAGAGCACTGGTCTCGTAAACCAGGGGTCGGGAGTTCGATCCTCCCTGGGGGCAGTAGGTTTTCGCCCATATCAAGTACACCAACCACATCGCCTATAATAAACACTCAACACACCACCGATCACCAACACCCGATACACAAGTGCCAGTCGGATCGACGGTCAGAGCGCCCCATCATCGCACACTCGCCATCGAGTCACATTTTCCGACCACATATGTACTGCGTGTATTGCGACAGACAAGCGGTTAACCGCTTCAACAATCAACCTCGTGCTAACCGATTAACTCTCTCTATCAACAATGTGCAGTCATGTCGATGGAAGTGGAGTGACACGCCATACAGTTGAAGCACTCACTGTCTCCGACTCCAATTCCGACTGCGACTGTGACCAGTGTCAAACACACATCCACGCAATCACATTCACATCATTTGACGCGTGACTGTGCTACTGCTTACTCCGACTTGCATGTCGGTGGTCAGTCGGTTGCGATTGATTGTCATCCAAAGAAACTCGAGGTGGTCTGGATGTGATCAGCGTCTGACAGTTTGTCAGCAATGACCGTCATTGTGTCGATTGGTCACGGATGGATGACAACGATACGCGATGAATGACAATGCGTTGTACTCCACAGATGAGATCCCATGCGAACCACTTCGCTGACCACGAGTCGGGGACGTGTCTCCCATACGACAGACACAACTACTCATCACCACACTGTCGAAAGCTTGTTCCACCGAAACACACAACTATACATTCCCACTCCACAACATTGCCAACTCACACACATTCACAAGCAAACACGTATGCAGAATCGAGTGCAACTTGACTTGCACATGTGGTGTGTGATGTGCGTGTGTGTGCGTTTACATTGGAAGATCGGTACACAGTAGGGCATACTGGTTGATTCGTTGGACTGCTAACAGGCGACTCATCAGTCCGGTCAGACGGATAATCAATCAGTCAGTCAACCAGCCATCCACGTCACTCAACAAATACAGACTCGTCTCTATGTGGCGATCGACGTGCTGATATTTGAGTACGTTGTGCATTAAACGATCGACTGTCGAGTTCATGAGCATTCACAGATGGCTAGACGCTCCCAGTTCGCATGACAATCGATGTGTTCAAGATAGTGAGATGTGATACAATACAGTGTGATGAGTCGATTGCAACTGTCGCCAACCTGTGGTTGTTTATCGACCTCTCGAATCAATCTCTTAGCAAACCACATGTGAATGGATGCGATCATTCTGGCTGATACAGGTCACATGCTAGGCCACTTCCAGAATCACTCGTTGCTCACCAATGACCACATCCAGTGGTTGATTGGAAAGTAGCTGTTTAACTCATCTCATTGTGATTACGTAAGCGTGATTGATAGACAGGTAGAATTGTGGATAGACAGACGGACAGACAGAGAGATAGGAATGTAGTTAGATAGATAGCTATACAGGTAGATGGATAGATGGACGAGCGAACAGTTTTATTGACTAACTGACTGAATTGTTGTTTGTTTGTCAGTTAGTTTGTTTGACGGGTGAATTGATTGAGTGGTGCTTAGTGCGTTTATTTATCAGTAAGTAAGTGTTGATATGTGGACGACGAGAATTTGTGTTTAAATTTGATGGGAATGTTTGTTGTGGGATCGATGTGTTGTTGAATGAGTGTGAGTGTCGAGAATCTAGTGTGTTATTGTTGTGAGGTGGTGTAGTAGTGTTGTTTGAGGTGACGACGGCGCGCCCTTATAGCTCAGTGGTAGAGCACTGGTCTCGTAAACCAGGGGTCGGGAGTTCGATCCTCCCTGGGGGCAGTAGGTTTTCGCCCATATCAAGTACACCAACCACATCGCCTATAATAAACACTCAACACACCACCGATCACCAACACCCGATACACAAGTGCCAGTCGGATCGACGGTCAGAGCGCCCCATCATCGCACACTCGCCATCGAGTCACATTTTCCGACCACATATGTACTGCGTGTATTGCGACAGACAAGCGGTTAACCGCTTCAACAATCAACCTCGTGCTAACCGATTAACTCTCTCTATCAACAATGTGCAGTCATGTCGATGGAAGTGGAGTGACACGCCATACAGTTGAAGCACTCACTGTCTCCGACTCCAATTCCGACTGCGACTGTGACCAGTGTCAAACACACATCCACGCAATCACATTCACATCATTTGACGCGTGACTGTGCTACTGCTTACTCCGACTTGCATGTCGGTGGTCAGTCGGTTGCGATTGATTGTCATCCAAAGAAACTCGAGGTGGTCTGGATGTGATCAGCGTCTGACAGTTTGTCAGCAATGACCGTCATTGTGTCGATTGGTCACGGATGGATGACAACGATACGCGATGAATGACAATGCGTTGTACTCCACAGATGAGATCCCATGCGAACCACTTCGCTGACCACGAGTCGGGGACGTGTCTCCCATACGACAGACACAACTACTCATCACCACACTGTCGAAAGCTTGTTCCACCGAAACACACAACTATACATTCCCACTCCACAACATTGCCAACTCACACACATTCACAAGCAAACACGTATGCAGAATCGAGTGCAACTTGACTTGCACATGTGGTGTGTGATGTGCGTGTGTGTGCGTTTACATTGGAAGATCGGTACACAGTAGGGCATACTGGTTGATTCGTTGGACTGCTAACAGGCGACTCATCAGTCCGGTCAGACGGATAATCAATCAGTCAGTCAACCAGCCATCCACGTCACTCAACAAATACAGACTCGTCTCTATGTGGCGATCGACGTGCTGATATTTGAGTACGTTGTGCATTAAACGATCGACTGTCGAGTTCATGAGCATTCACAGATGGCTAGACGCTCCCAGTTCGCATGACAATCGATGTGTTCAAGATAGTGAGATGTGATACAATACAGTGTGATGAGTCGATTGCAACTGTCGCCAACCTGTGGTTGTTTATCGACCTCTCGAATCAATCTCTTAGCAAACCACATGTGAATGGATGCGATCATTCTGGCTGATACAGGTCACATGCTAGGCCACTTCCAGAATCACTCGTTGCTCACCAATGACCACATCCAGTGGTTGATTGGAAAGTAGCTGTTTAACTCATCTCATTGTGATTACGTAAGCGTGATTGATAGACAGGTAGAATTGTGGATAGACAGACGGACAGACAGAGAGATAGGAATGTAGTTAGATAGATAGCTATACAGGTAGATGGATAGATGGACGAGCGAACAGTTTTATTGACTAACTGACTGAATTGTTGTTTGTTTGTCAGTTAGTTTGTTTGACGGGTGAATTGATTGAGTGGTGCTTAGTGCGTTTATTTATCAGTAAGTAAGTGTTGATATGTGGACGACGAGAATTTGTGTTTAAATTTGATGGGAATGTTTGTTGTGGGATCGATGTGTTGTTGAATGAGTGTGAGTGTCGAGAATCTAGTGTGTTATTGTTGTGAGGTGGTGTAGTAGTGTTGTTTGAGGTGACGACGGCGCGCCCTTATAGCTCAGTGGTAGAGCACTGGTCTCGTAAACCAGGGGTCGGGAGTTCGATCCTCCCTGGGGGCAGTAGGTTTTCGCCCATATCAAGTACACCAACCACATCGCCTATAATAAACACTCAACACACCACCGATCACCAACACCCGATACACAAGTGCCAGTCGGATCGACGGTCAGAGCGCCCCATCATCGCACACTCGCCATCGAGTCACATTTTCCGACCACATATGTACTGCGTGTATTGCGACAGACAAGCGGTTAACCGCTTCAACAATCAACCTCGTGCTAACCGATTAACTCTCTCTATCAACAATGTGCAGTCATGTCGATGGAAGTGGAGTGACACGCCATACAGTTGAAGCACTCACTGTCTCCGACTCCAATTCCGACTGCGACTGTGACCAGTGTCAAACACACATCCACGCAATCACATTCACATCATTTGACGCGTGACTGTGCTACTGCTTACTCCGACTTGCATGTCGGTGGTCAGTCGGTTGCGATTGATTGTCATCCAAAGAAACTCGAGGTGGTCTGGATGTGATCAGCGTCTGACAGTTTGTCAGCAATGACCGTCATTGTGTCGATTGGTCACGGATGGATGACAACGATACGCGATGAATGACAATGCGTTGTACTCCACAGATGAGATCCCATGCGAACCACTTCGCTGACCACGAGTCGGGGACGTGTCTCCCATACGACAGACACAACTACTCATCACCACACTGTCGAAAGCTTGTTCCACCGAAACACACAACTATACATTCCCACTCCACAACATTGCCAACTCACACACATTCACAAGCAAACACGTATGCAGAATCGAGTGCAACTTGACTTGCACATGTGGTGTGTGATGTGCGTGTGTGTGCGTTTACATTGGAAGATCGGTACACAGTAGGGCATACTGGTTGATTCGTTGGACTGCTAACAGGCGACTCATCAGTCCGGTCAGACGGATAATCAATCAGTCAGTCAACCAGCCATCCACGTCACTCAACAAATACAGACTCGTCTCTATGTGGCGATCGACGTGCTGATATTTGAGTACGTTGTGCATTAAACGATCGACTGTCGAGTTCATGAGCATTCACAGATGGCTAGACGCTCCCAGTTCGCATGACAATCGATGTGTTCAAGATAGTGAGATGTGATACAATACAGTGTGATGAGTCGATTGCAACTGTCGCCAACCTGTGGTTGTTTATCGACCTCTCGAATCAATCTCTTAGCAAACCACATGTGAATGGATGCGATCATTCTGGCTGATACAGGTCACATGCTAGGCCACTTCCAGAATCACTCGTTGCTCACCAATGACCACATCCAGTGGTTGATTGGAAAGTAGCTGTTTAACTCATCTCATTGTGATTACGTAAGCGTGATTGATAGACAGGTAGAATTGTGGATAGACAGACGGACAGACAGAGAGATAGGAATGTAGTTAGATAGATAGCTATACAGGTAGATGGATAGATGGACGAGCGAACAGTTTTATTGACTAACTGACTGAATTGTTGTTTGTTTGTCAGTTAGTTTGTTTGACGGGTCA